>MU225830.1:583585-630257 GCA_018584345.1 Thuja plicata | reverse complement strand
ATTAAGAAGATAGAGATGGGAGGAGAGAGAATGAGTGGAGGGGGGATTAGCTAATTAGGGTTAATTAGCTAATTAAGAAGAATTAGCATGTGAGAAGGGGTTGGGATGAGTTTGAACTCATGGTTGGTTAGTTGAGATTGGTTAGGTTTGAAGGAATATTAATAAATGAATTGTTGTAATAACATATTCATTTAATAATATGGATTTATTAATCATTTAAGCTTTTGATTGCTTTGTAATAATTAATTAGGACTATAGCCAAATTGAATCAATTTAGGCTAGGGGATTTATTTTGTAAGTGATGAGGTATAAATAGGATTTCATTAATTCCCTTTAAATTAATTACCTTAGCCAGGTATGTTTTGAATTGATTGAATTAAATTGATTGGATTGGCTAAAGCAATTAATGTAAATTAGTCATTAGATCACTTAGGAGCTTAAATCTTATTCGAATGAATTATGCCAAACAGTAACAGGGTCATTTGGACATAATTGGGGGTATGATCACACTTAGGGAAAATAGGGTCTATAGTTGGAATAGACCAAATTCAGGTGGTTACATTTGTCCCTCTTTAAATTGATGTGCG
Organism: Thuja plicata; assembly: GCA_018584345.1. Lineage (NCBI taxonomy): Eukaryota > Viridiplantae > Streptophyta > Pinopsida > Cupressales > Cupressaceae > Thuja > Thuja plicata. Next base: position 629,670 of record MU225830.1, on the reverse strand, counting down.
AGCAGCGCATTGATTCAAAGAAATTTTTTGATGTTGACTTCAGAAAGAGAATTTCGCTCACGATCAAACGAAATGCCTAATGAGATCAGTCTCACACTTGATCAAACTAAACTGACAGTATTGATTTTGAACTTGGTTGTCATCCAAAGATCAATAAAAGATCTTAAAGATACCATTTATGAACTTGGTTGTTGTCCAAAGATTGATAATACTGATTACGAACTTGGTTGTCGTTCAAAAGTCAGTATGAAGCTGCCAGGAGCTTAGTAAGAATCTTTTGTAATGAGGAAACACAAGATATCCAGCTTATGAGAACCAAAGCTTTCTATCCAAAAGTTCTGATTTAGTCAAGGAAATTGTCATGCCCCTAGCTTGTTTGATAACAAAGTAGTTTTAATGTTGTTTCAAGCAAAAATTTAATTGATGATAGTGTGATCATGCCCCCTTAGGAACAAAATCGAAGAAAATAGAATGAAACCCCTCTGTTGAAAGAACATATCACTTACATGGAACGGGTAGAATAAGCAAGAATGGATTAGAAGAAGTGAAGAAAGCGGGGGTGTGTTTAAGAGCAAACACACGAGTACCAAGTTAATCCCATTGAAAAATATGAGTTTGATTTTGTTCCCAATAGATCAAAGATTTCGGGAAGCATGGGTATTGGTAATAAACTTGGATTTCAGATGAATTAAAAATAGAAAGGATTTTGAGCTCAAATCCTTATGTTTTTCTCTTAAAAATGCATCATGCAATCTCTAAATGTAGCTACATGCAGACTCTTACGACTTTGTCACTGATTTGCAGATATTGTAGTATTTTATCATCATTGGGCACTCTTTCGGAATGGATACCACCTGATAGTAAAACCATCACTAATACCCATTGATATTATGAAAGTATGAATACTATGTTTTATTAGAATGTCAGAAATAGACTTAGGCATCAAGGCATAGAAGCCAGGATAACAACATAGTCACCTTCCTTTTAATATACCAGATTATGTGTAAGGCAAGATATTGAACCCGCAATGACCTTGAAAATTTATATCCTTGGGTACATTATGATTCATATACCTTAGTGAGAATCTGGATCATAAAACAGACAAGGAAATTGTTTCAACCTCACCGTAGTTTACACATAATGAAGATCGAGATATATGTGGCTATCCACCCATAGTGGCAGCTCTTACCATAAACATCCAAGTTAGGTGAAATTTATAGGATCATTTGAAATAATCACCATACGCAAAAAATCAAGAAAACACTATGCCCCCTATCCTTGTGACTCTTTTTCCTTGCGCAGACGTCATTGAGTAACTAAGAAGACATAAGAAATCATCAATTGTGAATCAATCAAATAAAATTTATAATTAATTAGATGCCCCTAGTTGAGAACATCATTAGGACATGAAAGAATCATAATCAAACCAATATCAAACTGTGTGTTTAAGTAGTACTTGTTCAATCATATGTCAAACACAGTAGAGATTCATCAATCAGAAAATTAGAATATAAGCAATATGGTGTTCCATGTTTGTGCATTGATAGGATAATATGTTCATGTTTGCGATCCAATATAGCCTTGTAGGAACTCCGTTAATGTAAATGTCATGTCTGGATATGTGATGTTTGAAAAGACACCCTTGTTTTGAAAAGTGACATCGTTTTGCATGTATCAGGAAACATAGTGTTCACGAGGCAAACCATCCTAGAGAAACCTAGCAACCACAACCTATCATACCAGCAAAAATTCCCCCAGTGCAGAATGACTTATTCCTAAGACGTAAATGCAGACAAATCCCAAGCAAGGATAAGATAGCCATTTAGAAAATGAAGTCAGCGTTGAGCACAGGTATAATTATCAAGCCCTAGTATCAGTAGTGCATTGATAGATGGAGTGCAGAACACAAGTGATGCCTGATTGCCAAGTTTTCACCACTTGGCAAGATCTTTTCTTTCTTTTTTCCTACCAAGATGCCATTTTTACTAGGTGCTCATCAAGGCACTTTTCTCTTTTTCAAATTTTTTTGCAATTTTTTTTTTTTGAATGTTTTTGTAGTATCAAGGTGCCTGTTTACTAGGTTTTCACCAATGATACCCTTTTTGTAGGACATTTTCCATTGTTTTTGGATTTCATCAGGATCAATTTTCTAAATGTTTTTGGTATTTTGTAAAAAATTTCTATTGTACAGGCTCTGCTAGACAATCATCAAGCGTAGAATCGCTTCAAATGTAGAGTGTTGATAGGATCTGGAAGAACGTCTCCTTCAGGTGTAGCTAGTTGATAAGCTCCAGTCCCAAAAGTGGCAGTGATGACATAAGGTCCCATCCAGTTAGGTTCAAACTTGCCTTTTTGTTCTCTGTTAGGCTGGTTCTTAGGTTTCTCTTTTAGGACGAGGTCTCCTACTTCAAATTTGTGTGGTTTGACCTTCTTGTTGTAGCCTTTGGACATATGTTCTTCGTACACTTTGAGGTGATCGAACGCCTATTGTCTGCGCTCATCAAGTAGGTCTAAAGAATTTACCTGATCAATGTAGTACTGCTCATCAGTAACAAGACCTTGTAAAGATATTTGCAAAGATGGGATTTCAACCTCAATAGGTAGTACTGCCTCAGAGCCATAGACTAGAGCAAATGGTGTGGCTCCAGTTGTTGTTTTGATGCTTGTTCTATAAGCCCATAGTGCCGGATTCAGTTGTAGATTCTCACAATTCTGTGTAGGATCTTGAGAATATTCTTGTTGGATGCCTCGGCCCATCCATTACCTTGAGGATAATAGATTGAGGAGCAATGTTGAGTGATATGGAGCTGTTCACAAAGGTCATCAATGTCTTGATTTTTAAATTGGCCCCCATTGTCTGTTACAATTGAAGAGGGTATCCCATATCTACAAATAATGTAGTTCAGAATGAACATAGCCACCTGTTTGCCAGTGGCTTTGATTAGCGGCACGACCTTGACCCACTTTGTGAAATACTCAGTGGGCATAATGATGAACTTGTGTCCATTTGAGGAGTTGGGATATATTTGTCCAACCAAGTCAAAGGCACATTGCTGAAATGGCCAATGTGTTATGAAAGGTATAAGTTCTCTGGTAGGAGCATGGATAAGATTTCCATGTGTCTGGCATTTAAGACATGCTTTTGAAAACTGAATAGCATCTCTCTCCATGGTAGGCTAGTAATAGCCTACTCTGAGCAGTTTCTTTGCTAATGAAAATTTGTTTGAGTGTGATCCACATACACCTTCGTGGACTTATTTTAATGCTAGATCAGACTCTTTGAGTTCTAAACACCTAAGAAGTGTACCATTGAGACCTCGTCGATATAGGTTGTTAGTGATGAGGACGTAACATGATGTTGTCCTAATCAAGGATCTTTTCTCATTTTGGGATAGATTGTTAGGGATGGTTTGGTCAGAAAGGTAAGTAATGATATTGGCATACCGAGATTGGTCTGGGGCATTCAAAGCACATATTACCTGATATTCAGGAGTATCAAAGGTAGGATAGGATAGTTCTTCCACCAAGAAGTCATAGCGGAATTGATGTTCTTCTAGTTGTAACATGGCTGCCAAGGTAGCCATAGCATCTGCATCTTTATTCTCTGATCTTGGTATCTGCTGGAATGTGATGAATACAAAGTATTTCTTTAGGTCATCAACTAGTTTCTTGTAGGGAATTAACTTCTCATCTTTCATTTGATACTCCCCATTGACCTGATTGATAATTAGTTGGGAGTCACCATATATGTGTAATTCTACAATCTTCCACTCCATAGCTATCTTAAGACCATTTACCAATGCTTCATATTCTAAAATATTGTTGGTGCATGGAAACATTAACTTGTAAGATTTGGGAATCTTGTAACCTTGAGGATTTATGAATAAGACCCCTGCTCCAGAGCCTTGTTGAGTGAATGAACCATCAAAGTACATCTTCCATGGATATTCAGTTAGATGCATGATGGTTTCATCAGGAAATTCAATTGTCAATGGATCATCATCCTGGAGTGGTGAATCAGCCAATTGATTTGCAAGGACCTGTCCTTTGATAGCTCTCCATTCGACATATTCAATGGCAAACTCACTTAGAATGAGGACCCATTTTTCCAAACGTCCTGTTAATGTTGTCCTGCTCAAAAGGTACTTTAGAGGATCAATCTTAGCAATGAGCTTTACTGTATGAGAGAGCATGTAGTGCCTCAATTTTTATGATGTGAAGACGACTGCTAAGCATGCTTTTTCAATAATAATATAATTGAGCTCATAGGCGGACAGTGTTCTACTAATGTAGTAGATAGATCTTTCTTTCTTTGTTTCATTTGCTTGTGCTATTAATACTCCTAGGGATGTAGTTGTAGCTAAAATGTATAGGAGTAGGGGCTTTCCATGAATAGGCACCATAAGGATAGGAGGAGCAGCTAGGTATCCTTTCAATTCTCTGAAGTTTTCTTTACAGTGTTCATCCCATTTGAAGGTAACCCCTTTATGTAGTAATTTAGTAAAGGGTTGTTCCCTATCTGCAAGTTGGGACATGAATCTCATGATGGATTGAAATCTCCCTTGTAGCGTCCTCATTTGATTGATGTTGCATGGAGGAGCCATCTCTAGTATAGCTTTAACTTTAGCGGGGTCTACCTCAATTCCCTTCGCTGAAAGAATGAATCCTAGGAGCTTCCATGATTGGACCCCAAAGGCACATTTCTTTGGGTTGAGCCTGAGTTGGAACTGTTCCATATGATCTAATATCTTTCTTAAGTCAGCAATGTGAGTACCTCTTTCTTTGGATTTAGCCAATGTGTCATCCACGTAGTCTTCCATGTTCTTGTGCATCATGTCATGGAATATAGTCATCGTGGCTCTTTGATATGTTGCACCAGCATTCTTGAGCCCAAATGGCATGACATTCTAGCAAAAGGTGCCCCAAGCACATGTAAATGCAGTTTTCTCTTGATCTTCAGGGGCAATATTGATTTGGTTATAGCCCGAGAATCTATCCATTAAAGAATACATCTGGTAGCCTGTTGTGAGGTCTATGATCATGTCAATGTTAGGTAGAGGGAAGTCATCCTTTAGACATGCTTTGTTCAAGTCTCTGAAGTACGTATAGATCCTAATAGATTTATTAGTTTTAGACACGGGGACCACATTGGAGATCCACCCTGCATAGGCAATGACTGGGATAAATCTAGCTTTTAAAAACTTCTCTAACTGTGCTTTTACAAATAATGCAACATGAGGATGCATTTTCTAAGTTTTTGTTTCACAGGATTGATCCCGGGAGCTATAGATAAGTGGTGCATGATTATATTAGGATCTAGCCCTGGCACATCAGTATAAGACCATGCAAAGTTGATCTTCTTCTCTTTCAAGAACTCTGTGAACTGTGCCTTCTCCTCTTATGATAAAGATTGTGCAAGGTGGACTATTTGAGGTTTTTCAACAGTGTCCAAATTTACTGGTTGTGTTGGTTCAATTAGTATTGAGGACCTTTCCTGAAAGTGTTCGGGGAGGATATCAAGAGTCTCATCCTTTGGCACCTCTGAGAGGTTTTCACCATTGGATACGTCTTTTTTATTTACTATTTTGGGATCTGATACTGCCACAGAGTGGTTTTCACCATCAGTCCCCTTTTTCTTTTTGATTTTCATTTTTTGACTAAGAAACCTGATATCCACCTGTGACATGCTCTCGCTCCTTGCATTGGTGGAAGAAGGGTAAGGTTCACAAGCATTGAGATAGCAAGCTAGAGTGTGGTCATTGGGAAAGTCAAGGATAGGAGTAGGATCTGTTTCAGTCCAATCAATTAAGTCTAGAAGTAACAATGATAGGGAGTCAATCTTCAGGAAGGACAGCATCGCGTTAGCATCAAGACCATTAACCAATATGACACGATCTGTTAAGTTAATTTCTTCAATGTTTAGATCAATAAGAGTGAGATCATCATTAAAAGGGTCAGTGTTAGTTATATGTGGACCAAAATCTAGAGACTCGTCATTAGAAATCTCATCATCATCTCTCCGTAAAAGGAGGCTTCTTTCTTGTAGCCTATGAAATTTGTCTATACTTATGTATTCACCAGTTTCTTCATCAATGATCGGGGGAAGGAACTCTTCTTCTGCTTCAAGATTATCAGTGTCATTGGGAGTAGTGTTAGACTATTTATGAGGAGATGAGGGTGCAGAAAACATGTGGATTGTATCTATTCCAATATCTTCAGTGGCAACAGATAGCTCTTCCCATTCATAATCATGAGAGTTCGTGATCTCATCATCGGATCTGTTCAAGTATTCAGCAATAGTTATCTAATGTACCTAGTTAGCTACATGTGGATCAAAGTGGGGTAGATCAAGGAAATGTGAAATTGTAACCAATTTCCCCAAGTGAGGATGTTAATATTTTTGTCAGGGTGTCTCTTGAGTAATTGTTGCTATGGTGTCTCCTACCTCTTAAATGGGAGGTTGTGCTAGCAAAGGGGTGTGAAGATCTTGTGGTACCTCAAAGCTGGGTACATAGCATTCTCCTTGGTAGTTGGGGTCCTATGTGCCAACATGTAATAATCTCTCATAGGACCATTTCTCTAGTTCATCTGTTTCATCACTCCCTTTATCTGAGTGTGGACTCTCTTTTGAAGCGGGTTTATCAGTTTTAGTATTAAAACCCAGTCATGTTTTATCTCTGGTATTTCAGAACTCCATGGGTATAGGTTCAATAAGCCCTTGTCCTGTGTCATTTAGAGGTCCTTTTCCTTTGTATCCCATTTGTTTGAGGAAATCATATCCCTTGTCATATTGTTCTGGGGATATCTTTACATGTTTGACCTCAACTTCTATTGGTTCTCCTTTGTAAAGCCAGTGCAAGACTGCCTGTTCTTCTGTGTTATCTAAAGAAGATGTGGATGCTTTTACCATGCCAGTTGCTTTGTGTACTTTTGGCTCTTTGGATGCTATAGGTGTGAATGTCAAAGAAGCTTTTCCATAGGATCTTGGTGACACCAGAAGTTCTGTCAATGAGGGAGTCAAGTCCAGCTTGTATTCTCCCATACCTGTTTCTTCAAGTTTTAAAGTTTTGCCAAAACTCTTCATAACCATGTCCTTGGTAGTTTTAGGAGAAATCACATCCATAGCCTCCTATTTATTTGGGATCATGCTACCAGCTTTGATATTATTACAAGTGTAGTTAGCATATGCAGGAATCGTCACTTCTACCCCATTCTGTGGGAAATTTATACACTGGTGGTAAGTAGATGGCATAGCTTGCATTTCGTGAATCCATGGTCTTCCTAATAGGATATTGTAGGGCAAGGGTAAATCCAACACCTAACATGTGACATTCCTCTCAATTAAGCCGACTCTGATAGGTAGAACAATAAGACCTTTAGATGATCTCTCTTCCTCGTCATAAGCTTTGATAGTTATTTTGCTTCTAGAGTCAATTATCTATTCTGAGAGACCCATTCTCTTGATTAGATCAAGTGTACAGATATTTAATCTTGCACCTCCATCTATCAACACACATCTAACACAGGATTTATGAATAAGGACTTCAATATGGAGGGGTTGATTATGGGGATGGGTCAATGACTTATCATCTTCTTCAGAAAATGAGAGGTAATGTGGCGCGGAGATGTGATTGACCATCACTTGGAATTTGTCTATATCAATATCCTTGGGGACGTTAGCAACATGTAGATATTTTTCTAGGATTTCCCTCTGTACTATAGATATTTTGAGAAACTCAAAAATGGAAATTTTGGCAGAGGTTTGTTGCAATTGGTCTACCAAGTCATATTTTTCTCCAGGAATAGTAACCACATGTTTTGTTGCTGGTTTAGGAATAGTTATGATAGGAACCCTGGATGCTGGTGTCAGTTTTGGATGTCCTTTGATCGTGACCTATGCTTGGCTCCGTGTTACGATATTTGAGTGGAATGAGACACCTTTGATTGTGACCACATTTATTGACTCAGTCTTAATGTCGAGCATATTGATCACATTGTTATTGTTGGAATAGGTGTAGTTGACTTCATTACCTTTCCCTTTAGATGTTTCTCCTTTGTCGTAATTATGGAAGGGTTTGTTGAATGATGTATGATCCTCATTGGTAGTGTGTCTATCCACTTTGGTTTTACCTCCTTCTATGAGGTCTTGGATAACATGTTTGAGCTTAAGGCAATTATTAGTCTTTTGTCCCTTGTTTTTGTGGAAGACACAATAGGAATTATCATCCCACCACCTGGGTTTGACCATTGGTTCCCACGGTTTAGAATCAGGGATTGTGAGAACTTTGTTATCCAACAGTGTTTTTAAAATAGTCTCAAGAGGCTCTCCCAAAGGAGTGAAAGTTCTTCGAGGTTTTGAAGTCCATGTCCAACCCTTGCTATTATCATTGTTCGCCTTAGGTATGGGGGTCGTTACTTTAGCATCCTTGCTTTCTTGCCTAATATTGGTCAGATTGAATACCTTGGGTTTAGGATTAATGTTAGAGGCATCAACCACTCTGTCATTAACAACATTCTTGTTTTGCTACCACCATTTAGGCTTGGAGTTGGAGTTGTTGGTTTTGTTTTCATTTTGAAGGGTGATATCTCCCCTTTTAACCATGACTTCCTCAATATGGAGGGCATTTTTAATCATTATGTCAAAGCTTGGTGAGTCTTGCATTTGTAAAGCGTAGTTCAATTCAGGCACCAAATTATTAACGAAGATCTCCATCTTCTCTGTTTCGGTAATGGCCCTTGAATATCATGCAAAAATCTTCCTCCACCTTTGTAGGAAGTGTGTAATGATTCACCATTTCTTTGTTTGGTATCACATAGGTCCATCATAGTCACATCATGTTGGATGTTGTAGAAGTAATGTTGGATGAATTGTTGGATTAACTCCTCAAATGTTTTGACCTTAGGGTTCAGTTTTGAGAACCACTCCATGGCATTACCTCCTAGACTTCCTGGAAACAGTTGCATGAGGTATGTAGGTTCGTGCATGTATTCTATGCTTAGAGCACAAAATTCCCTCACATGATCATGTGGGTCAGTTTCTCCCATGTACTTTTCATACTTTGGTCTTGCCACGTTGGGAGGAAACGGGATCATAGTTATACTCTTATCAAAAGGAAATGGACAAATGGATTCCAAAGAGTATGGTGATTTCAGTTTAGCTTTCTCTTGCTTGAGGTTTGTAAGCTCTATTTGCATCAATGTTAGTTGTTTTGCAAGAATGGATATAGGAGTTGGTACTTCTTTTTCTTTGAGTTGTTCCACATCATAATCCTTAGGTAATTTGACACCCGTGGATGCTAGATGAAGGAAGTATTTCTCTTTATCGTCATCAATTATCCTTTCCAATATCTTGTGGAACCTCTTACTCTATTTCAGTTTATCATACTCATCTTCAGGGATCTCCCCCTCACTGTCTGATCCAAATGGATCACGTTCAAAGGTGTTTTCTTCATTCTCATCCAGATCTTTGTGTTTTTGGCTTTTTCTGTTATCATATTCTTCAAAAGCTACACTCCATTCGCAAGTGTTTCTATCGATTTGTGGAGAGTCTAGACCAAGTAGGGAACTGTGAGATGTTTCTCCTAGAAAGTGTGTTGATTTAGGAGGTACTTTCGATCCTTTAGACATGTACTTGTTGTGTCTTGTGTTAACCATGTGGTTATGTCTCAACTTTCGTCAACATTTCCCAATAGTGTCAGGTAGAGTCTCAAATCGTTCAAGTGAGTGTGTCTACGTATAAGTATTGTTTGTGTTTGGGTGGAAGTAAATGATTCCAGCATCAGAGGGTTAGAATTCCCTGATATTGAGCTGGGAACCAAGTTGTTGTAAAAAGTGGGTAGACCACACGTATTGAGACAGATTGTAAGAGTCCGATAGGACAGGCAAGGTAGATGTCTAAAAAAAAAAATTATATAGCCACAATGAGACCAAAAGAAGCAATAAGGATAGACTAAAGAGTCAAAAGGGAATCTGAAATAAACAATCCTCCTTGGAGAGGCACTGATGCAAGTTCCCACTGTTTAAATGTTGTCAATTTTGTTTTGGAAGTGTGTGAAGCTTGTTTGATCGAAGATTGTGTTTTGAGGCTTTTCAATGAGTGAAAAACACATGTATCTGAAGGTTTGAATATTGTTGCTTGTTTGAAGGAGTTATCTTTTTAGTGATCTTGTAAACACGTCAAACAGATTTGCATTGTTAGGAGGGTGAAACAAACACTCATCTTTTTCCTATTCTCTAGGTGGAGGATGAAAATCTTTGCTCGTTGACTCGGGTACACACTCAAATGCTAATCAGAATACAGCCATCACCAAGCATGCAATGGCTTCATTCATGATGTTGTATTAGCCGACTCCAAACGCAAGTGAGGGCACAATATGACAAGTGTCTTGGGGCAATTAATTTTTGCCTTGCACAAAGATTATCACCCTTTCGGGGATGAATCAGGAATTCTTTCAGTTGAAGTTGTTGTAGATTATTGGGCAATCCATTTGAAACCGTCCCCCATAGAATTGCACAAGGAAAAATTTAGGCGTATAGCCCTATGAGTACCTGAATATATGTAGTCTCGCAAGCAAGATTCAAGCGGCTCCGCTCTACATATACCCAAGCATGTTCAAGGGATGATGTCAAAATTCCATGAACAAAATCGGCTCCGTCTTCTGAGGCTTTAGTCACTTGGGTCGTTCCCGGGAGATTTTTTCCTCAACCGACAGGCCCTCTACTGTTAAATAAACATACAAAGGATTGGTGAGCTTTGGATGTCTGGATTTTTTATTCCTCCTCCGAAGAAGAGCATACTCTCCTAATCTAAGTCATTTTCTCCCAAAACACGCAAAGCAATATTCATTCCTTCAAGCTATGTTGAGATTGATTTAGATTGTTCCTATTTAAGAAAAACAGGATGCTTGAAGGTAAATTTTGCCTTGTTCAATTGACCATAACTTTTAGTGCTTTGCTTGTTCAATTTATGTGTCCCAAAAATGAATTATACAGTTGAACTTGTTCTTTGAGCCACAAGATTTAATGATTTGTGTTGTTCATTTACTGATCCCAAAATTAGACGATGAAGTTTGCTTTGTTCAATTACTCCAAATTCTTCTCAAATCATAAATTGACTTGTGAGCTTCTGATTTTCCTTAAAAAGGAAAAGAGCATATTCCTCTGGTCAATTTAGTATAAGATTGGAAAATGTCATTTAGTTTCAAAAGTGTAAGAAAAGAATATAAGTCAAGATACTGGATTAGCAACCTGTAAAACCACAAGTTAGTATCTTCTTTTCACTCTCTTAGCTCTAACAACAATCTACAAACACAAGTTAGGCTAAAAATAGGATCAAAATCACAAAAACAACCACGTTAGCAAGTTAGAAATCAAATTTGCAAATGTTAGAACCTTGTATTTTTGTCCCGTGGATGACAGACGATATTTCATAAACCCAAAATGATAAACCCCGAAAATGATAGAACATTGACCCCAAACGATAAAATGTACCCAGGACGATATTCCTTTTACGTGAAATGATATTTCATACAAAAAATGCGAAAATGATTACCATAAACGATTTTAAGGCCAAATTTTACCTTCTAGAAGTGCAACGGCAAATGATATTAAAACTCCCGAAAATGATAAGTTGCTCCCGAAAATGATAAAATTTTTACCCGAAATGATAAGTTGCTCGCGGAAACGATAAAAGAATGACTAGAAATGATTAGTTGCTCCTGAGAACGATAAACTACCTGCAAATTTTGAAAATGTTAAGGGAAGAGAGAAAAATTTGATGAAATTTCAAGTAATCTTGCCCCACGTTGGGCAACAGAGATGTGTGTGTGATTTTTGTACCTGTTAAGAGACACGACACTTCAATAAATCATTACATTAGTGAAAATAAAGGGGTTAGCAAACATAGCAATCACTAAAATCGATCTATTGCTTCCTATCTAGGAGTATGAAAAATGACAAAATAGCCCTCAAATTATGCATATTCCAGTGACAAATACAACCTAAGAATGGAAGATTCAAATGAAAAGTAATCTAAATGATTCAAAAACATGCAATCTAGCTCTAGAAATGAAGATTACAATAATATAACTAAGATTTAAGCTAGAAAGCACTATGAAAGTCCTAAACATGAGCAATATGAGATTGCTTCTTCAATTATCCAAATATGGGCAGCATAAGGATGCTATCAACTCTTCAAAATTAGGAGCATTATAACAATACAATCAAAGACTTTCAATTTCAGGGTCATTTGAGCTCAAAATCCATCCTATTTATAGAAGAAATGGAGGAAGGGGAGAAGACTCTAGAAGGGCTGCCATTAATGAGGGTGTAAGACTCATTAATGAGGTATGGGTGGAAGGAATATGTAAGAGCCATTAATGCTTCATTTATGAAAGCATTAATGAGGTATGGGTGAGGGTTTAAGAAGCATGGGTGAGGGTTTAGAGTCAATCCTGACAAAGTGGACTTGAGGAAAGGAATCTTGAGATTCCTTGACTTTATGAAGTGGGTGGAGTTGTTAATCATTTCTTAATGGAATGTGACAAGCTTAAGGGTAGCTTAGAATTAGGATTAGGGGTTAAGGCATGTGATTAAGAAGGTAGAGATGGGAGGAGAGAGAATGAGTGGAGGGGGGATTAGCTAATTAGGGTTAATTAGATAATTAAGAATAATTAGCATGTGAGAAGGGGTTGGGATGAGTTTGAACTCATGGTTGGGTAGTTGAGATTGGTTAGGTTTGAAGGAATATTAATAAATGAATTGTTATAATAACATATTCATTTAATAATAGGGATTTAATTAATCATTTAAGCTTTTGATTACTTTGTAATAATTAATTAGGACTATAGCCAAATTGAATCAATTTAGGCTAGGGGATTGGTTTTTCAAGTGATGAGGTATAAATAGGATTTCATTAATTCCCTTTAAATTAATTACCTTAGCAAGGTATGTTTTGAATTGATTGGATTGGCTAAAGAAATTAATGTAAATTAGTGATTAGATCACTTAGGAGCTTAAATCTGATTCGAATGAATTATGCCAAGCAGTAACAGGGTCGTTTGGACATAATTGGGGGTATGATCACACTTAGGGAAAATAGGGTCTATAGTTGGAACAGACCAAATTCAGGTGGTTACAATAGCAGCCCCACCGACAGGAAAAGAAGAATCAGAGGTTACTGTCGAAGAATATTTGATCGTAGAGGTGCCTCTGAGAAAAACAAACCAAAGAGGAGAATTGGATCTCCTGAATGAGGCAAGCCAAGCCATCCATGCCCGGTATGAGAAGTATTCCCAAAGGGTCAGGGAGCTTAAGTATGCAACTACAAACCTTCTCGGGCTCTTGATAGAATTGGCACGCCCCCTTACCTCTGAAACACCTAGACCTTTGACATCCAAAATGGCACTTCCACAAGGCGATGTAGATGTGCTAAGGATGATGAAAAAGAAAATGTTGGTCATTAATGAGTGGATGGCCCAATAGATTGGGGCAGTAAGAAGTTTTTTGTTTGAATCTCTCTCTCTCTCTCTGACGGATTCCTCAAAACCTAGTACTCCAGACTTGCATTCAGAGTTAAAGTAGGCAAGAAACTGGTAATAATTTTGGAGGAACAACTCTTGGTAGTCTGGACCCCACTGGACCAGTATGGTACAATTGTCAAGGAGCTCACTTTAGCTAATCCGCTTAGTCCTGGGACTTATACTCTTGTCGACACTGTACTTAGAAAATTTGATGAAGTCGATGAAGCTCAATTCTGGCCCTCCAGAGAATTCAACGGCATCATGATGGTGCAACTCTCCCAGATGATGCTTAATTCTGATGATTCCGCCAAGGTGGCTGTAGAATTGAAGGAGAAAGTTGAGGATGTCTGCGATCACCTCGAGAGTTTGGTCAACCGTCGCGATTGTTTGAAAGACGTGGAGGGGGAGGTCCTACTTTAGATTTTGGAAGCATATGAAAAATACAAGGGTCAATAGAATTTCCCAGACTTTGGGAATCCCTCCTACGGAAATTTTTCTCGCTAATTCTTTATTCTTTGAGCGGAAGCTCCCGGAACCTAGAATTTTGGGTCCCCAATTTTGTATTCTTTACGGTGATAAGTGTTGACAGCTTCTCCGGAGCCAACCGATCACTGTCCGAGATTTGTTGTCATACATAGGGAAAAATTTTATGGGTCGATGGGTCGCTATTGGCTGGAAATTTCACTGCAGACGTCTCCCATCTTCCAAGGCATTGTTCCAGCATTTACTATCAAGTGTATGGAATACCACTCGACAACCAAGAACCAGAGACACATTAATGAGCGCGTATGGCCCAATTCATTCAAGGTGCACCATCACATCTACTACTACAAAGGAAATTTTTCCGATGGTGTCTTTCCCAGAACATCTCTCTTTGTTTCCTCTCTTGTCTTCTCAAATGATTGTATATAGTAGGATGATCCTGACAACGCAGGTAGTACCAGCTATATATATTGTAATTTAATGTAAGTAGATTAATGCTCCCTTGGAGCCTTTAGTGTAATCACCAATGATGTTGGATTTGAAGTTAATGAAAGAATGAGAGGCATCACTTGGCATTATGTTATGCGTTCTCTTTGGTTCTGGAGTTAACAAACTTCTTTCATGTTGTATGTTTTCTTGTGTCCCTTGTTCTAGTTATTTAATGAATTGATGGAATAATCTACCTTGCTACTAACATGTATTTGATTGATAATCAATTATATGTTTGGTATGTATTTTTAGTTTTCGTCTTGAGCTTTGTTGATTCTTTTGGAAATATACATGTCATGACTATAGATAGAACTTTTTGCTAACCTTGTCTCATCTTTTGCACTTTTATTTTACGTTGGAAGTAAAGAATGCTTGCAGGAAACCCAACCTTCTCAAGTTCTCACGGATCAATGAGTCAAACTATCTATCCCTTCAAATAAACAGTCATCTATCCAACTAAGATAATCTCGCATCATCGTGACCCGACTACCAAGTGCTTGGAGGCTAGGAGAGCCCGCTCTCCAGTAAACCTCTTCAGTTGAAGTTGGTCGATACTCCAATACCCAATGAAAACTCCCCCCTGTTGGTGAGGCCATCACAACTTCTTGTCAATAGTGTCATCCAATCATGAAGTTGGAAACTTGAAAAGACAAAATTGTCCAAAAGTGCAAAATGTTGGTTGACAACATTTGTAACTTGTAAAAGTTGCCCGACAACTTTCAACAAAATTTGTTTTTGTCCAAAATCAGTTGTAGATCAGTTTGAGAGGTTGTCTTAGGAAGGGGAAGCCTATTTATGGACTTTCATGGCATTGTCCAAGGGGTGGATGTCATATTATTACATTTTGAATCAATAGAGGAGTTGCAGACTTTGTACAATCATAGTTTTTGTAGTTTCTTCTTCATAGCTTAAGAGATGGATTGAACTGAGAAAATCATCAATGTAATTAGCTTTTGATAGGTGTTTACTAGTTCTGTGTGTATTGGTTTTTCTTTTGTATTTTCATTTTGAAGTTGTAAATAAATCTTCTTCCAGTTATGAGTTCTCTAGACTAGTCTGTATTGTACATAGGAAAATGACTCCTCAGTGACTTTCCCACTGTGGTAAGTAAATGATCCTTGGATAAATGAAAGAGGAGTCATTGTATATATGTTTTCTTTTGGTTTTAATTGCAGAGGTGGCAGTGGTGATTTATGAGTTCTTTCCCTATGCAAGCTTGGTAATAGCCTAGCTAGGGAAAAAGAGGAACAATGAGTTGAAGAGTGAAAGGTTGGATTGAATGGTGAAATCCAATGGATGGAGGATGGTTAGTGAGAGGTTACAAGAGCCTCAGAGAAATGGTGGTGGCCAATGAATCCATTTCATCAGGTTTTGTGAAGAATTTCAAAGACTGAACCTATTAGCCCTATTTTTAAGGACACGATCCCTAATACTTTTGAGGCACTGTATAGAGGATTTGATGAACCCTAATCCTAGAAATTCATTGAGTTTTCCAAAAGGGTATCCAAATCAGAGAATAGATTGGGAGCTTGTTTGTAAATTTTGTGAGTTAATCCAATTTTGGAGCCTGGATAGGGCTAAAAGAAATTGCTAGCCCTATTCCTAGATTTTAGGAATTCGAATGGTGAATAGATGAACTCTGACTCTAAACCTTCAACAAATGGATTCAAATGACCTAATGTGAAGGGATCACAACCCAGCTAGATTCTGTGAGTGATTTTCATAGGATTGGTGGAATCTACCCTAGTAGATTCAATGAAGCATGAAGTCATAATTGATAGAGAGTTTCTTGGATTGAGAGATAGTTGAACCAAGTGACTCACCCTTGGATTAAGGTTTGAGAAGAATCCCTATTGAAACTAGAGAAAGGCATAGTAGTGATTCAAGCTGAATCTGTGAGAGAAAACCTCTATAAAATTGGTATCATAGTCTAAAGATTGGGCCTGTAAAGGTGGATGTTACATTCACCAGAATCAGTGGGTTCATAAAAAATTGTGACAAATGCAGAATTAGAAAAGGAGATGGAAGAATAGAAGGAGGATATTAGAACCCTTAGAGAAGAGCTAGCCGCTATCAGAGATAAATTGGGAGCAATAGAAACCAAGACAGAGATTGTTAGTGAGAAATTCAGAGAAGTAGAAGATAAGGGTAAAGAGTTAGCATTAGAAGACCACGTCCCTAAACTTGACACTGTGCTAAAAGAAGAACCTTTCTTGACAGCATTGAAGGCCATGAGTGAAAAGTCCTTAGAAGGGGTACCATTGTTTAGTGGGAAGATGGAGACAGAAATAGTTGTGGAGTGGATAGAAGGAATGGAGAACCACTTTGAGTGTGAAGGATTTAGTGAGGCTCAGAGAGTTAGGGTGGCTAAGTCAAGAATGAGAAGCCATGCTCTCACATGGTGGAAATTCATACAATATGAGAGAATAAAAGAAGGAAAGAATCCAATCACAAGTTGGAAAGGTATTGTGGCAAAAATCAGAGACCTATCTTCCAGATGATTATGAAGTGCAGTTGCACAAGAAAAGACTAAACCTAAGACAAAAAGAACTCAAAGTAAGTGCCTATACAGAGGAGTTCCACAAACTTTGTGTAAGATCACATGTGATGGAAGAAGAAATCCTAAAAGTGGCCAGATATCTGAATGGGTTGAGGTGAAACATACAAGAGGAGATTATCCTCTTAAGCCCAAAGACGGTACATCAAAGCTATCAACTTGCTCTCAAGGTGGAAGAGAAGCTTAAGAAGAAGCATGATTCAAGTAGCAGGGGCGGAGGAAGAGGAAGAGATGGCAGAGGCCAAAGAAGAAACTTTGGAGGAAGGAATTTTGAAGCAACAAGACAAGGAGACTCCAAGCTCAATGAGCAACGGGGAGAATCAAACAGTAGAAGAGGTGGTTACAACAGAGGTAGAGGCCCTAGTAATAATTCCATAGGAAGGTCAAGTGGCCAGGGAAGAGGATCTTACTTATCTTCTATAAAATGTTACAACTATCCCCAATATGGGCTTCCTACATATAAGTGTCCTGGAAAGAGTTCAATATCCCAAGGTGGAGAGAAAAGAATAAACTATGTGCAAGAAGTGTGTTCTAGTAGCAAGACAACAGAGGTGGCATTGGATTTAGAGATAGGGAAGAATCTTATGATCAAAAGGAACCAGTCTGAGAAGAGCCAAGCCAAATAAGGTCTATGTTCAGAGTTACGTGCAAGATCTTAGGTAAGTTTTGCAAAGTTATCATTGACTCTGGTTCTATTGATAATATTATTTATGTTGAAGCAGTTGATAAGCTAAAGTTGAAAAGAACCCCACATACTAGCCCCTATAAGTCACCTGGTTGAATAAAGATCAACATGTGTTAGTTAATGAGCAAGCTTGGGTAGATTTCATAATAGGGAGATATAAAGACAGAGTTTTGTGTGATGTCTTACCCATGGATGCTTGTTATATCTTATTGGGAAGACCCTGGCAGTTTGATAGATCTAATATTCATGATGGAGCTAAGAACTCTTACTCATTTAAGAAGGATGGGGTCACATTCAAAATCCAGTGAATCTTGGAAGAAGGAGCAGTGAAGACAGTAGGTCCTAATGTACTCTTAGTGGGAGAAAAGGAATTCGTGAACACACTAGAAGAAGGTGAAGGAGTGGGATTCGCCTTAGTGTTGAAACCTAAGGGTGAGAAGGTGGACAAGGTGGAAGTTCTCATAGAGGTACAAGAACTATTGAATCAATACAAGGAGATAGTTAGTGACTGACAACCATCTACCCTACCACTTGAGAGAGTCATTAGTCATCAAATTGACTTCATCCCAGGAGCCTCCCTTCGTAACAAAGTTGCCTATAAGATGACCCCACAACAGAATGCAGATATTGCTAAACAAATCCAAGAGATTCTTGACCAAGGCCTAATTAGGAAGAGAATAAGCCCTTGTGCAGTCCCCATTGTCCTAGCCCCAAAGAAAGGTGGTACTTGGAGGTTGTGTATAGGTTCTAGAGTCATTAATAGAATCAACTTAAGGTATAGGTTCCCAATCCCAAGGACAAAAGACTAAATGGATTATCTAGGAGAAGCCAAGTAGTTTACCAAAATTGACCTTAAGAGTGGGTACCATCAAATCATAGTTAAGGAGGGGGATGAGTGGGAAATGGATTTTAAGACTACAAAAGGCTATATGAATGGTTAGTTATGCCCTTTGGATTGTCTAATGCCCCAAGCACCTTTATGAGGCTAATGAACGAAGTGTTGAAGGACTTCATAGGTAAGTGGGTTGTGGTGTATCTAGATGATATTTTGATTTTTAGTAAAACAAAGGAAGACCACCTTAAACATTTGCAGATGGTTCTACAAAGACTGCATGAGGAGAAGCTAACAATCAACTTGGATAAATGTGAGATCATGAAACAAGAGTTGGTGTACCTTGGTTTTTTTATATCACAAGGGAGTTTGAAAATGGATACTAGCAAGGTGGAAACAATTATAAATTGGCCTACACCTAAGTCTTCTACAGAGGTAAGGAGCTTCCATGGCTTAGCACAATTTTATAGGAAGTTCATCAGACAGTTTAGTGAGATATGTGCACATGTCTTAGACACCATCAAAGGATGCATGAAGACTAAGTTTCAGTGGAATGAACAAGCTAACATAGGTTTTGAGACTTTGAAGGAAAAGATAGCTACCCAACCAATCTTGGTCCTTCCTAGTTTTGATAAGTTATTCATTGTTGAGTGTGATGCTAGCAACACTACTATAGGAGCAATCTTAAGTCAGGCGGAAAACCAGTGACTTTCCATTGTGAAAAGCTAAGTGATGCAAAAAAGTACTCCTCATATGACTCAAAGTTCTTTGCATTGGTTCAAGCCTTGAGGAAGTGGAGGCATTACCTCCTTCCTAAAGAATTTGTGGTATATACATACAATCAAGCTTTAAGCTTCCTAAACTCACATGACAAGTTAAATCACAAGCATATGAAGTGGGTAGAATACATTCAAGCCTACACATTCACTAGTAAGCATAAGAAATGACAACAAAACAAGGTGGCAGATGCATTGAGCAAAAGATTGTTGACAGTCCAAGAAATACAGTTAAGGAGCATTGGTATAGATAGTTTCAAGGAGCTTTATCCATATGATGAGGACTTCTCAGTTGTTTGCAAGGTGTGTAGAGACTTCCAAAATCATTTTCACGGTGAGTATTCTGATTTTACTCTTTGAGAAGGTCTTTTGTTTAGGGGATGGAAACTCTGTGTGCCTAGAGGTTCAATGAGAGAGAACATAATGCAAGAGAAACATAAAGGGTCCCTTAGAAGACATTTTGGTGTTAACAAGACTTTAGAGTTGGTCAAAAGATATTATTACTGGCCTAAGATGAATAAGGACATTCTGAAGTATGTAGACTTGTATTGTCTATCAGAAAGCTAAGGGGACTTCATCTAATGTAGGGTTGTATCAACCCTTTAAAATTCCAAATATACCATGGGGGTGTCTTAGAATGGACTTTGTAGTTGGACTCCCTAAGACAAAATAGGGTTTGGATAGTATATTTGTGATTGTGGACAAATTTAGTAAGATGGCCAATTTTGTACCATGTAAAACCACTCATGATGCATGCTACATAGACAATAGTTTCTTTAGGGAAGCATTTGGGATCCATGGACTACCCTTGAGTATTGTGTTAGACAGAGACTCTAAGTTCATGAGTCATTTTTGGAAGACCTTGTGGCAGAAGCTTGGCACTAACCTTTCTTTTAGTTCTGTATACCATCCTCAAACAGATGGACAGACTCAAGTTGTGAATAGGAGTTTGGGTAACCTCCTAAGATCTCTCACTAAGGAGTGTGTACAAGCATGGGACCAAATCATTGCTCAAGTAGAATTTTCTTATAATGACACCATAAATAGATCCACAGGTAAAATTCCCTTTGAAGTGGTCTATGGGATTCATCCTAGAGGCATATGTGAACTCAGAGACCTATAGAATAGTGTAATGAGAAGTGGATATGCATAGGACTTTTATCAGTCCATGAAGGAGGTACATGATACAGTCAAATAAGCACTTGTGGACAATACTACCCATACAAAGCTTAAGGTGGATGAGAGAAAGAAGGATGTTCAATTCCAGGTTGGAGATCTAGTGATTGTACACTTGAATAAGGAAAGGTTACAGAAAGGAGTCCCTAACAAGCTTCAGATGAGAAGGATAGGCCTTTGTGCCATTTTATCCAGATATGGGAACAATGCCTATAAGGTGGAGTTTCCTACAGATATAGGACTCTCTCCTTTGTTCAATGTTGCAGATTCGGTGTCATATAAAGGACCAGTTCTAGAAGGAGATCACGGACAATCAGAGGATGCAATAGAGATACAAGCTTTGAAACTACCAGTCGCACCAAGACCAAAGAAGAGAAGATCTTGAGCTCCAGAGTAGATAAGAATACAAGGAACAAGGTGTACATGGAGTATCTTATCAAATGGAAAGGCAAGGAAGATTCAGAGGCTACGTGGGTGTTGGATACAGAGTTTCATAAGTTGGGCATAGATCCTAACTTGATCCCTTCCAATGGGGTTTGACTTCTTTTTGTTTAGGGGAGAATGGTGTAGGAGAACCTAGGGTTAAAAGCCCTTCATTTTGTTGTTTAATGTTTTTTCCTAGTTGCTAACCTAGTTTAGGGAAGTTTAGGGTGGTTTTAGAATGTTTTAAGAGTATTTGAGTTTGAGTTGTGAGGCTTTTGGTCCAAGTGACCTATGTAATGTCCTAGTGGACAAAATGAGTCAAAGTGTGGATTGGGCAGTCAAAAGCCTTGGAAGGACATTTTTGGAGTGTCTTGAGTCATAGGGAATGGCTTATGAATTTGTGTCATCCATCATGAAGTTGGAAACTTGAAAAGACAAAATTGTCAAAAAAGTGCAAAATGTTGTTGACAACATTTGCAACTTTTAAAAGTTGCTTGACAACTTTCCGCAAAAGTTGTTTTTTGTTCAAAATCGGTTGTAGATCAGTTTGAGTGGTTTCCCTAGGTAGGGGAATCCTATTTAAGTGCTTTCATGGTGTTTTCCAAGGGTTGGATGTCAATTTATTAAATTTTGAATCAATAGAGGAGTTGCAGACTTTATACAGTCGCAGTTTTTGTGTTTTCTTCTTCATAGCTTTAGAGATGGATTGAATTGAGAAAATCATCAATGTAATTAGCTTCTTATAGGTGTTTACTAGTTCCTTTTGTAGTGTTTTTTCTTTTGTAGTTTCATTTTGAATTTGTAAATAAATCTTCTTCCAGTTTTGAGTTCTCTGGACCAGTCTGGACTGTACATAGGAAAATGACTCCTCAATGACTTTCCCACCATGGAAATTAAATGAGCCTTCGAGGAATGAAAGAGGAGTCATTGTATATATGTTTTCTTTTGGTTTTGGTTGCAAAGGTGGCAGTGGTGATTTATGAGCTCTTGCCCTAGGCGAGCTTGACAATAGCTCCGCTAGGGTAAAAGAGGAACGATGAGTTGAAGAGTGCATGGTTGGATTGAATGGTGAAATCCAATGGATGGAGGATGGTTAGTGAGAGGTTAAAAGACCCTCAGACCAATGGTGGTGGCCGATGAATCCATTTTATCAGGTTTTGTGAAGAATTTCAAAGACTGGACCTATTAGCCCTATTTTTAAGGACACAGTCCCTAAGACTTTTGAGGCACCATACGGAGGAGTTGAGGAACCCTAACCCTATAAATCCATTGATTTTTCCAAAAGGGTATCCAAATCTGAGAACATATTAGGGGCTTGTTTGTAAAGTTTGTGAGTTAATCCAATTTTGGAGCCTAGATAGGGCTAAAAGAGACTACTAGCCCTATTCCTAGATTTTAGGAATTTGAATGGTGAATAGATGAACTCTGACTCTAAACCTTCAAGAATGGAGTCAAATGACCTAATGTGAAGGGATCACAACCCTACAAGACTCTATGAGTGATTTTCATAGGATTGGTGGAATCTACCCTAGTAGATTTAGTGAAGCATGAAGTCATAATTGATAGAGAGGTTCTTGGATTGAGGGATAGTTGAACCAAGTGTTCCACCCTTGGATTAGGGTTTGAGAAGAAGCCCTATTGAAACTAGGGAAAGGCCTAGTAGTGAGTCAAGATGACTCTATGAGAGAACACCTCTAACATAAATGAGATGTAAATAAGAGAAAATCATTATGCAAAACAAACAAGTGAATGGCCCTCCCACTCTTGAGAAGCGATACTAGCCTTTGTGCTAGTGTACTATTTATTTTGTTTATGACAACACTTGTTTTGTTTGTGTGCTATTAATAAGTCGTTGATGGCCTATAAAAGCCAACACCCATGTTTTATTGCCAATATTTGCTTTGATGCCTTTGAGTTGTGATTGTGTAAGGGTCAACCCCCTTGTTAGGCTAATGATTATAACTAGCACTTGCACCCGAAGGAGGTGCAAGGGTTACGCTGATAGAAAAAAAAATTGTAAGTTATTATATGTTAAATGTATATTGGTTATTGTGTTTAAAATTGTGAATATTTTGAAATCAAAGAGCATACAATGAGAAATATACAATTTTGTTTGAAAAAAAGTTGAAATAAAAGTAAGTGTAATAAATATTGGAGTTGTTTTTTAAGAAAAGTGGGATTCCAGAAAACTTTAAGGTGAGACATGCTCTTTCCTTGGGTTTAAAAAACTACGAACTACATATTCCTAGAAGCTTATTATTCTATAGAGTTATATTGACCCTTCAATTAAATCATAGACTATGACCTTTGAGATGTAACTAGCGATGAATGATATAGGAGTCAATTCTTTTAAAGTCTAACATATTATAGATATAAACTTTGAATTAGGGTTGAGTGAGTTATAGTGTGTGTGTGTGTGTGTGTGTGTGTGTGTGTGTGTGTGTGTGTGTGTCCTACCAAAACCTCTATTGTACTATGCCCTTACTAAAAGTTGCATTGCTTATAATATCATGAATTTGCAAACATCCATAGAAGGAAAGATGGTATCATGGAGAGGAAAAAGTATGTTACTACAGTTCATTATTGCTCTTATATAATTCTCCCAAGTTTACATGAAGTGGAACACCTCATAGAAAACAAGTTATAGAATCATTACAACTATGGAACTTGACAGTGCTAAAATTGCAAATGAAAGATGATATTTAAGAAGGAATATCTTATGTAATGTTTTATGTGGATTAGAATGAACGAGAGTCACATGTAACTTTAGATCTTAGTGGTATACTTATTACTGGTCATTGTAGCATTTAGAGCTTGTTCATACTAATTTAATACCAATAAAGTTTGTTAAAAATATTTAGACGGCATGGAATCCTCATATCATGCAATGAAAGTGGCATATGCCAAGATTTGAATACAAGATTCATTGGTTCTTTTCCCAATATATTAAGATTTCATATTGCTTGTTCATTGGGGGCACCTCCAAAATCCTAGGGACATGAATGAAGAACTGTAGATTGAAGGATTAGGGACATGTACCTATGGAAGATGTAATTTATAAATATGCACAATAATTTTGAAATGCATTATTGTGCACTGCAACTACACATCGAGTTTCTTGCCAATATAAAAAACTATACTTGCTTGCCTCTTGATTCCATTGTTGGAACTTTTCTATATCAAACTTGTAGATTTTTTATTCAAGTCCAAATGATAACAATAGAATCACATCAACAATCTAAAATAGATTAACATTTACTATAGAACCATTGTACACATAGAAAAGCTTTTACAGACACATCTTCGTTACTGAAGAGCATTTATAACTTTTATGATGTGAAATCCAAAAACAGAGCAACGTATAAACAATTCTCAATACAAAGTATATAAAATCATTGAAAGCAAAAAAATATATATGCCTTCGAAGCCCAAGATCATAGCAAGCTAAAAAGGAGATTATTTTGCTGCTGATTCCTCGTTTGAATTATCAACAATCCTCTCAGTTTGTAACTGTTTCAAACTACAATAACAAAAAGGACTCGTCCAACAATTGGTAATCCTTATTTCTCTTAGCTTAGTGTAAAAGATAGTATGACTAAAAAAGAAAGATCAATATGTAATCATTACAAAACCTATACATTATGTAGTAGATAATCCACCTAAAAAATTCCAGGCATTCACTCATTGGTAATCTCAATATACATTTACTGGATTAATAAAAAAATTCTTGAGATAATACTAATTTCTACTAACTTGTTCATTTCTTGCTAAATCTATAAGACTATGAGCATGTTTTTCAAACTTCTTGTAACTATTTTTGTCAACCCATTTATTAGGCTAGATACTATTGCAATGAGTTTTTCTTAACTAGTTATTAAAACAAGTTATTTCAAACAATTACATTTCAATATTTTATTTTATTTTTCAAAAATTTTAAATTTTTTTAAAGGATAAATGTGAAATATTTAAGTTATAAATGAGTTTTTTTTCTACCCACGTTTAAATAAATTCTAATTTCTTTTCACCTTATTGAGTAAATAGAATTTAAAAATATAAAACTTATTTAACATATACTTTATATAATGAATATACAAATATTTATGTAGATTATTTTAAACATGATAAATGATATTAAATTTAAAAAAACCTATAATTTATTTTAAAAATAAGAATTTTAACATAATATTTTTTTCATATTATTATCTCATACATTATACAAATTTTATATTAAATAATTGTTTTTAAAAATATATATTAAATTGACAAAAAATTATTACATAAGTAATTTATTTATTTTTTAGTTTGCTTATAAAAATTATGGGTCACTTCTCTATTATTATTAAATTATTATTTCTAATAAATTGAAATTTATTTTACTTACTTAAATTATATCAATATTATAACAATAATTAATTATAGGCAAATACTTAGCCACTACGTGACACTTGTTTGTTGATTATATGAGAACTCTACTGCGACTTTGTGCCAATTATCTAATTAAAGGGATGTCCAAAAGTGAAAAAAAATGAGTATCTCTATTTAATATTATGCTCTTTGAGAAAATATACAATTTAACAACTTCCTTATGCATGTAGCACAACTGATCTTATGTCCATTTTTTAAAATCTATCAAAGACAACAAATAAAGAACTTTTTTTTTATATCCTTAGCCATCTATGAACAAAATACATAGTGAATTATTCACAAAGTCCCTTATCCTATATTCTGACTTATCCCTTTTGATAAATGGCACACTATGAACCTCTCCACATGTTTATAAACATATTTATATATAAAAGCCACAAATGACTTTCTCCCAGCATTTTTCACAATTTATCCTAGTCAACTCTTCATATTTCATCACTGGATTACAATCATACTCTGCTACTCTGAAGGAAAAGCTTTCAGACACATCACAGGTAGGCTACCTGCCCCTCCGAATTTAATAATCAAGAGAAAATAATAAGAAATGAGTATGCAATCAGGTGGCTTTTGAATTCTTTGAATTATTTTTACAATTGTGTTTCTTGTTAGTACATTTGGATTTTAAAGCTAGGCTTCAATGAACACTTTATAAAGGACATGAGAGTTGCTGAAGAGAAAAAGTGTGTGCCAACTCAACCTAAAATATGTTTGAAAAATAATCAAGGGTATATACATGGTATCCATTCTCCCTCGTTATGAAATTTGATAACATTTTAGAGTAACATCCATGTGTCTTCAACGAGCATTGCCATATACAATATCAATCATTCCCATACTATTGCATTTCTAATTTGTGACAACTGTCACATTTTCTTACACCTGTCCAAAGATAGAAAAACATCTGAAAAATATTGAATTTTGTTCTTATTATAGTCTATCGCAGCCTAAACATATTATTTTCCAAATCTTTCTAATGTTCAGAATTAACAAGCATTTTGAGAGTAAAATTGTTGGCAAAAATATGCATGCACTCTTATAAATTATCTACTATGACTTCATCAGTTGTTGGGATTTGTCAATTGTTAATCTAGGAGAGACTCCTCTGGCAACAGAAATATTAAGATTTTGAAGATTTATTCAATTTTCAGAAAGAATTTTTTTTGTAGACATGATTGTTTATGTGGCAAGAAGTGTATAGCTGATATCGAGTTGATGGTAGAAGGCCAAGGTCCATGGAGTATTTTTTAAGGCTTCGACATTATTTTCACACAAGGACATTCACATGTGAGGGGCTAGTAGATGGAAATGGAAACTTAGAGAAGATTGCTTGAAAATGGATTAGCATACTTTGTGCCCACACATAACATCATGACAATATAAGCTGCTATATCCAAAGATGAAAATTAATCAAAATTTACCCAGTCAATCAATATGTCTCTGTATGAGACTGTCTTTTTTGTGTGTCTATAGGGTTCTGTTTTAGTATTTTTTATTTTATAGGTCATTGAAAGCATTATTCACTGTGACCTCTTGATACTTTCAACTAATAGCAAATAGGATATTTTAGGGGAGTGTAAGAGCCATTCAGGTGCAAAAAACACCAGCTTTATTCATAATTCTCAAGCATAAAAGTAATGAATGTTGAGGGAAAATCACTTGTTTTCACCTCAATTCCTTTTAATGAGGTTCTAACTTGGTGCAACCAGACAGGGAGTTGGTTGCATTCGACATCTCCTAGCCTTGGACTTTCTATGGATTTTACCAAGTTTTCATTTACTTGATCCCTATTTCAGAAAGTATGTAAATCTAGCAATTCAACTTTGTAATGACAGATTGTTGCAACCATTAGTATGTATCCAGTTAAATATAGGATTCGCTTTGTAATATTGCATCCACAAGGCATGGCAGGATAATTGAATTTAGAAATTCAAAACAAAATAATTAAGTTGTAGAATTAGGATTTTGTAATAGAGAATGCTACCCTTGCAGTCCCTGAGGCTTTTTTAGGTTGCAAGACAATTTTTCCATGGAATTCAAAAAGATGTACAGTTCAGAAAGTTCCTTTGACAAGTGTTTGATATTAGGTCAAGATCTATACACCAAGCTGTAAATAACAATGCTAATGCATATATAATATGTAATAACTAATAACAAGTTAGACTTACAAGGATGAGAGAGTAGCAAGTAATTAACGTTGGAGTCGAGTAGCCTTATCTTCAAAATGGCAAAAAAGATTCAAACCCCTTTCAAAACTTGGATGGAGGAGCAATTCCACCAAAAAATAGCAGCTCCTCTTGTGTGTATTGTCTACGACATGTTTAGAGGGTGGGCGGTAGAAACAACCCAAAAATATAACGTTGCCAGTATTTTGTTCAGTACATGTGGCGCCTTTGCTATGCATCTTGAGAATGTTTTAGAAGAGGACGGGGAGGACAGTCTTGTGGTGAGCACAAAACCAAGCAAACCAATGCAATAAGACAAGCAAACAAGCCACAGATTGGTACGATAGGAAAGATAGTGAAAAAATGATACAAATATGCATTAGTCCCATGATTTCAGGCAACAAAATGGAAGTAGAGTTAGATATTTCAGAGACGGGTGAGTGAAACCCTCAGTGTAAATCACCCGAATATTGGTTGTTGGTAAGGTCCACTACTTGAAGCATCTCAACCCTGCTAAAACTAGCCACAGTGTGCCAGAAAGCCAGTTTATTTAGTAGGCTGCAAAAGGGCATTCCCCATAAACTTACCAAAAAGATGTCACTAAAATGAAAGATAAGCAAAACAAAGTGGATGACGTGTTAGAAAATAGCCTTCGCAATCATTGCGTTGAGGATTTTGTAAAGATTTGATTTTTATGACTCTGAGATTTGATTTGAAAAGATATAATTTTTTGGTTGAGATTTCCATAAGATTTGACTTCGAATGAACATTTGATATGGGTAAGCTGAACATAAGTGAAATCGTAGCTAGAGATCGTGATTTTGCAAGATTTCACACATGCAATTTAAAACAGATTTTATGGCAAAATCCGAATAGTAAATGCAAGAAAAACCACCTCCAAAAACGGTTACTTGTTTTAAACGTGAGACAGGTTTTGGTGAAATCCCCATGTATAATATCCTATCGGCTAATAAACAAAACAAGTCCATGCAAGAAAGGACTTCATGTTATAAAACATACTATTCAACAAAGGAAAAATGGGTCTTTAGGAAAGATAAGGAATTGAAGAGAGAATCATTGCCCCCCAAGCGTGAAGACAAGGAAAGGGACCTATTATGTTGCTCACAAAGAAAGATTGAATATGAAAGTATAGCAACATGTATAACAAAGAGTCCCAAATAAGGTAAGTCACTAAGATCGCGTGGTACAGAGCAACATAATAGGCGAAGGGAATGATAGTGCACAACATTTTTAATATCAACAAAAAACATAAGATCGATTGTTAAGCATAATAGACATCTATCTACTAAATCTTGAGCAAATTGTCTAAATTCAAAATAATCAGCAAGAGAATATTTATTGATGTGATGAAAAAGACAATGAAAGTTACCATTATAAGATCTTTGATTTTTCATAAAATGACAAAAAGGAAATCAATTTTTTTTGTATTATATTTAAGCCTCCATAAGATTCCTTTAACCAAGGCTAAATGATCATCTAAAGGCAAACAAGTTGATAAAGGGGGATTAGGATTTGAGGTAGGAGTAATGTTGGCTTGAGGTATATATCCTATACCATTTCTATTGGCTTGCGTAGGACAATCTATAGGGACCTTTATTCCTTGTTTTGTTATTCCAAGACCTTGTCCATTGTATCTTTCTTGAGAAGTAATGGCATATCCTACATTATAATAAGCATTTAATTGAGAAGGTGGAAGACGTTCATCTTAAGGTTCATAAAAGGGTGAATAGGAGGATTGGTCTCTTTAGGGAGATGTTGAATCCTATCATCATTACTCACATCTTTATTAGGTTGAGAAGAAGAAGATTCATCTAGGGCTTCATCCTTATTTAATGTTATATTAGGAGATAGATCTTGAAAATGCATAAAACCCTTTTGATTTAAAAGTTTTTGAATGTTTAGATAAGATCTAAGAGAGTAAAGAGGTAAAGTACTTAAACAAACATGCTTAGCATCTTGCACTAAGGTATTGTAGTGAGGAGAGGACCTATTACTCTCTAATGTGGCATTCCTAAAAAAGATATGTACTCTATCGTCATTAACACAAGATAACCTAGGAGAGGTACTAATGTTGGTCATGCCCATGTGTTGTCTTTAGGGTTATCATTTTCTATAAAGACTCTTATGAAAGCTACACATTCAATGCATTTTGTTAAGAACAATATTATAAAGCCACATGAAACATGGATAAAAGCCATGAGAAGTGATTTGCAAGAAGAAAGAATGCTTGAAAACCCAATAATGTTACATGTAAGGGTACCATGAATGAATGCAAGTAACATGAAATGAAAGAAACCATTATCTAGCACATGATTTTGATAAATGTAACTAAGAAGTAATGTAATAATATGTGAAATAGAAAACCAATCTAATTAAGTGAATTTCATTGTGAAACTAAAGACACCTGAAATCCAATGTACCAATCACAAGTGTGAAAGAAGTGTGTGGTTCACTAAAATGTAATGATTGAAATAGGGCTCACTAGGATGTGTGGACAAACTATGAATATTAAGCCTATCTCTCTACTTACATTGATGATGCAATGTTCTTTGAATGTGATCACAAGTGTTGATGCAATAACATGACTCCACAAAAAACTTAAAAGGAAATCAAAAAAGACATACTTGCATAAAGGCTATTGAAGCTTACCACAATGAAGAATATAGTGAGATGAAATGTCTTGAATGCTTGAAAACTTGCTCCTTAAATGTCTTGATGCAAAATTGTAGTTGAGAGCTCTTAGATGCAATTGCAAAATTGATTATGCGATTATTGTCTGGCCAAAATGAAGTAGGATAACTTGTTTATATACCTCTCTTAGCCATTTCAAGGTGCAAAACTTGAAGAAAGCCGACACAAATCTGGAATCCCTGCTAAAACTACATGATCGTTACAAAGTTCAAATTTGGGGCCAAACATCAGAAACTGGGTGACTTTTAGGACAAGGGTGACCCAAGTCACCTTTATCCTCCCTAGTCACCCTTGTCTACCCAAGACAAACCCAAATTTGGACCAAAGGTCCTATTTGAATATAGGATGTCGAAAATGTGCAATTTGTGAATCTAATTCAAAAAAAATGGTGTGGACTTGTTGAATGAGCAAAAGGTTAAATGAAGTTAATTAGCATTTGGTCTTAGTGGATAAATAAGTTTGAGTTTGTGTTGCTCTTTGAAAAAAAATAGTCGTATTCGTAGAGGGTGGAACAGAGTAGCAAATTGCCATATTCGTATAGGGTGGAACAAAGTAGCAAATTGTTTGGCTATATGAGCTTCTAAGATTTTAGGCAGGTGTGTTGGTGGTAGGAGATACTTGTACCCAGATTATTATGAAGCTTTAGAAAAGTTAATTATGAAGGACTGAAGGACAAGAATATGTAGTTGGTTCTTTTGTGAAGTTCCTCTTAGAATATCTTGTTGTTTGTTGTCCTTTGGTGGGCCTTATGTCTTTTGCTTTGTAACTTTTTTTTTAATGTGAATAATTTTTTTACCTCTTTTTAAAAATAATATTAATAATAACTTTGTATTACTCTTTAACATACATGATCTCACACAAAAACAAACAAATATTTATTTTCACAAAGCCAATGAATTATTCTAGAATAGCAATTCTGAAATTACATTAATCTTAATAAAAAATTACCCAATTACCATTTGACAAAATTTATGCCCTAGGCATCACTACATATCATTACATATATATGTACTAATTTAAGCAAATCAATATAAATAAGACACTTAGGAAGGGTATTTAGAAGTGAGATTGCAAATAATGAAAAGCCAGCGTGGTAGGAGAGTTGGTTTGAGGCTGTGGGTGGACGACTTATGGTCTCTGGTATGACTCTCTCGCTCGGATTTGCCCGATGAACCCGGCTTGTGGGCGGTTTGGTTCATCCTCTGAGGATTAGTCTTGCCTCAGCTCGCCCTTGGTACCCAAGATACGCCGGGCTGTATCGTGGGGACACCTCAGAGTTCAAAAAAAATAATGAAACACGAAACATTGCCCAAGATTTAGAATTTTAATAATATCAGTCCATGGAACGGAAAGGGTAAATTCCAAACCCATTAGAGTATTTTCATTTCACCCATGTGTTGATTCATAGATTACAAACAAATAGCTTGCTTCGAGGATATTATTTATGCTCTAGAAAGTATTTTGATTCCTCTTCAAAGATCTGTTGCTGGTACTTACTATTTATGCCGGCCACAACGATCACACGCGCTAGGGGGGTTGCCCAAGTTTTATAATTTTAATAATATCAGTCCATGGAATGGAAAGGGTAATTCCAAACCCATAAGAGTATTTTCATTTCACCCATGTGTTGATTCATAGATTACAAACGAATAGCTTGCTTCGAGGATATTATTTATACTCTAGAAAGTATTTTGATTCCTCTTCAAAGATCTGTTGCTGGTGCTTACTATTTATGCCGGCCACAACGATCACACGCACTAGGGGGGTGCTCGGTAACACAACCCTGTAATTGTTGGCGCATCCTGGGTAAATCATGCTCCAGAACGTCTTTAAATGCCTTTGCTGCCTCGCTCAGTTCCTCCAATCTGATTACAAAAATTTATGCCCAATATATCAATATGAAATTTGAATGGACGGCAATGGCAAAGAAATTATGAAAAAAGAATCTAAAAGAAGAATTGAACGCTCATCTAAATAGAACCCAATGAAGAAAATATGGAGTTGATGACCGAAATACTATCAAACATGCACAGCTAAAAACTACATTTACTGTTAAAGCATGAATCAACAAATCTTTGGAAAACTACAGAGAAGATGGTTAACAGAACATTTATAACCCTGAAATAAATTGATCCTAATTATTGATTAATACTATTTAATGCCTTACTCAGTTACTCAGAATATGGATTTATGGCAACTGCACCAAAGGAATTGTGAAAGACGAAACAGAACCTCATCTGAATAGAAACCGATGGCGTATATTCTATAAAGCATGAACAAATACCAGCTATATATGCAAATTATGATATGATGTAAATCCTTGGAAAACTAGTGAACAATTAGTTAACAGAACATTCTCAACCCTGAAATAAAAAGATTTCAAGAGTTGATCAACGCCATTGTAGTGATAATGAATTCAAAAAGCTCAGTACTTTAGGCAGCTTTTTTTAATTGAATATAATGTATTGGCACTAACCTGATTGTAAGAGGAGGAGAAAATCTGATAATAGTATCATGTGTTGGTTTTGCTAGAATCCCCCTTTCCTTCAGTTGTTGACAAATGTCAAAAGCAGAAACAGAAGATAATCCCTTTGCTTTTAATTCCACAGCATTTAGCAATCCCTGTCCTCTGACCTCCCTTATGATGTCTGGATGTGCATGCTGAAGATCCAAGAACTGGTTCCTGAAGACTTGTCCCATCTCATCAGCCCTGAAGATTTCATTAAGTGAATTTTTACCCGACTATCTCTTGGCAGGAGGATAACAATAATACTCACGATGCATGCATTAAATAAAGCTCATTATGTCTATTTATATTGGAAAGTCTCTAAAAACTAAATTTCATCCAATCATTGAAAATCCAAAACAGATTGAGTTAGCAGCAGAAGTTTAAACCTCCCGGCCAGTTTTTCCTCCACAATAACTTCGAGTGCAGCTATAGCAACAGCACTTGCCAGTGGGTTTCCTCCAAAAGTACTGTATTTGAAGTTTGAACAGTTAATTTACATCAAAGATCAGAATTGCAAAAAATTAGATAATATTCCTATCTTTAATTGATATATTTGAAAAATGCCATCCATACGGAATCTTTTTGAATGATTCCCTTTTATTGTAATAATTTCTCAGTAAAGGTCGTTCTTAGTTGTTAAAAACTTAAATATCATGTAAGAGTTTCAAATTATATGAAGAACAATAGTGTCATCACAAACTGAGAAAATCAGACCTTCCATGTTCACCAGGCCTTATGCAAAGCATCACATCCTTGTCAGCAAGCACAGCACTTACTGGCAGCACTCCTCCACCCAATGCTTTCCCTAGAATCTGTACACAGAATCTATTTGTATAAGGCACAGCTATATTAGAAGAAAAGGAAAAACATGGAGTAGAAAATTCGATTGATCAAGCTGATATATAAAAAGCTCACCACTACATCAGGCCGGACAGATTCCCAATCACATGCTAATAACTTTCCTGTCCGAGCTATGCCAGTTTGTATCTCATCGGCAATCATCAAAACATTGTATTGTGAGCAAAGTTCCCGGACCGATTGGATATAGCCCTCCGGTGGAAGAATAACCTGTATAGAACCAATAAAAAAGTTGGAGCAAGGTAGCAGAAATGTGACAAAAAATACAGAGTTTAGGCAAGTACAGCTTTGGTATTATCATATTACAGATTCAATTGGACATTACAAGAAAATGTTTCATTAACACAGCTCATTCCATATGTTATCCTATTCCTAACATTAAAAGCAAGGCTTTATACCCCAGAACTGACTTTGCAGGGCCCTCAATACCATATACTATGTATATATATGTATGTATGTATGTATATTAATCTTTTAGTGCCTTGGGACGTAAAAAAGTGTTTTTTCTTTCATTAGTGATTATCTGCATTCTCTTTAAAAAAAAATTCAGGCACATAGCCCTTAACCCCCACTTCCAGCCCACAAGGAAACAAAACGTTTCCCCACACCCTGTCTATCATTGGGTTTTTGCTTTTAAATTCAATGTTCATTGTTCTTTTTTTTTTAGTCTGAGACGTGTGTACAGAGAGAGTCCAGCAGCACAATGGGATGTAGAGCCAGAGGAGCCAACACAGGTTGATGAGGATGCTGCATTTTAGCATTTTAGCATTTTGTACATATTTTGATATCATGCTACTCATTGTAATCATCTTTACGATATTTTCAATATAATAGAAATCTTCAATTTGACATTTTTATTTGTCAAATTTTAGTGTTCAAGTAATTAAAATTTTGATGTTTAGTATATTCAAATTTGCTATTTTGCTAATTTTCCAAAGTTTCATTTGAAAAGTAATTCTTATACATATTTTTCTAATTAGTTTCTCAACTGCTATAAGTATATCAGGACCCCTTCCCCCCCCTAGGCCCTTGGTGCCCTGGTCCCAAAGCTCTGTGGAACACTGCTTTCAACTACCTCTTTTTACCAAATCAATACTGCAACAATCCAAGAATATCGGCCTTGGCCATTGATTTCTAGTATTTTATTAGAACCTAAAGCAATGCCCTTGCCCGAATGCATATTAGAGTTAAATATCTCTCTGTTTATGTTTCTCTCTCTTCCGTAGATTTGTTTCTATTCTAATGATCACTCTTCTTCCATGTTTCCATATTCTCTCTCTGTTCAATATGGAAACTTCCTTTTGTTTCTATCTCTCTTCAGAATGTTTCTATTTCTCTCTGTTCGTTATAGAAACACTCGTGTACACTTGTATATATAGATCAATATTGATCTTTGTTTAGTAACACATTCAATATTTTACCGTAATATGGTATTAGAGCTATCTTTTTCGAAAAATAATAATTTCATTCTTGAAATTTTCTGTGTTATTTTTCGAAATAGGTTGTTCAAAAAAAAATTATTTCTTTATGAAATTTTTAGATTAAAAATTTTCAAATCTCCTTGGCCTGGTTTGTGTTCAAAATTCTAGGGATCGTTCATTTTCTCCAACAACCCGCCTAGGGTTTCTACACTTTTGACTAGGGTTTTGACCCTTCAATTTCAATCAAAAAAAAATTCAGATTCCTGGTGGATTTTTTAAACCCTCAACTGGGTCGTCCTCGGAATTTTTTGGGTGCCTCAATGTTCGAGCCTCAAAATTTGCGCCAACGGATTCAAAATCTAATTACAAATTCCTGGTGGGTTTTTCGTTCATTTTTAATGGGTCTTCCGTCAATCTACCACGGAATATGTGCTTTGGATTCATTCAACACCTTTTCAAATTTTTAATGGCATCTCTCACCAACATTATGTTGGAAGGCAATCCAAGATTTAACGACAAGATTTACCACACCCGGAAGAAAGGAGGGTCTCAGCTGGTTTTGATCGATTTTTCACCTCAAAAATCATGTCCGGTTTTTCTAGTTTTTCACCACAAAAATCGTGACTACTAAGTCTCAGTTCTTTTGTGCACAACGTAGCTTTTTTACTGCGATTTTCGCAAGGTTTTTTTACTTCTTGTGGCGCCTTTTGAGGATTCACTTGCAGACTTTTGTTTTGAAGTTAGATTGACCATTGAGGGTATTAGAGTTAAATATCTCTCTATTTAGGTTTCTCTCTCTTCCGTAGATTTGTTTCTATTCTAATGGTCACTCTTCTTCCATGTTTCCATATTCTCTCTGTTCAATATGGAAACTTCCTTTTGTTTATATTTCTCTCTTCAGAATGTTTCTATTTCTCTCTATGTTCGTTATAGAAACATTCTCTTGTACACTTGTATATATAGATCATTCTTGATCTTTGTTTAATAACACATTCATTATTTTACCATAATATGGTATCAGAGCTATTTTTTTCGAAAAATAATTTCATTATTGAAATTTCTTGAGTTATTTTTCGAAATAGGTTTTGAAAATCTATAATTTCTTTATGAAATTTCAGACTTATAAGATTTTTGAAATCTTTTGCTTGGAAATTCATTTTTAAAAAAAACCCGAATAAGAGTTTTGCGTTTCTTGGTGGAGCCGCTTTTGTTCTTCTCTACAAATACGAAGATCATGGGTTGTTTTTGTCTATGACCGAGGCTCTGAAATGCTCATTTTTTCAGTCGCCTTTTTTTTACGTGGCTTCCATTACGGGTGTTCTTTCTACAAATCTTGGCATTTAATCTCTCGAGCGACGGTTTCTTCTTCAGTTCGCGTGGACTTCTGCAACCCGCCCTTTGGTCACGATTGAATCTGTGGCGTTTTCTTTGTCTGAGCCGTCTGCAACTCACGAGGCTCATTTTTGGGCTCGGTTTTAAAAATCGTGGCCATATTCTTGCATTTCGATCATCCTTCCCTTCTGTGGTCGATCTGCACTAAAAACGACCACTTCCTTGGTCATTTCGACCTACTTTCTGGTCTCTTTGTGCCCTCAAGTGATCTCTGTCATGGATTTCTGCCATTTTTTTAAGCTTGTAATCGTCGGTTAGGGTTTCATTCGAAACTCTCTTTTCCGTACCGGATTGAAAATCTTCTTGCAGATTCCTTCTGGGTTTTTCTAGAGCTCCACTAGGTCAATCTCAGAATTTTGTGGGTGCCTCGATTTTTTAGCCTCAAAATTCATGCTAGCGGATTTGAATTTCAACTTCATATTCTTTCTAGGT
Organism: Thuja plicata; assembly: GCA_018584345.1. Lineage (NCBI taxonomy): Eukaryota > Viridiplantae > Streptophyta > Pinopsida > Cupressales > Cupressaceae > Thuja > Thuja plicata. The sequence goes on along the minus strand of MU225830.1, from coordinate 592,818 downwards.
TTTTTGCAAGGATTTCTAGGTTGTCTTTGGATTTTTTTGGGTCTGCAGAAAAAATTTCTCGAAATCTGTGTCAATCGTACTTCATTGGTTGTTGAAGTTTGTACCTGATTTTGCCTTTGAATTATGCATGGGGATTCGTGTTTTGGATTACGTGTTCATGTCTCTTCTCTATTTCTCATTTTTTTGTACATTGGAAAGCGCACAAGATGGTGTCATTGACCAACTTGATGTTGGAAGGCAATCAGAGATTTAACGGCCACAATTATAACACCTGGAAGTAGCGCATGCTCACAATCTTTGAATATCGCCGCCTGTATGAGCTTGTTTTGGGCACAGAGACTTGTCCTACCACAGTCCAAGCAGACCAGAACAAGTTTGATGATCGAAATCAAGAAGTTGTTATGCTTCTCAAGCTCTCTGTCACAGATGATCAGTTGCCTCAGATTCCCTCTGGCAAGTTTGCAGCAGACATCTGGAAGCATTTGAAGAAGTTGCATGAGACATCCGACAAGAGTCGCATGTTCTTTAATCATGATGGATGAACACATGTCCTTACAGGAGCATCTCACGAAGATTAAGGACATTCGCGATTAGTTTGAAGCTATTGGTCGGAAGATGGAGGAAGAAGATATGGTAGTCATTAATCTGAAGAGTCTACCTAAATCTTATGAGCACTTTATAGAGACTTGACATTACTTCCACTAATGTTGATCTGAAATTTCTAGAGTTGTGCACCAAACTTTTGCAGTAGGATCGTTAGAAACTTTTGCAGCAGGATCGAGCTTTCTTCTGGGTCTTCGTTCATTTTTCATGGGTCTTCCGTCAATCTGCCTCAGAATTTGTGCTTTGGATTCATTCAACGCCTTTTAAAGTTTTTAATGGCATCTCTCACCAACATTATGTTGGAAGGCAGTCCAAGATTTAACGACAAGATTTACCACACCCGAAAGAGCAAGGAGGGTCTCAGCTAGTTTTGATCCATTTTTCACCTCAAAAATTGTGACTGGTTTTGATCAATTTTTCACCTCAAAACTCATGTCTGGTTTTTTCGGTTTTTCACCACAAAAGTCGTGACTACTAAGTCTCAATTCTTTCGTGCGCAACGAAGTTTTTTTACTGTGATTTTTGCAAGGTTTTTTTACTTCTTGTGGCATCTTTTGAGGATTCACTTGCTGACTTTTGATTTGAAGTTAGATTGACCATTAAGGGAGGGTATTAGAGTTAAATATCTCTCTATTTATGTTTCTCTCTCTTCCGTAGATTTGTTTCTATTCTAATGATCACTCTTCTTCCATGTTTCCATATTCTCTCTCTGTTCAATATGGAAACTTCCTTTTGTTTCTATTTCTCTCTTCAGAATGTTTCTATTTCTCTCTCTGTTCGTTATAGAAACATTCTCTTGTACACTTGTATATATAGATCATTATTGATCTTTGTTTACTAACACATCCATTATTTTACCATAATAATGCAATGGACCTAACCCTCAATAACATGAAAAAATAATTTTGAGTTCAATATGATTTGATAAGTTGTATGTAACAGATTGCATCCACATGATGAAAAAGTTGAGACAATAATTCTGATAAGTAATGGTCAAGGTATTTTCACACAGTTCACTAAGAATATTGTGGAAGGCATAAATCAACTAATGGGTGAAGAAATTGATTCATGGGGCTTTATTGTACTTATACATAGTGGACATCACTCAGCCTGAGAGTTGGCCTGGTGGTGAAGGCATGTACACTCCAGAGTGGGGTAGGGTTGTAGACCTTGTGAATAACACAGGTCTCTTAAACCAATTTGGTATTTCACTTGGTAATGACCTAAAAAGCTATATTTGCCTGCACCCTTTACACACACACCTGTACCCTATATACTCATTTGTGATTTGGGAAAGAATTGATTGAAATTCAAAATAACGCTGATGAGATATATTTCTACTCAATTGAGAGCTGTAAATGAATTCATTGAAATTTAAAAATTTAGAAGGGCTAAGAAGAACAAGCTTGATGAGATATATTTCCACTCTTTTGCAAGCTGGGAATGAATTGATTGAAATTTAGGAAGGCTGACAAAGAACATCTTGATGTGCCATTGTCTCTTGTTGAGATTGATACCCTAGGGGACCTTGTAAGAGAACTTTTATTATGGACAGATAATATCAAGCTTTTTTCCAGAGGAAAATAGATTTGAGGTTCTACCAGAGTTCCCACAAAAGTCTCCACTTGTTGTCTATGACTCTATTGGATTCCACCGTATTCTGAAAAGGGTCTCATTTTATCATCACATGAGTTCGATAAGAGGTTGATCTGCCATGGTCCTGCAGTAATAAGCTGGGATATTGATGACACTGTTTCATGTATGGTGAGTCTATTCAGAAAGATGTGGTTGATGTCTATGGACCTTATTTTGATAGATACGGTTTAATAAAATCATGGTTAATGAATCATATCTATCCTTGGCAGCCTTTCATGTATTTGATTGCTGTACTGTTAATCCATGAGATCTTTGGTTGTGTTATTTCTACATACAGATGAATACTGTTGCCTTTTTTATTGTTTCTACCTATCAAAATAAACTATTGGGAAAAGAAATGCAATATTCTCCATTTCATCATCAATCTTCTGCGAAAAACCTTGAAGACTTCTCTTTTCAATAGTTATTCTAGTTTCATTAAAACATCACTACAGCTACCTCTACGATAACTACTACCACAACTTTTAGCCAACTCTTCTGAGATATTGTTTGAACCTGCTTAATTTCTCTCATCATCTTTTCTCTTGAATTCATGGCTGACTTACAAAAAATCAACCTGCACCCTTTCAGGAGTCTCACATTGGAACCCTAGATTAGAGGAAATTGATAAAAGAGATGCATACTTATGATATACCTCAGCAGCATGCTTGATGTCAGCAAACTGAATGCAACTTCTGGTAATTTTTGAAAACCTTAGTGCAACCATGTCTCAATGGTTTCCATAACATTGTCCCAATCTGCCACAATATCCTTATAGGACTTAATGAGTTTGTCTTAAAATATTTGGAAAATTCAAAACATTCAACTAAGACACTCGAGAAGTTTTTGTTCCAATCTCTGGAGCTTTTCTTTAATGCATACCAAAATGATTTTCATTTTTTTCCAGACCCATTTTCTTTCGAGTTGTAACTGGGTTGCCATAGCAGAAAAAATCTGTTGACTACTTTTGATACAAATGAAAAGTTCTCAATTGCTAAGACATTAAATTATACCATTACACATGCAAATCCATTCATGGTCACTTGAAGGGTATGTGATGTTTTTCGAGAGTTAAAGTAATTACAAGCTGAAGAACTCAATTACTTCCTTTTACAGAAAAATCCAAAGCCTTCATGGCATCAACATTTTGACTTCTTTTTTGTTTCCTTCAACTTCCAAACCAATAAGAAATGTATCTTCAGCCAAGCTTTTGTTTTTGACGCCATCAATATCCTAATCCATGATTTTTGTACCCAAAGAATAGGTCAACTGATTTATTTAAAAATCTTGTTTCCTCCAGCATAAATCTGCTTTTGTATTCCGTTTTATGTGTAGTTGTGCATGTGTGCAAGTAGCATGTCGTTGATTAGTTATTTTCCTTTAAAAACGATTTATAGAAGAATGCATAGAGAATCATGTGTCTCTCTTAAATAATCTATCATGTGTTTTTCAAGTTGCAAAGTCTACTGCCAGTATTGGCATGATGTATAATGGTTAAGTTGTGTTGTTGTTCTTGCCATCAAAGTTCAAACCCCACTGGGGTGTTATTGGTGAATGCTTGTATTGGGGATGAGTTCCCCTATTTGTGACCTCACTGGTTCATAGCTCCATGTCAAAAGCGTTTACCCCTTTAAAAAAAATTAAGGCTAACAAGAAATCAGCCTGCCAAGTCTAATTCCGGTAACGATGATTTCTGCACACAGAGGAAGAGAACCAAGCATTGCATATTCAAGATCAGTTAAAACTTTCTGTATTTCGATTTATGATTTATAGCACTGTTAATAAGTCTTGATTTATTAAAGTGATTTGTTTTCTCATTTCCTTGCCCAAGATTCGAACTTTGGAGTTTCTTACCCATCATGGAACAGGGATGTGCCCTTATATCTTTATTTTTATTTTCTAATAAGGAAATCAATGATCCATTTATTACATGGTTTGTTTTACAATGTACTTATAATTAATCGTAATCGTTAAGTAAAATGTTGAAGCCATGAATTAGGATATTGATGGCATCAAAAACAAAAACTATAACAATCATTGGACATAAAGGAATTTAAATCCTAACATTTTTTCGTTCAGCAACAAGTGCAACTTTTTGGGATTCAAGAAACTATCTTGATTATAGATATGACATTATTACTCTTGAATTTTTTACATGAACAATAAGGTAAGTTATGCAAACTGAATGCAGGCTATATTTTATAGATATGACCAGGTCTTCATAAACGAGTCCCAACATTTATCCATTTATAAGCATGATTTAGGTGAAACCGCCCCAGATGCAAATAACTGTTATTTTCGTTCATAAAATATCTTATCTGAAATGTTTTCACTCCCTATTTAGCTGAAATTGTATTTTTAATATACTATTTCAAAAGAAGAAATTAAGTATACACATACTCCTGCTTCTCCTTGAATGGGTTCAAAGAGAAATCCAGCAACCTTGTCGCCATGCACTGCATTTCAACCAGCAAGACTAAAATTAGAAATCAAATTATTCCACAAGGATAATGAAAACATGCCTTATTAAGCATGAAAGAAATACAAGATGTGAGAAATTAAATCAGCATACATTAGGAAAAAAAATACTGTTTACTTTAATGTACTTAAATGAACACCTTCAAAAATAGTTTTAAGGGCAGCAGCATCTCCAAAGTCCACTTTAAGTTGACCAGGGACGAACGGCCCAAACCCCCGGGTAGCTTCATTGTCACAACTCATTGATATTGCACCCAAAGTGCGGCCATGGAAACAGCCACAGCAAGAAACAATGATTGCCTGAACAAAAATACAGTTTCTTTTAGGTAAGCAAAAAAAGAAATATTGCAAGCTACCAAATAGAGAATACATTGACAAGACTTCATTGATAAGAACAATCTTAGTAGTTAGAAGAATACAAATTTGGCCAATATCACTTTTTGGATATCAAAATTTCTAACCATTTTAAGTGGCATAAACTTTGAAAGTTCATATTTCATAACTTGAATGTCAGGTATATGGAAATTTAGCTATATATGCTTGAAATATTCCATCGAAACATATTATCTCAGAAATTGGATAAAATATTCAAAAAAGAATCCGTTAACATCTCCCCTCTGCCCAACCCTTCACATTGCTGAAGATGAGTTCTCAGTGAGCCACTAGCTATGGAAAAAAGTGTCACTGTGTTTGCTAATAACACAGCCCATATGTAATGTCCCCTTTGTCATTGTTTCCTATCGGAGGGTATTTCCTTATTTCCGGAGGGCTAAGGTATGGAAATATGAAACAGTTTACTTAAAATTTAATTGTGAGTTTGAGGTAACTTATTTTCCTTAATCAATTAAACATAACAATTAATATTTACACTCCCCAAGTTGGTGAGTGAAATATGACAGGTGGATTTGGGTATTACAATTCTCATTTTAGCCAGCATTTATGGTGAGTAGAAAAAAGAAATTTCATTTCATTTTATTTTCTCAAGATAGGCATTGGGATTTTACTTTTAGGAGTCATAGGTGGTAGCCCCTTTGATTCTAGAGAGCGATCTCATTTGGAGGTTGTACATGAGCTTATTGGAATGGTTTGTTGATGATTGTGTGTTTGTTTCCAAGATTTTTCAAATGCTTTTGATGTATATTAGTTTTCAGATTTCGTGAGGTTTAGTTTTCTGTTGTGAGTGCTGTAAAGCAATACTTTTTGTTCCCAAGAGTTTCCAAGTCACCTCTCTCAAGTTGTAGAGGGGTATTTTATAATCTGGTGCAAAAAGGGGCAAATATAGGGCATTGGAGTCATCTAGTTGGTAGTAGATTATGTGGGTTTTTTAAGAGTTTTGCCATTGCTGTTAGTTTTTTGTATATTAGCATTTTGTCAACCATTTTGTTCCTTCAGTGCCTTTTTACAATGTTGGTCTGTTGGAGAATTATTCTAGAAAACAAGTGCAAAAATGAAAAATGTTAAAATTGGTGAATAGAGGCTTTCAGGTTTGCAGTGTTGTTTCTGTAACTGTTTCAAATTATGTTGGTGGTGTTGTTTTTGCTGTTGTTGCAGCACATTTTGGTGTGTTTCAGACTATTTCAAAATCAGAAAAAGGCTCTAGAGATTTATCTCTCATTTGTAAAACAAACTGCTTAAACTGGGTTGTCAATGCTGTGACATTAGTAATGACAATATTGTTACTTTCTTGAGCTGTTGTTGCTGTTCATTATGAGCAAGTTTGTCGAATGATTTTTCTGTATTACATAATGAAATAATCAGATTTTAGTCATTGAAGAAGTTTCCAAGTTTTCAAAGCAAAATTGCCAAAGTTGGAAATGCATTGTCATGTGAAATTGTGAAGAAATTTGAGTATTTTATGGAGTTTGTAAAATATTTCAAATCTGCAATTAATTTATTAAATCTTTTAGGCTGGGGTTATTACACCGTACCTGAACTGGTTTGAACCAGATACAGATCTCTCTCTCTATCTCTATCTCTCTCTCTCTCTCAAATCTTTTTAATTTGAATAAGAAAAGTAAAATACTTAAGCTAATTTGATCTAATTGATTCAAATTAAATGTGTTTTACTGTTGAAAAATCCAAACAATTGTCCTGATACAAAAGCCCACAAGACTCAAGCAAAGGACTGCCTCTTTCCACTTTTGTAAAGGAGAGCTTCCGCAGTCCTTTGAGATACCAGTCTAATAAACTCATTCACTTCTAAATAAAAGCACTCAGTTTTCATTTTTCTACCTCTCCACTTCTTAGCTCGGACTGAGAGAGACTCCAAAGATGGGAGGGCGGAGACAATCTTTTACAGTCACATAAGAGTCATTTTTTGAAGAAACTTGGTGCAATCTCTCCCTTGTTTTTATTCAAAAGCTTGGCAACCTTATCATCGATAAATGATAATCTGTCCATAGAAACCTGATTTGCAAAGTCAACCTCTTCCCTATTTTTTTCTGATTTGGACTTGCATTCTTTCAAGCCACAATTAGCTTTTGTCATGCAGCTCTCTAATTGAGAGCTGGTGAGGAGTTCTCTAAACCAGAGTTTCACCTTCAAAATCATCAAAGACTATTTGTAGCCTTCAATTCCTCCCCATTAAAAGTTCCCACCAACATCCACATTAATCAGAGAAGCCATGAGCTTGGAGGCCTGGCTCGGTTGGCAAGAGCATCTTGTGGTAGGCACGAGGTCACAAAGTCAAGTCTCCCCCCAGCCCATGTGGTAATGGAAGGCGTGTCATGCCAGCATCATTGGTCAAGTTATAAAGTTCGTCCCACACACTGCAGTTTATAGGGGAGGCTACCTGATTCCTGCAGTCTTAGAAAAAACAAATTAAGAAGCCACTTTTGTGCCCACTTAAATAACAACCACCAAAGGAGGTTGGTCATATTTAAAATGATTCACCATAAACTGGCCATGATTTCTCTAAGGGACATCAGAATTTGGTTTCTCAGATTTTGGGATCCACTATTGAAGCTGTGTAATGTCCCCAAATTCAGGACTTCAAAAATATATGATTTGATAAGTTTTAATTGAAGATTGAAACTTATTAATCTGAGCTTCCACCATTTTGGGCAACATAAGAAAGGAAAGCGCGTACAGTATAGAGCATTATCGCAGCCACATAATCAATGATCGATATAGCGACTATAAGCCTTAAGAAATTATAATATATATAAACAGTAGTGTTATCCTTACAAGTCAATATACGGAGATGTCAACTCGTTACAAAAAGTTATATATGAGTTATCTCACAGTTCATTATAGCAGAAGCACACAGATATCCATCGATATGCAACGGCGAAGTGAAGAAGATAACAGAAAATGAGCAATCATTGGTATCAAAGATCTCACAAAGGCAATTGAAGTACGGAGTAACCCATTAAAAAAGGAGATTTCATAAACATCGGGTCACAAAGGCCGACAAGGAAGGATCAATTAAAGGATATATCAGGGAGAAGGTCAATAATAATATCAGCGACCAAGAATTAATCTCTACCATAGGGAAGCAGCAATTAATATAAACAATTATTAATATCACCAAGGATTGAGTCATATCGTGAGCAAGATACGATTTGCATTATAAGTAATCAGCGCCTTCATACACATAGACAATTGAGGACAAGTGAAGTATATCAGCGATTAAGTTATAATTATTAGTTGCCAGGAAACGATGGTGATTAGATGAGATAAACAATATGTATGATACTCTGTGTGAGTCGATAAAAAGAAGGGGCTAAATATCAACACTAAAGCGATACTGACTTAATTAGATCATCGATCACTATCTTGGAAATACGACGTCAATTCCTCAACTATGCCTCAAACAATGACAACAGGAAGATATGCAATTCCAAATGAAGAAGGTAATTAATATATAATAGCAATTATAGTGATTAATATGGAGCAAGGAATACTGATTAGTCATCTGCCGAGTCAGCGTAGTTTAGTGGCATTGTCTTGATTAAATGGAAAATGGCAAATGGCTAGCGGTTTGACAAGTCAATAAACCAAAAGGCACGATAGCTATTAACAATGATTATGCTTAGTCGGAGACCAACCCATTTGTGAGAATAAACAAGTGATTGTTATAGTTGACAAGTGTTCCCAATTAATGATTAAAAGATCGATGTTATATTATGATGAAGAGACTACAGCAATTATTTGTTAAGAGACTGTTGTGAGGTTTTCACACCATCGCCCCATTGCAAATGGGGACCCCCTCTTTTGCAAGCAGTAGGAGTAGTGGTCTTAGGTAGTCTTTGTTGGCGACAATTTTCGAGCCCCTTGGTCTAGCGAGTGAAGTTTGAGAGTTGGTTTTGGGCAATTTTGGCCTGTTGAGAAGTCAAGCCTGTCTGGAGCATGGGCAAGAGTTGTGCTAAATCTTTCAAGAATATGGGATAAAAACCAAAGGATTCGTGATGAAACAAGTGTAAACCCTTTGAGAATCCTTGTTCCAGCTTCAATTCGATCTTAGAAAGTCGAAATAGATTGTGGGAGGTAGCTTTGCTGAAGGCGTGCTGAATCCT
>MU225830.1:550075-580329 GCA_018584345.1 Thuja plicata | reverse complement strand
GAAGCCTTGTGTGGTAATCTAGTCCAATTGCTCCCAAGTTCTACTTGCATTTCATCTTTCCGCTTGTACTTCAAGTTGGGTTGGAAGATAGATGTTAGTGTGAAAATTCTAAGAATTTCCCTTGAATTATTGCATCTATGGAGGTAGCGCCGCTGGCAAGCTTTCATTAGGTTTGATCCCCGTCCATTTGCTAATCTTTCCATTCCATAGGAGTAGTAGCAAAGCAGTGAGTAGCTTAGTAGTGAGAGTTTGATGAGTGAAGTTGGAAGTGATATAAATTAAGGAGATAGAGCCGTTGAATATACATTGAAAAGCTAAGTCCCATCACCATCATAGTCAGAATCCAATGTCCTTGAATGAACAACGTAAGCCCGCCGACGTGATTACCAGCAAATCACATCATTATAACTGAGTTAGGATCCACAGGTGTAAGGAACCTTGGGAGTTTTCTCATGTTCTTCATGAGTATTTACTTTTCAAGAGAGGGTTGAGTGTTTGATATCCTGTATCAAGTGTTTAATCCTATATGTTATGTAGTGGTACAAAACTCACATCAACAGAGACATGGATTAGGGAATAGGCATATCTTTGGTATCTAAAAGATGCAACCGTTCATTGACGAGAGATATATATACAGAATTGAAGTCAATCATTTCAGCATCGTGGTGGATTATCCCTTTTATTTATTCATCCTTTACGGATCATCATTGGAAAATTAACTCTTCTTATCCATCCATTTTTGGATTGGCTCAAGGGAGCATCTCCCATTAGGCATTACCGGTTGCAAAAGTCTGAAAGCAAGATCACAGAAGGCACCATAGTTGCAGGGATAAACAGTTCAGATCAGAAACGGCATCCATACTTGTTGCAAGGCTATAATTCTACATCTGAAACAGCAAAATAGCGCTGTAAGCGATATCAGCAAACTTCGATGTTGCATATATTGAAGGTTAATATCAGAAATAGAAATTCAATTGCTATAAGTGATTATCAGTCAAGATTATTGCATATCTTCCATCGCCAAATTAGAGAAAACTATTGAACATAAGTTCATCTTGCATATTTTAACATTATATATCAGTTATTGCAGAGATCACCGTATGGCACTTAGTGCAAATATGTATAAGATCAATTCACTTATAGCATATATCTAATCGTCCATTCTGAGATAACAGTGATATTGATAAGATTAACTATTCTATAAAGTGATCTAATATACATTTTGTTCTTAGAAATATTATCATTATCAATTACATAAGTTTATAAGTGATTTAATGTAAGAACCCCAACCGGTTCTAACTCTGTTTCACTGCCTCTGAGAGATATGGTTTTTGCAAGTTCTATAGTTTTTTGAATTTTTCCAGAGTTTATGCCTTTTTGGGATTTTCAAAATATGGATAAACACAATTCATGAAAAATTAAATAGCTTAAGCAATTAAGCACAACAATTCCTCTAATTTCATTTCAAGGTAAAATCTATGAACAATATCACTAAACCTTGTGGGATTGATTATTACAAATTGAAATGAACCTGAAATATAATTGCGGCTGGTATAGAAACTCTCTAGCTGAGACGTGGCTATTAATATGAACAAGAAACTTGGCGTCCATGCTAAATCTGCAATGGGAGGCGCTCAAACTACCAAATCGAGCCTCCTCTCACCCCCATGTCACTCTTTCTTGACCCACGTGACTTCCAGGAAACCTGTTGCTGCCTTAATGAAAACCCACGCTGATCCTTGTGGCTGGAAACTTGCAAAGAAATTGGTTGTTAAAACCTGAAGCAAATTCTGAAGATGATTATGGATTCAAACACCAATTCTTACACCCTTGAACTCAATCATGGCCTCTATGTTAAGCCATAGCGAATGCACAATTCATTGGACATTGAACCAACTCAGAGTGCTGGAAATCCTAGAGGAATTTACAATTCCACAAGTTGAGAGATCTGAGACCCTTCTCCCAATTCCTGTTCAGCAAAACCATCAAAAAAATCAAGCATCAATAGAAAGGTTCGAATTACATAGCAAGCTTAATATATTTCTCCAATACAAATCGCACCAGTAGGTTCTGCTACACACCTCTCATGACTTAAAGCCTTTTGTTTCAAAGTTTGAATATTTGAATAATAATAAACAATAATGACCCCCCCCCCCCCATGTGTTGGCGCCAAGACATAAGATTAATCAAATAATCATAAATGAACTTGGTCTCTTATTACAAACTCCAAACATTATTATTAATTAAGAGTAAACACTTAATTAATAACCATTAAACAAATAGGTAACCAATCAAAAATACCATAGTGACCAATCCAAAGACAGATGCTCACTGCCAATGCCAACACCTGAACACCTTGCCAAAAATAGAAACCGACCATGCATAAGCTTACTATAAATAGTAAGTCCTCCAAAACAAGGCCAATAAACCTATTCCACTTCATCAACTGATGAAGTCTGCTAATACCAAGTTCAAGTACACTGTCAAAACTAGCAACACGGGTAACAATGATTTACTATAAATAGTAAGTCTGAATAACTGCTCCAATCAATGATACTGAATCTCAACACTGACACCAAGTTGTTCAGGCGCCCTGCTAAATATAGAAACCCTGACTTTCCCGAAACAGACACTATAAATAGTAAGTGTGCCAATCTGACCCAAATGTAGAGCAATCTTGAACATCCCTGACCTCAGGAGTGGGGAAATGGCCTCTAGCACTGCCAACTGAGACCCTTTATCCAACTGATTAGCCTACAAGGGTCAAATAATAAGCTAAATATTTGAACTCTAATGCTCACGTAAATGGGGACATTACAGTCTGCCCTCCCTAAAATTGTTTGTCCCCAAGCAATCATGGCTACAAAGAAACTCCACTACACAGGAAGTCCAAAAGAAGAACTGAGTAATGTCCCACACATCTCTAACCAACTCCTATAGCACCAACATAAACCCAACTGCACAGAAATGAACAACAACCCAACTGTCCAATCTCTGCGCACTGAACCTATGCATTTGAAACAAATCATGTACATGAGGACTGAAAATGAGACTGCAAATAATCTGCACCATGTACACAAAGCAATACTCCTCAGTGAACCCAAACTAGAATCCTAGTGCACCCAAAGAATCCCAAACTCCACACTCAATGCTCAACTGGATGTCGGGATCCCAAATCGCCCTGTAGAGTACTCCATCCAAACTAGGTGACATCAACATAAGACCATTGTACACTGCAACCAAGTCAACCCTTACAAAAGGTAGAAGCAATCCACCAACTAGAAGAGTCACTGAATCATAGCCAATATATTAGTCTGCCAAAATGAACATCCTCAGACTTCTACTCAACTCTGATCTCAACTTCACCATGTTGCAAATGGTGAAGCCATCCAACAGGACCCATCCATAGTGCAGTGCTAACCCTGTCACCTCCTGGATCCCACTATAAACAAAACTCACATCCATCCATCATAAGGAGGTGAGAATATCTAGTAGTACCTGCTACACCAAATCTCACACTACACTATGTCAATCCCTAATGGATGTGAAAACTAACCAAGCCATCATGCCCACTGACACTATAATCACCCTATAACCATGTATCTGTAAGAAAACTCTATGGTCTAGAAGTAGAAAACCATGTTGGATACATAACAACATGATGGATAACTGACTGATGTCCCTATAAGAAATCTCTTGCTAACAACTGAGTCAGCCACTAATTCCATCTTTTGAAGATGGTGAATATTCATCGCACAGAGGATGGTATGACCCTGAAGCCAATCCACACCTATGCAACATCAAGTCCTCCACATGTGGATCAAAAGAGAAATGATGAGCACTCCTCACTGTGTAGTTACGGTAGAAAGCTCCAACTTCAACCAATGGCTCATCACTAACAACTCTAGAGTCAGGAGATGGCTCGAAACTTTGACCTCGAATAGCTAATTGGGTAGATGTCCTGTCAAGTCTCTCTGCATACCCAATAGCATACTCTTTGTCATGAAACAAGTGGAGGTACTCTAATTTAAATGCCTACAAAGCACTCTGGATGAACCTCAAATCGCAAATATGAGTACCAGTCTGATCCCCATACTGTCTCTCCTCAATTTCTGCTCTCCAAAGAAGGTACTCAACATACTTATGTGTGCAGTCAAAGCGAGATAAGGTTGAATCAACCTTATCTCCAGTAACCTTCAACTAATTCCTCCAACTCTGAGCCTCAACAAATTGTTGATCAAAATCAACTGCACGGGATGAAATAACAGATTTGCTTCCAAAAGAGGGAAACAAACTACTATGAGATCCAACCTCCCAACTAGTTGATACTCTGAATATGTCCCGTGAAGAAGATGGAGTAGTGTCGTGAACTGTCACCCAACTCACTGATGAATCCACTTCTGCATCACAAGCGCTACCCAAAATCTAACCAATATCATCTGTCATAATACTAACAAAAGGAGAACCTGATGCAACAGGTGGCTCTTTACTGCTCTCAACAAATGCACTCATCCCATCTGTATCAACTGCACCTATAAGTGTGATGGATGTAGCTACATCCCCACTACAATCCGTGGATATCAAATCATCACCAACTGCCATTGTAGGGAGTTGAACTGTAATTACAGATCTCAACTCCATGGTAAGTTGCTCCAATCATGACTCTAACTTAGGAAGGGCCAATTGCGTGCTCTACAAAGAGTCCATAGTCACCTCAAGCTCATGAGTGAGCTCGTCTACCTCCTCTTCCTTTCCCCTCAGCACATCATAACAAGTGCAATCCCACTCGAGAAGATAATCTTTGTCAGCCAGTAACTGTAAATAGTTTTGTTTCATTATTCTGATAGCTTCTCGAAGTGTATGAAACTCTGTAAGGGAAAGATTACCATCATAGTGCTCATCTATCACAGGAGTGCTCCAACCATAGGTAGCCAACATCTAACAAGCAACATCAAAATGCTCTAAGGTTGTAGCAATCATACTGTCATTAACCTTTAGTTGACCAATCAAATGTTGAGGACTATGAAAACCATGACTCCCATGCAAATTCTCTAAATCAAAGTTTGCACTGTGATATGAGGTTGTATCCACATCACTCACCTTATGACAGGCAACATCAAGTGTGCAATCATCAGCGCACACATCATCAGCTAAAGCTTCTATGTACCTAATATGATGGCTCAGAAGACATTGTAGAAGTTGTTCCGAATGTATAGTCGCACACTTCTTCTTCCATGGTAACTGTATATCCATCTGTTGGCATGATCCTGGGCCCCAAAGCTAACAAATGAATTTTTTGATTCATTCTCCAAGGTCTGATATGAAAAATCACTCACTGTAGCATGAATTTTCATTATAAATTGCTTCATTAGCACCCAAATCTTGTGTACTAACATCATCCACATGTGAAATCCCTGTCATATCATGTTGATGCAAACACAACTCACCGCTGTCATAGAAATCAGAATTGTTATCATGACTAATAACAACTTCTTGGGCGATGAAAGTACCAACATTCTCCTCAATCTGGAAGTTATCATGAAGTGTCTTGTGCCCAATATCTTCCTTAATGAAAATCTGATTTTTAATCACTACGAGGTCACTTGCATGTTGGTCACTAGCTGCTAAAAATTCACTGTAAAGATTTCTAGATGCCACACCTATAAAGACCTCTTGTTTCTCCTCTTTTTTTGTTTTATGACGTAGACCTCTTAAACATGGAAGTCATATACCGTGCTAAAATGTCCATGGTTGCCGGGTTTGAAAGCAATCCATCCATCCTTTTCTAATTTTGCCTAATCTTCTCCAAGTTTTTCATTATGGCATTTGAGTGCTTCCTAGAAATAATTATGCTATTTAACTGGTTTCCTTGTTTAATTGATTTCCTGGATTTTTCCATAATTGAAACAACTGCAAGAGTGTTGGTCACTCAAAATCAAACGTGTGAGCTCAATGATTTCCACCCCCAACAGGAGGGCAGGAAACCACTCTGATACCACTGCAAGAACCCCAACCGGTTCTAACTCTGTTTCACTACCTCTGAGAGATATGGTTTTTGCAAGTTTTATAGTTTTTTGAATTTTTCCAGACTTTATGCCTTTTTTGGATTTTCAAAATATGGATGAACACAATGCATGAAAAATTTAACAACTTCAGCAATTAAGCACAACAATTCCTCTAATTTCATTTCAAGGTAAAATCTATGAACAATATCGCTAAACCTTGTGGCATTGATTATTACAAATTGAAATGAACCTGAAATATAATTGTGGTTGGTATAGAAACTCTCTAGCTGAGACATGGCTATTAATATGAACAAGAAACTTGGCGTCCAAGCTAAATCTGCAATGGGAGGTGCCCAAACTACCAAATCGAGCCTCCTCTCAACCACACGTCACTCTTTCTTGACCCACGTGACTTCCGGGAAACCTACGGCTGCCTTAATGAAAACCCGCGCTGATCCTTGTGGCTGGATTAAAACCTGAAGCAAATTCTGAAGATGATTATAGATTCAAACACCAATTCTTACACCCTTGAACTCAATCATGGGCTCTGTGTGAAGCCATAGCGGTTGCACAATTCATTGGACATTGAACCAACTCAAAGTGCTGGAAATCCTTGAGAAATTTACAATTCCACAAGCTGAGAGATTTGAAACCCTTCTCCCAATTCCTCTTCAGCAAAACCATCAAAAAAATAAGCATCAATAGAATGGTTAGAATTACATAGCAAGCTTAATATATTTCCCCAAAACAAATCGCACCAGTAGCTTCAGCTACACACCTCTTATGACTTAAAGCCTTTTGTGTAATCAAGTTGCATAATTTATATTTGAATAATAATAAACAATTATGAGCCCCCTCCATGTGTTGGCGCCAAGACATAAGATTAATCAAATAGTCATAAATGAACTTGGTCTCTTATTATAAACTCCAAACATTATTATTAGTTAAGTGTAAACACTTAATTAATAACCATTAAACAAATAGGTAACCAATGAAAAATACCAAAGTGATCAATCCAAAGATAGATGCTCACTGCCAACACCGACACCTGAACACCCTACCCAAAATAGAAGTTGACCATGCATAAGCTTACTATAAAAGGTAAATCCTCCAAAACAAGACCAATAAACCTATTCCACTTCATCAACTGATGAAGTATGCTAATACCAAGTCCAAGTACACTGTCAAAACTAGCAACATGGGCAACAATAAATTACTATAAAAAGTAAGTCTCTGAATAACTGCTCCAGTCAATGATACTGAATCTCAACACTACCACCAAGTTGTTCAGGTGTCCTGTTAAAGATAGAAACCTGACTTTCCCAAAACAGACACTTACTATAAATAGTAAGTGTGCCAATCTGACCAAAATGTAGAGCAATCCCAAACATCCCTAACCTCAGGAGGGGTGAAATGGCCTCTGGCACTGCCAACTGAGACCCTCTATCCAACTGATTAGCCTACAAGGGTCAAATAATAGGCTAATTCTTCAAACTCTAATGCTCACGTAAATGGGTACATCACATTTCATATATTGTAATTCCTAGTAAGAATAGAGAATTCAAGGTAATTTTCCTAGATGCCCAAGTTAGCCAAGAAGGGGACATTACAAGCTGAACAATCTTAGGGGAAGAAACTTAGGGAAAACTACAATCACATGTAATATTTTCCATCTGGTTGCACCAGAGGTATGAAATGGAAGACTCATAATTTATGAATTAAATCCAAGAAGCATGATTCCTAGTAAGAATAGAGAATTCAAGGTAATTGTCCTAGATTCCCAAGTTAGCCAAGAAGGGGACATTACAAGCTAAACAATCTTATGGGAGGAAACCTTGGGAGAACTACAATCACATGTAATACTTCCCATCTGGTTGCACCGGAAGTACAAAATGGAAGCCTCTCATAATTTATGAATTGAATCCAAGAGGAATGATAAGAGAGAATCTGAATGGAATGCAGGATAGGATTGGTACGATCAAATTATACACTGACATAATGATTTTGGAAATATTTTTAAACCCAATCAATTTTGAAACACAATATCACAATAATATTACTTGGATATATATATCAATATGAATTTATATCGATTTGCGATGATCTTTATATCAATATCAATATGATCTGTATAATGACAATATTAATTCCTTATGAATCAATATTGAACAGTGATACTAGGAAGCTGCTGAGATATGATGAGTTAATATCAAACTGTGGTAATATGTTTTATATCACTGTTGTATCTTGCTTTGCACTTATTGATTTTTGTACCTTGCAAGATATCCGATTTGGTCAATATATATATGTGTGTGTGTGTGTGTGTGTGTAGACATGTCTCCCATAGAGACATGTCTCATGATAATGTCCGATCAACGTAAACTAATCTCCATCGATTTACAAATCGATATGTTGCTGTAGTATAATATCAATACTCATTATCGATACACAACATGATTAATATCATATCAATACACAGTATGAATAATATAATATCGATACACGGCATGATTAATATAATATCGATACTTATTATCGATACATAGCATGATTAATAATTATTATATTAAACTCGATTATGTGTATATATATAATTTATAATATATATATTATTAAATATATATATATACATGATTATTAATTTACTAATTATTAATCATGCATTATGATAACCATAATCATAGCAATTAATTTAGAGCAGTATACAAAAAAGGATAGAGATCAAATGCTCAAGGCTGATAGGCCACTTATGCATTTGATTTCATTGATTAGAATAATCCGACCAAAGCTACAAACATTAACACATTTCTCATCCAATTGGTCATTATGGAATGCTTGTCTCCCAGGTTCATTATATTGTGTTTTTGAGCTCTAATCAATGTCATTGTATAGCCAATGATGGGCACTTTCTAACACACAAGACACAACAAAGAACAACACTCGAATGCAAGAAGAAAGCCAAAATTATCCAAGTCATGAAAAGTTTGCATTCAAATGTATTCGACTGCAAAAATAAGTGTTTGTGGCACTTAATGATGAGACATGCTCCAGTAGACTAAACTACCAAACAATGCTTTTAAGTGAAAAGGTGATGCTCCAATGGTGAGAAGCATGCCAATACATCAGAATGCCAATAATGCGTTTGAAGTGAAAAAATGGTGTTCCATAGTATTTGACAAAGAAACACTCTAGTTAGTGGTGATGAACATGCCAATATACTAGTGACTAGATGGCCAATAAAATATGTGCTAAATGAAAAAGAGGCAAGAGAGTTCAAAAGGTGCACTCTATGTCAAAGGCGTGCCCAAAGTTGAAAAAAGCATAAGTGGAAAGTGGGAATGGCAGAATAGGTTAAAAAAGTGTGTGATATAGAAAGTTGGAAAGTGACATATGATCCCAAAGTTCTGATTTTGGTTTGAAACTAAATAATAATAAAAAAAAGAGGAAAAGAGCCATAAAAGCAAAGACACCATATTGTTGATGGAAAAGATGGTTTATTCTTAAAATAAAAAGAATGGTCTAGGTTCTTAAGATACAAAGAGGGATTTTACCTAATTTGTGAAGAACATGCCTGCAATCTTTTAGCACAACCCATTTGTAGATTTTCTACAACGGTGAAATAACAAAATTCAAGCTTCTTAATTATGGTGCCTAATAATTGGTAAAACAGCTCATTGCAGAGAAAAAATTATCAATGAAGTTGATCGATGTTTCAGAATAGCTATTTATAGCTATTATTGGAAATAATCTATTTCTAGATTTCTTATGTTGAAACAATTTCTTTTAAGTATTTTCATATTTTAAAGATTGCTTGGCTTTCAAGAAATTTATTTGGGGCAAAAAAATTGCTCAGTTTACTTCTGTATTTGTGTTCAATAATTTGTATTGTCAAGAAAAATATGCAACTAATTAACTGCATGAGCATGTATTTTTTTATTAAAACTTATAAATGGGCCAATAGTAATTTTATGCTTACTTGCCATTGAAATTGTTGTTCAAGCTGACATGTGTGATTTTACAATTGTGAGTTGAATATATACTTTGATAATTGTTGCAATCTTTATAGTACAGTCTTTATTGATGAAATATCCCTTTCCAATTCTGACCTCAAAATGCTGATTAGAGGCTCAAGGGATATCATCAAACACTTTGCATACAACCTCTTTACTTGCTGTTTCTATGTTTCAGTCTGATAATGATTTCTTGAAATGATGTCAAATGTGATTTAAATGCTTTCAACCGGTTACTAAGATGTCTAGGCAAAGTACCATAATGTAAATGCAATTCTTTGTCTTTTCAATGCATATAGATGACCCGTGCAATGTAAATATGCATCTACAGCAGCTAGACATTAATACAAACAGTTGGCATGCAAACCAAAAATGAGAGAGACAATTCTTGACATTCAAACTCCTTGTGACTACACTGATATTAGAATGCAATGAGATTGCTTACAAATTGAAATGACAAGAAGAAGGCCAAGACTCTTGGCTTACAATGGCGTATCCAATGCAAGTACCAAACTGACATAAATGTGCATCTACAGCTGCTTAAGAACAGCGATTAATACAACTGAAATGCAAATGCCAATAAATGCAACAAACTTCTATCAAGAAATAACACCTACTGCTGAAGAGAATCCAGTCTTTATTATTTCCTTCAAATCAACTAAACACATGAATTCTTACCAGGAAGATCTTTGAATAACCTTGAAATCTGAAACTGTTTAATTTCTGAATTTTCACAGCTTTTGCATTGCTGGAAGCCAAACAGGGGTGACATCAGCCCCCAGGAATTACAGTACGGCCTCTACAATCTGAGATGAATCTCAATACTTGCTGCTAGGTCCCTGAGATATGCTGATCTGGTCTTCACAGTCGATTCTGGGCTGAAAGTAACCACATTCAAACTCCAACTTGCAATTTGTTGGTAAACAGATTTGTCACTGCAAGTGCTTCTTCAAAACTGACCCTGTTTGCCCTATGAGCAGTGACAACCGCACCAACAGTTGGAGAGATCACAACTGGATCACGATCTAATCGCTATCTTCCTCTGCGTTTGAGAGGGGCAGCTCCCTCATATGATAGGGGTATTTGGTATTTTTGTGTACTTTTAACCAGAAAGTACAAAAAGGAGAAAACATGAAACTAAAAGAGAAATAACGACAAAAACCCTATTGGAAGACATGCGAAGACCAAATAGGATTCCAAAAGGATCACAGATTACAAAGGGGTTTTAAATGCGAGATAAGTTGGATATGTCAAATCGATGAAAGAAAGGAAACATGTTCAACATACGAGGAAACAGGTAGCCTCAACATTTTCTAACCGAGATACCAGAGTGTGAACATGCTTCATCTTTTACATATACCCAAAGTACTTAAAGGGATTATCGATTTAACATACGAGAAATCGATAATAATAACTAGAAAACACATTTAAGACATATGAATCAAATGCATTCTTAGTTATTCTTTTGAAAATATACAAGTTCAAAACCTTCAAGTACGAAGTATGAACATAAAAGTTATTTGTAAATATCTCTACACAAAACTGCAGAGTTTCTCCCCTTCACAAAAAGTCTTCCCCCTTTACATTATCCAATGACCTCTATGTATAGGCTCACAAGACAACCTCTTTATAACTACCTTTTCAGGTTAGTAACTAACCAAGTTAGAGTATGGAAGTTATCCATGCTTTTTGCAACTAACTCTAACTTTTACCAAAATCAAAGTCAAAATCCTAACTTTTACAAATGACCCTAAACCTAACTTTCAGTTACAATAAGTGGCATAAGTCACTTTTACAAATAGATAACTTGAAATTGTGACTTTCAAGTTAGGTTTCTCCTGAATTGTGTATCCATCTTCATCTACTTCACCTACACTTGCAATCATTTTACCATCTATCCATTTTGAGGAACAAAACACATATGCTTCTATTCGTAAAATAAAACTTTGAGGCTTCCCATAAGAATGAAGAAACTTGAGGTACATCGATCATTGGCAAAAATATGTAGTCATTGACCCTTCGAGGACACACCTTTCAACTGCATCAATTAGGCATCAGTCTTCATCACTTTTCATATGTGCTAATTATCTTTGGAAAGTTTCCCTTCATTACATGTGCTCTGATACTAGAAGATCATTGTACTTCTTGCCATAGGTTGGTACCTTCAACATTGACATAAAGTGATCTTTCACCAACAACTCTTCTCCAAGAACATACACTCCTAACTACATTAGTAGACACCTTTCATTGTTGCCATAAAGGGTTTTGAAACAACTGGATCATGACTTGTTTATACATAAATGACCACCACAATCCCCTTCCTTTTTCATTCGCAGTAACAACCCAAACATCAAAGAAAGAAAAAGTCGTTGAACCATTCTTGAATATCCAAGAATTATCCTCTTTACCAATTGCCTTCAGTTAGAAGTTACTAAATCACTCTCAATAGACATCCCATAACCATCACTTTTCATTAAATGGGGTCTCTCGATGCATCCTGTCAAACATTTCAGTCACATTACTCATGATTTCACAATCACACACATATCTACCACAACATTGCCAATTACAACATCTGATAAAAATACCCATTCATCATGCTATGAAGGATGTCGATAACCAGTTCCAAAGCTTTTCAGTTTAGCTCGCATAGGCAGGGGTTGGCAAAGGTGGCGACATTTGTACTCCATCTTTCTTTGCATCATCAGTTTTTAACAACCATCTTGCAGCCCACAATGGTGATTGGAAGAGGAGTCACAACTCATTTCCATAGTTTAGATGCATTTGTAACTTGGTTCATAATACCAAGCACCATTTTCACACTGAAGTCCATGGCATGCACATTCTTCAATCAGTATATTTCATTCTTTGTGATGACCTCTCTTTGAGGCAACCTCTCAAACAGTTTTTTCCTTCGTTTAAATGCACCCACTTTTGTCTTTACATGTGCACACTGAAGGATGTCGATAACCAGTTCCAAAGCTTTTCAGTTTAGCTCGCATAGGCAGGAGCTGGCAAAGGTGGCGACATTTGACACTCCATCTTTCTTTGCATCATCAATTTTTAACAACCATCTTGCAGCCCACAATGGTGATTGGAAGAGGAATCACAACTCATTTCCATAGTTTAGATGCATTTGTAACTTGGTTCATAATACCAAGCACCATTTTCACACTGAAGTCCATGGCATGCACATTCTTCAATCAGTATATTTCATTCTTTGTGATGACCTCTCTTTGAGGCAGCCTCTCAAACAGTTTTTTTTTCCTTCGTTTAAATGCACCCACTTTTGTCTTTACATGTGCACACTGAAAATGTGTCTTGCATCCACGTTTTCCACATTTTAAGGCATGTCCATGGGATAACTTCTTTGCATTATTTATTCTATGGATATTCCAATCACTCTATGTATTATCTGTCGTTGTATTTGCTTTGTAGCTTCTAAATCTTTTTCACCAAATTCATGTCATCATTGCATTCCAAGAGATGACATCTCTTCGAGAATTTTGTCAAACTATTCATATGGAGTGTCTTTACTTTCATATTTCATGTGGTTACAATGTATGCAGTCCTCATCCACAAGTATGCGTGGCCGCATATGCATTCAAGGCACAAATAGAACTTACACTGTCAGAATGTGTTCTAGAAAGCTTCATTAATTCTACGCATCTTGAGAGCTTTCCGCATGAAGTCCACCTTCTGCAATCACTTCATTTCATCTCATTCGATGGAGTCTATTAGAGGCATTTGATTAAATAGTTCACATGTGTTGTCTTGTTTCTTCTAGCAAGCACGCATTTAGCTTTATATAACAACGACATGTGCCCAAACCTCTATGATTACGCAGCTATTTGTTTCTATAAACTTCCATATTGGCACGGCTTGGAGGATGATGGCTAAGTCATGGAGTTTAGCTTATACTCCAGCCGATTGCATTCATTCCACCGTTCTTAAAGCATTTTTAGCATATACATTGTCTGCATGTCCAGTAATCATTGCATTTCATGAGATGACATTTGTTGTATTCTATCAAACAAGCCGCAACTCCTCTTACACTTCCACGTTTCCCATCCACATCAACATTTTGTTTGAGTTCTTTCATACGAGCAAGGCATGAGAGACAAGTACAAAGGTGGCGGGAATTAGTTTTAGGCCAGCCGATTGCTTTTCTTGAAATTTTCTAAATTATTTTGAATTAATCCATTGATTTTCATCTTGCAATAATTCCATGTCTTTCCTTGAGATGTCATTTCTTTGAGGCATTCTGTCAAACAGTTTGTGTGACTTGTCAATGCTTCTACATTGTCCATGCATGTTGGCTGTTCAATGTTTCCATTTTGCGTAAGTGACAAGGAGATTGGCGGCACACTTGGTGGAATTTGGCTTTACAACAGCCGGTTGCATTTGCTTGAAAGTTTCACAATCCATTTTTGTAAGCCACAACCATTGAATGTCCATGACATAACATCACTTTGAGGCATATGGTAGAATGGTTCTTGAGGCCTCCATTTTGAATAGCCCGCAAGTTGCAACATACATGGGAAGTTTGTTGTTGATTTGTCTGCGCATCCAAATATGACATGCGTGTGTTTAAGATTGCTTTATCAATCCAAAGATATTGAGAGCCTCCTTGCACAAGCTCTTTTGGGCACGTTCTAAAATCACTTCATTTTGTTCCTTGGGGTGACATCTCCACGAGGCATTCTTTCAAATACTTCGATACATTTTCTATGATTCCACACTTCGCATACACAGTGACAGGGCATTTCATGAGACGACATGACCTTGCAACATTCTGTCAAACAATTATCGTGTATTGCCCATGATTCCACATTTTGTATGCAGACAGATTTATCAAAGCATCGCCATATACAACATACTACGAGAAATCCTCTAACATTAATGCTTCGATGGATGTCACAAAGCTTGAGAAAACTAGCGAAGGCGGTGGAATTCGGCTTCACCACATTTGCGTACATGCTTGTATAGCATTCTGATTGTAATGTCTAACACAAACCCAAGCTTCTGTCACATTTTAATTGCATTTTCTTGAAAGTATCCTACAGGTAGTTACAAAGTTGGAGTTCAGGTTTGGGTTCTTGAAATTTCATGAGGTTAAGATTAGGGCAATTATTTGGAAAAAGTTAGGATTCTAACCTTTAACTTATTACAAGTTAAGGTTTGGGAAAAGTTGGAACATTGACCAAGATGGAAAAATGTTGATTCTTAACTTTCCAACCCTTTTGCTTTACTTCTTCACATTTCGAAATCCCAACCATTAACCCTTAACCCTTAACTTTTCCCAAAGTTAAGATTTTATTTTTGAATTTTAATTTTAAATTTTAAATAAATTTAAAATTAAAATGTAACTTCAAGGTAGCATAACTTTTGACTCGCAGCTCTGATTTGAGAAATTCGAAGTGTAGAACAAAGCTGACGGACAACCGGAGAGTTTGGAATCACAAAAACACCAGGAATCCCATGAATTACTAACCTTTTTCAAGCTCAAATCTTGACATGTTTTTGATTATTCACAACCCAAAATGATGAGATTTCGAAAATCTAACTGAAGGACCATGGAAAATTATGTGCAAATAGACAGTCACATAAACCCCACAAATAACCTTGGACGTGACTCCAAACATTTGAAATTTTGGCTATTGAAGAAACCATGGCAACACAATTTTATTGCTTCCTTTTGCTGTACGGCTGGAGGTGTCTGCCTGGCAATTCTACACACATTGAATTCTCCAGATCTGCTCTCGATAATGACTGAAATAATAAAACTGTGTTGTATTGATGCAACTTGTGATTGGTTCCTCTCAATCCGATGGCAAATTTGCTGCTGATCAGCTGATGATATCAAGTAAATCCTAATATCCAGCCAACTGGGGTATTGTCCAGCCTGGCAAGCTCAAAAGGCTACATTCTTGGGCTTGGTTTGTAGAAAAACTCTGATAATCAAAATTCCCTCCTCAATTTCTTTCAAATTCTCAACCTGGATGCCCAAAATGAATGCCAAATTCACTTTTTATTTTCAGCCCTAACCCTAATTTCGAATTAGGGCTTCATTTGCCCTTTTTATTAATTAAATAACTTTATTTTATTTTATTACTTTATTAAAAAGTGATTATAATATCAACTTTTATTATTTTATTATAAAGTGAATATAATATCACTTTTTATTATTATTTTATTATAACCTATAAACTTAGGAAATAAATTATTTCCTTATTTATTAATAATTTGCAAACTAGGGCTCAAAACCAAATTTTGTATGAAGCTCTCCGATCCCTTATACTGTCTGAACCCTGCAGTCTAACTGGAACCTCGCTCAAAACAACCTGAAACCACACAAGAAGCCCCAAAGTGAGTCCCCTTAACCATCTCGTTGACCTACAGAAACTCATGTGATAGGTCAGCCCTCTGTTCATCTCCTATCGCCTAGAAAGGGGACATTAAATTGATTTGGGTTGTAGCTCTATGCAAGTCTTTGAATTTAATTCATAATATTTTGTGTTTGTATTCAATCTAATTAAAATTGTCTGTTGTACTCATGCTTATTGGTCTCTAGTTTTAGCCAAAGAGAGTAAGCATTTGCTAGTTGTTATAGGTCATTTACTTTAAGTCAAAATATTCCCAAATTATCTCTCATCTTGTGTAGAGTTGTTGATTAGCCTTGTGCCCATACCCAAGAACCAAAAAGACAGCCAGTTTCCATAGTTCAGAGATCTAAGGTTTTTAGTTTATTTTTTAGTTACAAGGGAGCTTCCCCTTCTAATTTAGAAAAAGGTTTATCCTTACACATTGTCCATTTTGTATTGTCCTATAATAGACAAATTAAAATGCTAATAGCATTTGGCATCCACCATGAGGCATGAAAAATTTTAACCATTCAGCTGCAAAAGCTAATGACCATCAAAAAACGAAACATTCAAGTACTTAAACTAACTTGAATCGGATTGAGCAAGACCAAGAAGATAGTTTGAACAGCTTGAGGTGATTTGTCTTTTATCACAGAAAGAAGCCTACACATTGAAGAACTGCTGCTACAATTGTGGATGAAAAGAAAGTAAAGTTGAAGGAAGAGTTGCCTCTCCTTTTCCAAATAATCCAATTGGCATTGAATAATTTTGGCAATTAAAGTTCAGAGACGATCACAAACTAAATTAGATTCAATTTTCAAAAGGAACCACTCCAATCAAGAGTAAAATCAGCCTCCTCCTTCCTATCTTTGGGAAATGACATTACTCAATTGGTCCAACTAGCACAACACAATCTTCCTCATGAATCAAGTAAGGGCTTTCACAAGTTCTGCAGGAACAGAAACTAACATCCTAATGAGCATATCTCAGCATTCACAACAACATGCGCATACTAAGTGGTGTTCCATGACTGAAGTGCATGCCTTTGCACAGAATTTATACACTTAAACAAAAATGTCGAGAGAGTCATAATGAGACAAAAAGTACATTTTAATGTGACAAGAGTGACAAAGGAGGTCAAAAAGTGTGTTTGATCCAAAAAAATGTGCAAGTGAAAATGGCTAAATGAGTCAAAAGTATTTTTAAGCAGAAAAGTGGCATAAACAACCTAAAACAAGTGTACAATTTCCCAAAAAATGGCAAAGATGACTCAAACAGTTTGGTGTACAATATGCACAAATTTTTTCAAAGTGGCAAAAGTGAATGAAGTACACACTTTTGGCCAAATTGCCCATGGCAAAAATAGCAAAAGAGGATAAAAAGTGCAATTTTGGTCTAAAAAGTTGGAAAGTGACATATTACCCCCAAAGTTGCAATTATGGTCTAAAATTGAAAACAGGTGAAATGGCATAAAATTAAGGATGTCACTGTTGCAAGTGGAAAAGGTTGTTTCTTTGTAAAATAAAAACAATGATCTAGGTTCTTGAGATAGAAAAAGAGCTTTTAACATAAGTTGTGCAATACATCCCTACAAATTGTTAGCCCAACCCAGTTCGTAGATTTTCTACAAATGGTAAAATGACAAATGTCAAGTTTTTAAAATAAAGTGCCTAATTACAAAAATTGTTTTGCAAAGCCAAAATTATCAGAGGCATAGCTGTTTTCTTTTGGCACTATTTTGGGGAATGGCTATTTAAGACTTAAAATTTTAAGTAGAAATATATTTAAAGATTTCTTTAATTTAGATATATATTGCAGACAAGTTTGTATTTCGAGCTTACTTTGTGTGCAAGCGTTCTATTTTCAATGTAGAAATTCATTTGTTCATTCTGTACTTATCTTGAATAAATTGCATTGCATGAGAAAGCAAAACCTAAACAACACTTATACATAAGTGCTTCAGGCACTTAAATTAAGAGTTAACTGTAATTTTTTGTCTACTTGCTGCTGAAGTTATTGTTCAAGTTCATCTGTGTTAACTTTGTTGAATCTTGTCTTTATTTATGATTTCAGTTCCTGTGCATGCACTCTTTCTAGTGTCTAATTTTAGCAGAAAAGTGACTGTATATTTAGTTACTGTAGATCAAAATATCTCATTTTGTGTCGAGTTAAAAGATCAAAATATCTCATCTTGCGTCGGAGAGTTGCTGTAGCCTTCTGTCCATGCTTGAAAACTGAAAAAGGGATATTCTATTCAGTTTGTTAAAATTGCTTGATAACCCCAGAAGTATCTTAAAATGTTAAAAACTGGAGTTCATCCCCATGAGTTCCTGGGTCTAGTTTAGCTTTCAGTGACAAGGAGCTTCCCCTTCTACTTTGAAGTAAGGTTTATCCTTGCAAGCTGATTTCATTGTCCTAATGGGACAATATAAAACACTACATAGAAGTCATGCAAGTCAAGAAGGATTGATCTATCTTATATTTATTCATTATTTCAAATACAGATGTCATAATTTTCCATTATTTCAGTGCAATGGAAAATGGGCACTTCATAAAAGCAACAACAAAACATTTGATAACCTTCCATCTAATATATTTACCTCATTCTTCGGAATGCCTTTCTTCTCATAACCCCATTTTCTTGCCAGTTTTAGAGCTGTTTCAACGCCCTCTGCTCCTGTATTCATTGGAAGCACCATCTCATAGCCAAACAAGTTTGTAAGATACTTTGCAAAGACAGGAAATTTGTCATTGTAGAAAGCCCTAGAGCTGAGAGTCATCTGCTGTGCTTGTTCAACTAATGCATCCAAAATCTTTTGATGGCGATGTCCCTATGAAATAAACATATCGGCAATTATCATTCTGTAATTAAAAAATGGAGTGGAAGAAGACCACTGATGGCCATTCCTTATTCCATATTTCTGTAATAAAATAATGCAATATCTTACTTGATTAACTGCTGAATAAGCTGAGAGGAAATCCAAATACTTGCGACCCTCAGGATCCCATACATGTACACCCTTTGCTTTGGAAAAAACCACAGGGATTGGATGATAACTGCATAAACACTACCTCTAATAAGTTGAAAACAATATGCCAATTAAAGTGCCACTACACAAAACAATCATCAATTTGTTTCATGAAACGCTTACCTCTGAAATGTATAAAAAATCAACAAACTGTTACCCAATATCACCTATACTTCCCTATTTCTTCTGTTCCAAATCTTCAGGGTTGCAGGTTTGTGTAAAATTTGAATTTTTAGATTTAATATGGAGTTTGCATAAATTTAATATCATCAATTGCATAACAGAAAGTAGATAACCCTGATCATACTAACCACATTTCTCATCAGATAAATCATTTAGAATTCAAACAGCTTATTGAGTAATGAGGTTAATGATTTCTAACCTTTGTTGATAGCAGTAGTATGCCTTATTGGCGACTGTACTCAAGAGATGCACACAATACAGCACTCAGAAATGAATAACAGCTGTGTACAATCAGCACATAAAGTATTCCAGATTCTATTACCCAGAAATGGATCTCTCCAACATACTATGCCAGAATAATAGGAATCTAATGACCAGGTAAGGAGAAAATGCAACACCATTATCCAGAAGTCCATGCCAATAGCAGGGATGCATCCACACCCAGCAAACATAGTTCAAAAATTTACATAACCCACATGCCATCATGCTCAGAACTGAATATTCATCAAATTGACCCTTGTAATCATGTGCACACAGATATACTTCCACATTTGTCTGAGATAATATAGTAGCAAATTTCATTATTACCGAAATTTATTTTAGAAAGAAGACTTTACAAATTTGCTCTGTAGTGATTGCTGACCTGCAATCACTCCACAGAGAAGGGATGGGTTTCCATCCAAACCTTCAAGCTCCAAGTGTTTGCGTCCTCGGAAACTTCACTCCTCCCAGGAAAAGAAATTACATATCAATTTCAATAACAATCTAAACATGTTCAATTCATCCACAAACCCTTCCTTATAAAGACTCCCATCAGCCTTCTAGAAGATAGGCCTACATTTAATGCTTGAGGCTGAGAACATTATTGAATAAAGTGACAATTAAATATTATTTTATTCAATTTTATTATTTTTAACTAAATTAATTATATTAATTATCCTTTTGAAATAATATTTATTTTTGGACAAGTTAATTAAATAATTTAATTAATGTCACTTTATCAAAATTAAGGATATTACATAAGCACACAAAAGTTTAGTTGTTACTATACCAGGATGCAAGTCTTATTTGGAATAGATAAAAGGATTCTACTTCAAGAACCAACATAATTTTTAATATCAATATCAATTTAACATTTACAGTAAACTGTATCACGTCAAAACATTGACATTTACATTTCCACTTCACCTTTCATGTATTAACCTACAAATTCTAGTTATACAAAATAAAGTCTAAGCATTTCTACAAGGAAAATGGGGCGGATCAAAGTAACCCTCCAAAATAGCCAAAGCAACAAAATGCAAGCATAGCTAAAGACCGAGTTACCACTGTGAAATAAAAACAGGCTATGCTACAGAACTACATGAACCTATACACGAACTATTTACAGTATAAGTATTCATAACAGTCATCCATTCCTCAACTTTCAAGATCAATCAATTCTTGACCTTGCTGCTTAAGAGAACCTGATTTCAACCTTGTAGATATTAATACCCCAATTTTAAGCAATACAGCATGTATAATTTTCAATAAGTGCAAGGTGATTTCGCTAAGTCATGGTATA
Organism: Thuja plicata; assembly: GCA_018584345.1. Lineage (NCBI taxonomy): Eukaryota > Viridiplantae > Streptophyta > Pinopsida > Cupressales > Cupressaceae > Thuja > Thuja plicata. Next base: position 559,173 of record MU225830.1, on the reverse strand, counting down.
TTTTGCCTGGGTGGAATTATTCGTGGAAAAATCAATGCATAGTTGAAAATATTAGCTATGGAGTTCTGAACTTGATGTAAATATTATAATCAATAAATAAAAGCAAACATGGAAAATTTAAGGAAACCTGAAGGCGCAAGTGAGAGTTCAACAGAACTGTTACATACTTGAATATATGTAACGGTCATAACAGTAATGACTTGGCTCATATTATTTAATGTTTGGTAGTTGTGAGTTGATTCATAGTTGTGGGCTAGTTGATAGCTAAGAATTAACTGACAATTTCATAATCAATGGATGGACAATGTAAACGTAGGGCATCAAGTTAATTGAGTCTAGTCAATGTTGTTTTATAGGTAAGCTGTCTGCAAAGCTCTGGTTTTTGTTATAGATAACCAATTACCCCTCTCTATGTAATCAATCTATTTTCATGTTGATATTATTTTAAACAATATTTTCACATTATTTGGAGAAATATTTCCTCTAATGTTTTCCTTGATTTACTGATGAAATTGATCTTTTTGGGAGTGCATGTGCCTCCATCATTTCCATTCTTTGTAAGTTGTGTCTCTTGTACTTGCATGTACACTGGAAACAGTATCAAGACAAAAGCATAAAAAGAATCTTGTATTGCAGGTTACGTTTCTGCAAAATTATCAGATTGATATGCTTGTTTTTTGCATTGGGAGGTAGAATTAGAGACAATCCCTACTAGCATAAATTTGTCAGAGGGAGATATAGCAGCCACAAATTGTCTTGGAGCTGTGTCGAAGATCGTGATATTTCTACTACCCTTAATTCAGCAAGTAATACTAATAACTTTCACCTTGGGCATCTTGATTTAATAGACATGTTGTTTTTGGCTTGGAAAATAGTTTTAATAAGCTTCCAAATTGATGTAGACTTGTGGTCTTTTAACAAATAGTTATAGAAAATTAAACTCAAATTTCAATGTTATATTTATGATCAAAACCCTGGACTAGGAAAAATGTTGAAGTTGAGCAAGTTGCATTCAAGAAGATTAGGAAGGAAGCATGAAAACAACATTGAATGTATTTGATATCCATCCACTAAATTTAGCTTTTAATTTAGATTTGAAATGGGCATATGAAAAGGAAACAGATCCACGGCTAGAGTTGGAGGCTGATTGCATGGAATGGTATGAGGATTTCTTAAGTTGGAAGATAAAAAAAAATTTACTCATGTTTGATGAATTTATTGTATGCAATGAAGAAAATTATGTTCAGAATATGTTTGATGGTTCTCCTCCCCTCAGTGATCAGTTTCCAAGTGAAGAGTGTATTCAAGAGGCCGAGAATACATCACAATTTCTTTTGGTGAGAATCATTTTTCTTGCAATGAATTTTCTAATGAAAGAAATTTGTTTGTTTGATAAAATTACTTGCAGATGAGAAGAATATAATAGGAAATAAGATGAAAATACTTGAGACTCTGGGAGTATTTGATAATAATAGGCCACTTCGAAGGAGCAAACCTCCAGATAGCTTCATCAAGATCAAAATTTGTGATATGATGATAACTACTAATCACTGTCTCCCATAAATATCCACCATCAGGTAATATTAGTACCCCAATCCCAGTGAGGCCGACCTAGCATAATATAATTATATTTTAGGATTCATAAATGACTTAATTAAGGATTATATGACCATCAGTTACTATCACACATCCCAATACATGATATAGGATAAGAGCGTAGCAATTTCTAGAGAAGGTTGAGGAACCAATTCTTAAGGCTAGTGATGAACAAGCCACAATGGAGAATCTGCACCTATGATTTTCTCCTTTACAAGGTCTTACAAAAGATGATAATGCTTCATTCAGTCTTGCTTCACTTGGATCTATTGCAAAAGTTGCTAATATAATTCTCCCTCTCATCACCACATCTCTCCTTACATATACATGTTGATGACAATTTCAATCACATGCCCGCAATGGTTTATGCAACTTTATGATGCCTTGTTTGAGGCATATATAGATCCCTGTGACACGTTGAGTATTTGCATTGCACTGCTATGAAGCTCAATGTTCATACTTGCTTTTTCTCATTTGTTGTCAAGATTGATCTTCTTGGACTATCAACCAATTTCAATTTGTGGTCTTTCGAGTCAATACGCAAGTTTGTCATGTCATATTCTTTGTTTTTTCAACTAACAAATCTTGCAGGATGATTGAGATTGCAGCTAATTCAATCTGAAATAATGAAAGGGTTTGAAGGTTGTTGACAGTATCAATGAAGAAAGAGAAGTATGCCTAAGGGATGGATGGCACACTATTTGCTATCCATTGCCTAGCAAAGACACCCAAGGTGCACAGTGAACATGGTTCAACCACCTAGAAATGCTGCCTATGGTCATGAAGTTGTCTTAAGCCATCAGAAAGTTGTGCCCAAGTGAGCTGATTCTAAAACTCCTCTTTGCACAAGTGAATGATATTTCTGCCTAACATAAAGTTGGCTTAAGTGGACAATTATTTTGCCTAACACTGGAAAGGAAATTGACATGATCACTGAACTTGTCTGTCTAAAGTAATGGTTTGGCCATCCAACATTTCTACCCAAGTTTACAAAACTAACTTTAGTGTCTTCAAATTCATATGTCTAAGGCAAGTGTTTTGCATGGCAGAGCCACTAAAATCTTCTGCCTTGCAGAAAAGTGGCACACCACTATAATCTTCTGCCTTAAAGAAAAGTGGCAAAGTGTTTAACTTTTCTGCTTAGAGACGCACAATGATGGTGAAAATGACTTAAAATTCCACCTAGGCTTTTAAAGTGGCTTGAACTTAAGAAATCTCTGCTTGGCATATGTAAGTGAAATCTCCACTTGGCAGGAGCGGCGTAAAGTTCCAGCTCAGGACAAAAGTAGAACACTTGCACATTTACTCTAGTCAACCATGTAATAACTCCACACAAGTTTTAAGAGCATGGCTAAAATGTAACTTAAGTGGTATGCACCCAAGATGGTTAAACCATTACAAACTTTTGTCAATACAATTTAAGAGGGATGAAGCATTATAAACTTCTGCCCATTTGTCCAAGTTGATGAAAATTTCAAATAACTTCGCATAATGGAGAACAATGGCACCACAATTCGCGTATATGTCCATGAAATCAAAACTCAATTTTAGAGCATGTTAACTTCAACTCATTGATCAAAGTTAAATAACCATTGATATTTCAGCATATTTTTGAGTCTGTTCCGCTCGTATTTTTTTCCAACAAACAAGAAGTGCCTATTTTAGGTGGCTTCATTTGGATTAGTTGTTTGTATAAGATTTACTTTAAAGTTTCTTTCTTTCCAGCTTTCCAACAGCCTTTAAGCATGTTGACTTAAAGCTCATTTTTTGGGATTATAAAATGACTATTTTAAAGTCCCAAACTCCCAAGGATTAGTTGTTTGGATAAGATTTTCTTTAAAGTTTCTTTCTTTCCAGGCTTCCAACAGCCTTTAAGCATGTCGATTTATAGCTCATTTTTTGGGATTAAAAAATGATTATTTTAAAGTCCCAGGCTCCTGAGGATTGAGCATTTGTAGCATATAAATAAGTGTTTTGAGCAAATAAATTAGGGAGTTGATAGTGGATGCTGTGCTTATGCTGCCAAAGATATCATTCAACATGTGTTTCTAATTTCATTGATTAGACTAAATGTGATTGCTAACTGTCAAAGCTTTATATTGATATCACTTAATTCATTTGTATCTTTTAAGCAATAGATAGGAAGTTGTGTCTGTTTGCTTAGTTTTTTCTTTCAATCTATAAAATCTCATTTGTAAGGTACAACTATTAATAGTCTAGTGTGTGTATCCAAGACAGAAACATAGGCAAATGACTATCTCCTTTATGCAAATCACCCTCAGTGAATCTTTTTATGTGTGTTTAATAGTTTATCTATATATCTTATCTATAGTTTTTAGTCTAGGATCAGTGTCATTTAATTTTAGGTCAATTTAGATCTCAAAGGACTTCTCCTCCAGATTTTAAGAGGTTTTGAATCTCACACACTGTTGCATTTTGTGTTGTCTAGCAAAAAAACAAAATTAAATTGCCAACAGAGTGCAATAATCGATTTCATTCAGTTCATGCAAGATTCTAAACAAAGTATTCTCAAAGCTTCTGAGTTCTACCTATTCAAGTGGCTTCGTGTGATTATCTTCAAGCTAAGGACAAAGAAGTGCCAGAAAATTCTCATCTGATTTTTTTCCTAGGTCTCAAAGGATGTAATGGCATTCAGAATTATAGAGTTTATCCAGTCTGCTTTAAGTGTTGTAATTAGAATCCGAAGACAGGGCGATTTGTTCAGGTTGGCAACATTAATTTGAATTCCAGAGATGATATTGAAGCTGGGCAAAAGGCAATACTGAGTTTTGGGATGGAAAAGAAAGTCAAATTCTATTTAAGTTGGTAATCAGAAGTAATTCTGTGTTTTAAACTAAACGAAATGCAAGGATTACAAACTAAAGAAAAAGATTCACTTAAACATTGTTTCTTATAGAGTCTCAATATTTGAAAGAGTAGGATTAGTACAATTTTTACTATGGGAATCTTAATTAAATTGTAGAGAAACAAATCCGCTGAAGGTGAAGGAGAGGCAGATGGAACATTAGGATATTCTAAATGCAAATTCAGATGTCCAAATGCTCTGGAAACTCTCAGTGATAGATGACATGTTGCCCTAAGTTTCAAAGACAAAGGCTGCATTAGAAGTCTAGAGCGGGTTGAAAGAAAAATACCAAAGTTCAGATAAAGGGATGCCCATCTCTATAAAGAACATCATATTCTCTCATAGTCAAAGAGATAGATTTGCTTCAAAAGCACCTGCTAAATATAAAGCATGTTAAATACCAATTGACCACCACTGACAGTAAGGTTAAAGAAAACAATCTGATTATAATCACTCTAGAAGCCTACCTCCTTCAATTTTAATTAGATCTCTAGAGCTAACATTGCCTTTAATAGGTTGTGTAACAAACTCTTACAAAAAGACAAGATGGAACAATTTTAATCAAATCTCTGGAGCTAACATTGCCTTTGATAGGTTGTGTAAAGAACTATTACAAAAAGACAAGATGAAATTTTTTAAAAGAAAGGTGTATCTTGCGAAAGAGCCTTTGTTTCCAATGTCAAAAGGAAAGAAATATAGAAGCTCAACATTTGGAAGAGTAGAATTAGTACAATTTTTACTATAGGAATCTTATTAAAATTGTAGAAAGACGGTCTGCTGAAGGTGAAAGCGAGGTAGATAAACCTGAGGAAAATTAGGATATTCTAAATAAAAATTCGGAGGTCCAAATGCTCTGGAAACTCTCAATGATAGATGAAATGTTGCCCTAAGTTTCATGGGCAAAAGCTGCATTAGAAACCTGGTTTGAGGGATGCCCATCTATTGAAGAACATCATATTCTCTCATTGTGAAAGAAATAGATTGCTTCAAAGGCACCTGCTGAATACAAAACATGTTAAAAAATAAAAATCAATTGGCCACCACTGACGGTAAGGTAGAAGAAAAGAATCTGATTATGATCACTCTTAGAAGCCTACCTCCTTCCTTTAACAATCTAGTTGACAATTTTAATTAAATCTCTAGATCTAACATCGCCATTGACAGGTTCTGTAATAAACTATTATAACAAGACAAGATGAAACAACTTTAATCAAATCTCTAGAGCTCACATTGCCTTTGATAGGTTGTGTAACAAACTTTTACAAAAAGACAAGATGAAAACTTATAAGAGAAGGGTGTATTTTCCGAAAGAGCTTTTGTTTCCAACGTTGATGGAAAAGAAATAAGCACACCCAAGTATCAAAAGGAAAAATGTTTGATAATGTATAAATAAATATTAAATAAAGATTTTATTTTATATCTAATTTTATTTTAGCACGAAATGCTCTGGGTTGAATGACGTTGTCTGAGGATGATGCTGTTTGATGGACTCTCAACTGTGTTTAGCAAATTTGAATCGTCCTTTTTATAAGCTCTATCTGGAAGTTTTATGATGCTGTTTGATGGACTCTCAACTGTGTTTAGCAAATTTGAATCGCCCTCTTTATTAGCTCTATCTGGCTAAACTGCCCGAGTTTGGGATGACAGAGCATGAAGATAAGTCTCATGCCTATGATACAAATGCTGCCAAGTGATGGAACACATGCTGCAGCACCCAGACCAGACCCGAACCCGGCCCCAACACACACACACACCTCTAACCCCCGTACCCAGTAACTGAGTGAGGAGGGCTGGGGGGGAGTTCTTTGGAACAACTCCTACCAACTTCATTCCTTGTGTGGCCTTTGGTTGCTTCAAAGTGACCGTGTAATGTGACATGTGGCATAATTCAATTGGTCAATGTGGATGGCATGACAAATATTAGCATCTATGGCAACTGAGGTGTGCAACAAAATGTAGCACTATTTGATTGCCGTCATAATAAAATAAAAACTTCAATACTTATACTTTTCTAGTCATTATTAAGTTATCACTGGTACATAATCATTCAACAATATCAATAGACGAGAAGCAAACTACGAGAAATTCTAAACAATAAAATCCATCAAATCATGAGGCACATAATGCATCCTAATAATAAAACTTCGAGTTTCACTTGCATATTAAATTCTAGGCCATTCCTATATGCAATAAATAAAGTTGAAATATAAATCTTGATGTGATACGCTACTAGTAAACACACATGCAAGTATTATTACAAACTTCTTGTATACCAGCATAAAAACGCACACACAAACATAAATGTGTATAAGCATGTCTTTAGTAAGATTATGTAAGCTATTCAAATCCTCAATGAATGAAGAGTTTTAATGACGTCTACGAGACCAACAGTCGGATTACAACCCTAAACTAACTCCATAGACTTTTCCATATCTGATTTCCTGCTGTGAATCTTGATAATCAAACTAGCTGTCTGCTTGATCTTATCCTCCTCAAATAGACTGTACATGCTGCCCTCTTTCAGGATGTCACTGTATTGAACTCGAATGTCATCATAAGCCATGCACTCGAAGAGAAAGTGCCATTCAGTTTCAATCGCACAGATCAAAGAACTCAGGATCATATATTGAGTATTACTTAATCCTCAATATGAGCATCTGGGTTTAGAATCCTACTTAAATTTAGATTAAGGGTTAAATTATGTGTAGCATTCAAAACCTCCTGAGTTAATCTAGATGCTACTCCTCCACCAGTATGACAATCGCATCTAAAAGTAGCACATTAGAAAGATGCTAAGAAGGTTGCTAAAACAATCGTTTAAAGTATATCTGTTTTTTCCTCTTCTTTGAAGCTTTTAAAGCTACCATTTATAAGTATTGTCATTGCTTGCATCAAATTTTTATTGCATATTAAAATAGAGAGTTGAGGTTTGAGTAATCAGAATACTGTCATATTGTTGTTTAGTCAACAACAATTACAATTAAATTTGTTGCAAGGGTGAATAGTCGCAAGTCTCTCCTAGGCCGGTTAAAAGATTGAAAAGTTGCTGAGTATTTCCCTGTGTATGCTTGCTCGATTTTTGGTTGCATAAGTGCGGACCTTTAATATCTCCAGAGTTGCAATTACGATCGATAACTACTTTTACCTTCGAGACAAAAAGCATTGCTGTTCATGCGTGATCTTTCTTGAATGACAAACCCACTGATGCCCCTGCACAGAAGAAGTTATCAAGACCGTAACATCTAACAAGGAAGTTAGGATTCCTTCCCCAGGCAAATCTGTTCCTTTCAGTTTAAAAGTTCTAAATAATAATTTCAGTTATCAGTGTCGCCCTCTCATAATTTACAAGTAGATTTTGAGGAACTCTTCAGATAGTTGGCTCAAATCATCCAATCATTCACAAGTTTTGCAAAAGTAGTTTGTTATGAAGCATGACTTGTGGCCGTAGAACCAATAGAAATTATCTTCCAGTAATTTCAAAGAAAGATATCAACAGCTTCGGAGATCAAAAGTTAGTTTCCCACTACAAACAAACACTCAACACTTTCACATAGAATACAGATGCATCATTTGAAAGTAGCACAAATTTGTGCCTTTTTTACTTCAACATTAGCAAAAAAACGATTTCTTCTCTAGTAGGTTCCACTACATTTGTTAAGGTACCCCTGAGCAGTGTTGGCAATGAAGAAAGGAAGGACTTACTTATGAGCACTGTACTCTTGTTCATACTTTATCATCTCCTCAGAAGAGCAAGACTTAACGATCTGCTCGGAAGAGGTAGACGCTGACATAATAGTACGACATAAAAATCGAAGGATTTCAGGTCGCCTCTTCATCGCCATTGTCATGTTGTTCATTGTGGCCTTGCCTTGCCTTGCCTTGCCTCGCCTCAAAATGTATGCTGCATATAAGTTGAACACTACCTGTGTTTGTTTATCTCTAATTTCTTTCCCCTCCCTTATAGCTCTTTTTTTATCTCCAACGTACAATTTATGTCCCGCCTCCGATAAACCCGATCCGTTATACCCATGTCAGAGCAAAGAACAGCACAGAATCCGTTTTACACATTCCTGTTTCCTTAGGGTAACTCCTGTAATGATAATTTTAGATAGTTATTGCTTCTAATTATTAGAAGTTCGTATTTCTTATTTATTCTATAATATGAGTTTAGTTTAAGAAAATACTACTAGTGGATTTTTAAGCTATTTACATACTTTATTAATTATTCTTATAGATTTTAAGTATTTCAATTTGTATTATAAGCATATTGTTATTTAAATATTATAATAACTAGCAATCATATTGGGTCTACAATGGGTACATCAAAGAAGTGTGGAACGTCTTAATTAAGAAAAATTGTGGTCTATTGTTTTACAAGAAAGAGAGGAAGAGATGGAGATAGAAAGGAAGAGAAATAGAGTGGGGGAAGAACGGGAGAGATAAAGAGACAAAGAGAGGAAGATGGAGAGGAGAGAGGGATAGATAGAGATAGAAGAGAGAGAAAGATAGAGATATGAAGTGATGTAGAGAGAGGTAGAGATATAGGGGTAGAGAGAGAGATGGAGAGATAGAGATGCAAAGAGATGAGGAGGTTTTTGAAGAGAGAAAGGGATGGATGAAAAGGGGGGGAATAGGG
>MU225830.1:527077-540542 GCA_018584345.1 Thuja plicata | reverse complement strand
GAAAATCAATATTTGTATTCTTATGTTGCACTTATTGATCCTTGTTCAAATCAAGATAGTTTCTTTGTTTAGATCATTTGAGCATCTTTAATTTAAGTTTTCTGAAGACTTTGTGCTTCAGGGAATTACTATAGAGATTAGTGGCTGAGATACTCCAAGGACTGAAGACTTTGAGCTTCAGTATTAGATAAATAGATTAGATTACTGATTTGAGGTGAGGACAGGAGACTTTGAGCTCATTGTATCACCTCGTCTTTAGATAAATCAACCGCTACCTCGTTTGATTGTTCTTACGTCAATCATCGAGTCACCGGCATTACTGTTGCAAGGTGAACTGTATGTGCTACAGTTCAGTTCTACTTGAAGCCACCTGCGGTAAGAAGGGAGCCTCCCCTATTGCTGAGAGGAGAGAGAAATCTCACATACTGCTGCCTAAAACACACATTTTGCAAGTTGTAGTCTTAGTGACTTGCAAAATATTTAGCCAACAATATGTACCCATGCAATTTGAAGGAAGTTATGTTCCATGGGAACTCTTGGATATATTATCCGCCCGTTGGACATTTGCTTTGGAAAATGAGAAAGAAATCAAAGAGAGGGTACTTGTTTCTCTAATGCCACCTGAATCAACAAAGGTAGAAATAAATGAGATGATGGAGAAATACAAGAAGGAATTCTCACCAAAGCTAAGGGCATATAAATTTCTTGAAGGCAGGTTGATTGAACTTGAACAGGACAACCACAAGAAATGGTGCAAAATCGTGAACATACCAGTTGAGAAAGACAACCCTAACAAATACCTTCAACAACAAGATGTTGATTAGGCAACTCAAGATGATACATCCATTGAGATGGATAAAGAAGAAGATGATACAATAGGGAATAAAACTGTAGATGTGGCAGATGAAACATGGGATGATACCACAAATGACAACATTGTGGATACCAATGTCATCGACATTACCGATGACCCAATAGGTGAAATCAATAAGGATGAAGATGTCACTGTTGCAAGAGATATAACCGATGAATAGGACACAACAATTGATGGCACACAGGTGAACATTCTAGGAAAGTTTCCAATATTGATACAAGCTATCAATATCATGCAAGAAACAAGCAAATCACCTGACAAGGAAACTCCAAAGGATGCAGGAGAAGAAGCAAATAAAGACAACATCAATGGTCAGCAAAACATTAGAGATACTCAAGATGTAACCGACACTAATAAGGTTACAGAAGGAGATAAGGACAAAGATGTGGAAACTCAAGACAAGAATGAGAACACCAAAATAGATGATGCAGAGGACACCAATGAAGGAGACAAACCAAAAGATGGAGCTCCTGAGAAAATAGACAAAGGTGCTACCGATGATGTTAAGGTGAATGTAGAGGCATCTGTAGAACCCGACGAGCTAAAACTGACACCAAGCAGCAAAGAGAAGCACAACATGTCACATCATCAAGTACAACAGAAAAGGCTGAGAAATTAGCAATGGTGCTACATTCTACTGAGTCACAAAAGAAGAAGAAGGAAATAAAGAAGAACAAGCTAGAGGTTACACTAGATGAAATCATTGAAATACCGAAGTGTGACCCTTCTACACTTGACATGGATACACTACAAGAATATGGAGAAATACGCCAGAGGAAGGCATTGCAAGAAAAGCTGAAGAAACAACATAGGGACTCCATGGTACTAGAGACAACACGGGACATTCTACATCAAATTGTACCCGATGTTGATATTGGTCAAAGCAAGCCTATACTTGATCAACTAGCTACCCTCACCGACGCAATCACCACTCAGACATTGATGCTGAGAAGGCAATTGAGGAGAAAGTAGAAATGAAGTACCAACAAAAGCTCTTAGAGAACATCAGCCAAGAAGTGGCAGAGAATAAGGTAAAGCTATCAGAATTCATATCTGAATTAGACCCCATCGTATCTGAAGCTATAATGTTAATTCAAAAGCTGAGCACAACAGAAAAGTTTACTAAAGCAAATAGTGACAATATAGCAAAGCTAGATACATATCTAGCAAACAATGCTAGTAGCTTAACCACAGATAGAGAAAATGCAGTCAAACTGCATTATGAAAATATCATTGAAGTAAAATGGTTAAGGCAGGAGCTGTGGGAGGCAGAGACACGTTTTAGAGAAGAAGTAACCGAGCTACAGTCTCAACTTCTGCCAAATCTTACACTACTACAACAACATATTAGTTATGCAAGGCAGCTTATAGGAACTCCCGAGATGTTTGTAGCATACAAAATCTATGATATGCATTCAAAGATAACACTTGATCATATGGCTCTAGAAAACCTAAGGGAGCAATGGGAGAAAATGATGGAAGACATGAAGTCTTCTCATTCACACATTTTTGATAAGCTCTAAGGTAAATAACCTTTGCCCTTAATATCAAATAAAGGGGGAAATGATATATTGTACAAATACCAAAGAAAATGTTATGTACATTCATTCAGATGGGCAAAAGGTAGATATGTATATGTGTATTCATAAAGGGAAAATGATATGAATAAGTAAAATATATCATATGTACAGATATACTGGCATATACATAGGGGGAGTCATTAAATGACTAAGGATTATATATGTTGTATATACTTAACATTTTGTTAGTATTTTGCACATATCAGTTTTTTATACTAATGTCAAAGGGGGAGATTGATGACATTAATTTGTCATTAGTATACAAACAACACTTTCGGTAAGCTTACACCGAAAGGCAGTAAAGAGAAAACTAAAGATCAGATTAGAAGATCACCAAAAATGACTAAGTACAGAAAGAACTGATGACACAAGGTAGTGTGTAAACCGAAAATCACAATACAGAAAGATAAAGTGGAACCCGACAGAGGAACTCGAAATGCAAGTTACAGTGCAGACCGACAAAATAGATACAGTGCAACCGACAGTAAAAATCAAAGGACAGTCAAGCATGACCGACAGACAAAACCGAAAGTCAGTTGCAACCCACAAAAAGTGGATCTGACTTCCATGTCAGATAAAGCAAGGGTATTCTATTTATAGGATATTTAATTGTTTTTAAATCCATTTATTTAGGGACAAGAAACATTAATGTAAGTGTTTTAATTAGTGTAACTGATTTAAAACACATAGACTAGGAGATCTAGGTGTAAGTTGTAAACCTGATCTTAGAGTTAACATTGCTTTTATCACAACTCGATGAAGTCAATCCATTTATAAATAGATGATAATCATTCTTTAGAATAAGTGTGTAAGAGAGAGGAGAAAAGAACGAACACATCTATGGATTGAATTGAGAGTTTCAAGAACCAGAACATAAAAAGAAGAATTTAGTTAGCAGAACCAAGAACAGAGGAAAGCGATAATCAGAGGTATTATTCAATCACAAGCTAAGGTGATAATATTTTTATGTGACTACATAGGATCTGTATCAGCAATAGGAGATCGCATTTACCAGGTCAATTTGTAATTTACTATCATTCTAACAAGTGGAGCAAAGTGTAAAAGTTCCTTTCAAGAAAGGTGGATTTAACAGTCCAATATCAAATCTCTTAACCGAGTGCACACTTAACAGTGCTGCTAAAAGCTGTTAACAGAGTAGACTTTAACAAATCTCCACTAATACTCCTAAAAGGGTAGATCATCAGAAGTGATCAAATTGTAAGCCTTAACTGACCCCTCTCATTCTGTAGATAGTGAAGTTTTGTGGGTACCATCCCCACCGCAGTTTTTACTTCCTAACAGGAGTTTTCTGTGATATCATATCTTGTGTTATGTGTCAATTATGTTCATGAATGTTTCTATGAATAACTCACATGTTTATTAATGTTATGAATTGATATAAATCAAACAAAGATAGTGTAGATCAGATTGAATAGATATGCAATTGATTACAAAGGTTAATTGATTAAAGGATAAGAAAAAGTTTTAGAGGTACTGATTCACCCCTCCCCTCTCAGTACTACTTCCCATTAAACCTAACAATATTGATCACCTCCGCAAACCCTAATGATTTTCGCATGAAAGTCTCAAAGTTGGGTAATCTTGAATATTTTCCCTATGCTCCAACAATCGGTGTAGTATACTCTCCACCGCATCGAAGAGCCAATATCCTCAGAAGGCTGAGTATTCCCAATGATCTAGGGTTTGGGGATTTTCCTTCCCCCCAGTCACTAAATGTTGAGCTTTCAGAAGACTCCCTCAAGTTTATTCCCCTTCTAGTTAATAATGTCGCTGGTAAGGATAAATCTCCATCAAGCCTACCCAAAGGTAATGTATATTCTCCCCCTCATAAAAGATATAAGGATCAAGAGAAAACATTTTGCTGCAATAATTCAGGAAAGGATTTGAATTTACCAAATAGTTAAATAATGCCCAACCTTCTTCAAACCCTAATCAGGTTAAAAAAAATTGTGAAATTATGTATCAAGAATGGGTTGATCGAGAGAACGCAAGAATTGTGTTCGGTTTTCAATTTTTTTTTTTGCAGATGGAATGGCTTCGGAACCTCAGCATGCAAGATTACGAAGTGGTTAAAAGAAGAGATGTGTAGAAAGGTAAGTAAAACCATTCTCCAAGATAATTTTTTTATATGTTGATTGTTCAAACAAGAAACTGAAAGAAAAGATATTATCTGAAGGATGTCCCAAACATAAAAATATAGGATTTTCTACCCTAGAATGGACTCATTTTTTCAATCTGTCAAAGCTGGAAAATTTCTTGGTTGAAAAGGCTATTCTTATTAAAGATTTACTAATTGAGCTCTCTGATGATGAATCCATGAAACAGATAGGAAATTGCATAGGTAAATTTATAGGGTTTGTAGATTCGAATATGCCTTATGCTGAGAAAATTATTATTGTGCAGATGTATTTAAATAAAAGGCTTATTTCCCCCTTAGAAATATGTTATATATCATCATATGTACTGATAAACCCTAGTATAATAGATTATGATTTTGATGTGAATGAGATTACGGATGATTAACCTACTCTGGCTTTGTTTACCCTGGATAACATTAGCAGGAAAAATTGCAAAAATTCTACTCCAAATCTAAAACTCAATAGAAATAATATTATTGATAACCTAATACCCTTGATAGATAACGATGTGAGTATAAATTTTCTCATTAATAAAGGAGGTTTTGAGATAGTTTTGAATGATAAGTCTATGAATATTGAGGGACTAAAAGAGCCCCTGTCTGTTTCCAATAAATTGTTAACTTTAAATGAAGAAGATCCGGTTGGGGGTAATTCATGCTTAAATTTGGATTTGCCTAGTCTACCATTATATTCAAGTGTGTATGTGATTAATAGGCCTATTTTAGACTGTGGTTTACCTTCTGAGAATAGGATGAGGTCAAAGTAGGTTGAGGTCTCTAGCTCGATTGTACCAGTGCAGAATGTTGACCCAAAATTGTTTCAAAAGGGAGATAATGTAGAGTCTGGGATCTCTTCTTCTGCTTCTTGCAGACTCCCAGGGTCTCATCTTTCTTCCCATTCGAGAGCTAGTCTGGATTTAGAACGGAAGAAAGAGGAAGAAGTATGGTTAATTTCTAAATATTTATGTGAATCAGGGGTAAATGAACTAATGGATGAAATCTATGATGAAGAGGAAGTTATTCGTCAAAGGGAACTCTTGATTAAGGAATGTTTATCGCTTGATTTCCCTGTGTCAATAGTCGATATAGAGTTTATTCTCAAAGAGGATGGGGATGCGACATGTGTAGAAAAATGTGATATTAGGTATTGACTCTTCTATGTCTAGCAAAGATCATCCTGATTGTGCCAGAACTTTAAAGAAAAGAGGTAGGAAATCAACCTAGAACTAAGACCAAAAGTAGGAGACGCAATAGGACAAGTCAAATTAACTGATATTTTTATGCAGGGAAGGGGAAGTTCCTTCCTAGCTCACCATGAATATCTTAACCTAGAATGTTAGCGGTCTCAATGCCCCTAACAAGAAACGTATCTTGTTACATTACATTTCTAGCAGTAATATAGATCTTATCTTTCTACAAGAAACTAAATTATACAGCTTAGGAATTAAGAACCTTAATAAAAAGTTAGGTATTAGAGAACTATGGGAGGTTTCGACCATGGGTGCCTCTAGAGGGTTGGGTATTATTTGGGACCCAAGATTGGTTGCTCTCTCTGAGCTTGAAGATCATCCTAATTGGCATTGTGGCATGGTTAATTGTCTTCGCACTAACTTATGCCTCCGTATTTTCAATGTATATGGTCCAATACTCAACTCTGATAAGTAAAAAGTATGGCATGAAATTGAAAGTAAATTGCTTGATTATAGTAAAGAAATAATTATAATTAGTGGTGATTTTAACACTATAACAAAAATGTCTGAGAAAAGAGGTGGTTTTGTCCTACTCTCTAAAGTTTATAGGGATTTTAATGAGTGGATAGATATAAATGGCCTTTTTGAAATAGCTACTCTAGATGATTGTTTTACATGGAATAAAAGGCGTAAAGGTTTTAGTTTTATAGCTGAAAACTTGGATAGATTCTTCTTGTGAGGGAACTCAGATGAGATTCCCTTTACTTTATCTATGAAAGTCTTACCCTTTTCTGGATCTGACCATTTCCCGGTAGAACTCAAAATACTAAAAGATAAGAGCCCGAAGAACTGCCCCTTTAAATTTGAACAAATGTGGCTTAAGGAAGAGGGATTTTTAGGAATTATAAGGAGTTGGTGGATAGAGATAAAGGTGTCGGGTTTAAAATTGTATCAGGTAGCTAACAAACTTAAGCTTATTAAGAAAAAAATAAAAACGTGGAATAAAACAAAATTTGGTAACATCTTTGAAAACAAAGGCATTCTGGAAGGAAAATTGAAATCTCTTAATGAAAAATTCTTTGCGTTTGGTATGGACAACACCCTATATGAGGAAGAAAAATATCTAATGAAACAATATGAGTAAGTGTTGGCCAAGGAGGAAATCTTTTGGCATCAATAGTCTAGGGAAACGTGGCTAGCTGAAGGAGACCAAAATACCAAATTATTCCATAATAATACCAAACATCGTAGGTGTACAAATAGAATTAATTCTATTACGGGCATGAATAACCAGTTGATTAAGGAACCTCTGGATATAGCTAATGGGGCAATTAATTTCCTCAAAGATATCTACCAATCTAACCTTACTCCAAATTTAGAGAGTCAAGACAATATCTTAGCAAACATTCCCAAACTCATTTTAGAAGAGCAAAATAAGCAACTTTTAGTAAGAATTATGAAAGTTGATATGGAGACTATCCTTAATAAGATGAACCCTAACAAATCTCCTGGTCTGGATGGCTTCCCCACTTGCTTCTTTCAGAAATATTGGAGATTTATAGGGGATGAAGTTGCAAATGCCTTAAACGGTATTAGAAACTCTGGGAACTTCTTAAAGGAAGTAAAAAACACTTTCTTAGCTCTTATTCCCAAAAAAGAGAAACCAAAAATCTTTAGTGATTATCAACCTATTTCATTATGCAACACTTTATATAAACTTTTCTCTAAAATAATGGCAAGTAGACTTCAAACTCTTCTGTCGTGTCTTATTAGCGACAAACAATCTGGTTTTGTCCCAGGTAGATCAATTTATGATGGTATTATTATTTCCCAAGAAGCCATGCACTCAGTAAATTAAAAAAAAAACCTAATATGCTTATTAAATTAGACATTAAAAAATCTTATGACAAGGTGGACTGGTCCTTTTTAATGAAATGCCTTTCTGCTTTTGGATTTGCAAATAAATGGGTAAAATTGATCTGTGCTTGTATTTCAACCCTTTAGCTATCAGTGCTTGTAAATGGATCCCCCAGGGTTTCTTTGAAATTAACAGAGGCATTCATTAGGGTGATCCTATATCCCCTTTCCTCTTTATCATTATGGTTGATGCTCTAGGTAGGGCTATTAAAAAAGCAAAATGTGATAATAAAATCCAGGACATTCAAATTACAAAGGATGTGGAGTCAACAACCCATCAACAATTTGTTGATGATACTATGCTCTATGGCCTTAGATCCATCTCAGAGGCTAAAGAATTCAAAGTGATTTAGGACCAATATTCTTTAGCCTTTGGTTAGGATATCAATAAAGAGAAGTCAAAAATCTTCTTTTTTAATTTTCCTCCTAATCTTGAACAAGACATCATTGAGATTATGAATTTTAAAAGAAGGGAACCTTCTGTGTAAGTGTCTGGGGCTTTATCTAGATCTAGGCTCTAGGTCTTCTTCACTATGGAATCAAACACTAGATAAATTTAGAGGTAAAATGTCTTCTTGGAAAGGTAAATGGTTATCAGCTGCAGGGAGAGCCATAATGGTACAATCAGTCCTATCTGTTATTCCTTTATACCAACTAGATCATTTAGATCTTCCTGTCAATCAAATAAATGAACTAAATAAAATACACAGAAATTTTTTCTGGCAAGGTTCAGGATAAAAACAAAAGATCTCCCTAACAGCTTGGGATAAAGTATGCAAACCTAAACTGGAAGGGGGGTCTGGAATCAAATATTTAAAGATCCAAAGCAAAGATTTTGGAGCTAAATTAGTTTGAAAGTGTTTAATAATCCTAACCTCAAATGAGTAAGAATCCTATCTCATAAATACTTAAATCAACCAAATCCTATCAACATATTCAGAGAAAAGAATCCTCCTAGAGGCTCTTGAATTTGGAACTTCATAGTAGATTGCAAATTCCTTATCCAAGAAAAGCTTACTTGGAACCTAGGTATAGGTGAGGATGCCCTTTTCTAGTCAGATTCTTAGGAGGGATATAAAGCTTCAAATATGTTAGGTACTTGGGCCCAATCCAAACCTATTTTAGAAAATAGCCAGGGTCTGAAAGTGAGAGACTATATAACTGTAGATAAGGATATGGGTTGGCAGTAGAAGAACATAAGTCTCTTGAACCTTCCTAAAGATGAAGAAGCAAGCCTTTGCTCTATCTTGAATTCTAGGAAACTCTCTTCCCATAAAAACCTAGACAAATTAATCTGGGATGGCAATAAGAGTGGTGTTTATAAAATTAAGGATGGCTATAATTACCTAAGATCCAAAGCATCATTTCAGAAAGACAATCCACCTTATACCCTGCTATGGGGTAATGAGGTTTTTCCCAAAGCCGGGGTTTTTTCTTGGTCTAGTATGGAATAGAAAGATTCTAACATCCAATCATTTTCAAAACATAGGTTTTCATGGCCTGAGTAGGTGCCCTCTTTGTTAATAACGGGAAGAAATGATGGATCACCTTCTTCTGGGTTTTTCTTAATCCAGGCAGGTGTGGAACTGGCTATGTAGTAAATTGGGATGGAAATCCGTATTCCCTTAATCCATTTCAAATTTTCTCCTCTCTCGGAAATCCCTGTATAAAGATAGCATATATAGCTTGATATGGATTTCGGCTCCTTCTATTACCCTCTGGGAAGTATGGAAAGAGAGGAACATACGAATTTTCCAAGACTCTAAAATGGACCATACAAATTTGATCAAGAAAATTGAAAGCACCATCATTGAATTCAGTAATAATAGAACTATGCTAAGTAACAAAAAAAATATGGTTATGACATTCTGGGATGAAAAAATAAGAAATATGGATAGGTTTAAAATGTCCCCCTTTATTGGTTTTGGAAAACCCTCTTCATCTAAAAAATGCATCAATTGTAAATGGATACCACTTATGTTTGGCTGGTGTAAACTTAATTTTGATGGTCTTGCGAGGCAATCCTGGGTTAGTTGGGATTGGATGTTGCATTCATGACTCTGATGGTAAAGAAATTGCAACGAGGAATAGATTTATAGGCAAAGAAACCAATAACTGGCGGAATTGGAAGCCTTAGTAGAGGGCCTCTCTCTAGGAATAAAACTTGGCATCGAGAATTTAGCCATTGAAGGTGACTCTGCACCCATTCTTAATGTCTTAAGGAAGGGCTCTCTTCCTAATTGGTGACTTGAATCAATCTTATCATCTACCCTGTCCTTATATTAATCCTTTGATAGCATTACTATCAATCACATTTATAGGGAAGGTAATATCAGGGTAGATGAGTTGGCTAATTTAGCTATTGACAATTTTCTTGCTAGATCATAATCATGATAAATCCTTTTCTTACCCCTGTCCAGGGTAGTATTAAAGCTATTAGACCTTATTAAAATTATCCTTGTCAAACATTTCTCAATAAACTCCCTCTCTTTAAGCTTGTTACCTTAAGACTTGTTTTATAAGAAAAATAGCCTCCAGACTTATTAAATTTAATCCTCTCGTCTTATCACCTCAATATATTTTCTTGAGGAATCCCACCCTTCTAATCATTACCCTACTCTAGAGGAGATTATATGCCTCACCTTAAAACATTATTACTTTACAGGGTGTGTTCATAATGAATACTCTACCCTGTTAGAGGCTTCCCTACTCGAAGATCTTCTTTAGATACCCTTAGTGATTTCTAGATAGTTTTGTTGCTGCTTATAGTTAAATGCTAGTTTCTGAGTCTTTTTGAGGAAATATTTTTTAGTAGGAAATCCTAGTAATGGGACTTGGAAAATCAGCCTTAGCACATGACCTCATATTTTTGTATCAACATAGTAGTCATGATCTTAGATCGATTTATAATACTGCCCCTTAGATAGACTTCTCTTCCAGCTTAAATTAAAATATCAAATCTTTTAGAAACATGGTAGTTAAGTTCATTTATCATTATTAAGAGGAGCCTTTTATTTTCTCCTCTCTTTCCTATCCTATGCCATTTAACTCTTTTATAGATCCCATTTCCATGACAAATTTAGGTCTAGGATGATATTAATGTGTTGGGTTAGGACGAAGATCTCATCACATGATTAATAAAGATCATTATATCGACTATATTTCCTAGATTTAAGTGCTTAAAACAAATATCCTCTCTTTAATGCCACCTTACAGATGGGGATAAATTTTAGGTATTGGGAATAAACAGATATCTAAATATTAATATAATTGAAAAGATGACATTTTAAAAAGCAAGGATGCACGATTCTCGTACACAAAATCTTTAAAGCTCTTTGGGGATGAGAATGTAAAGGTAATCATTAATGATGATAGTATTAATATCTAGAAGGACACTCTCAATATGTTGAGCGCGATATAAGTTACCTATCACTTCCAGTAAAGAGAGTGTTTTCATAGGTTGGAAGGTGAAGACAATTCATTACTATAAATGGAAACCAGACTCCTTACGTTTGTCCTTAGCGATAATCGTGCTATGGATTTTTGAGGTACAATAAAATCGGAAAGATGGAACAAAATGTTGAATCCCCTCTCTGCAGTTGCAAGGCAAGCACTGGAGAAAGGTATGGGTGACTCTCATTTCAACAATGAGTTCTCTTTTAGAACGAATGGGAACATTAAATAGGTCAATTCATTGCCATAGCCACCTTTGCTGGTTTCAAGAAAAATGAAGTGATAGAGGTATCAAAGCTCATCTTTGATAAGGATATTTTGGGCAGCTTGGAGAAGATAGTCTACTGCATAAATAATCAACTAAAAATTCCATTCCCATAGATAACTATGAGAACTAAAATCAAGAAGCTTATGGGGATTCCTAACTCCCAAAGGGTGTTGATGATGACCCTCAAAGATGAAAAGAAGTTTGATAATTTTTGGTCGGAAATGAATAGGAATTTGGATTTCCTCTTCAGAGAAGTACTTAAGGAAAGCATGGAGAAAGAATGGCTCATTAACTACTGGAGGAATGAAGGCTACCACATTTCGAAAGATCCGGAGGAAGAAGAGATGGATAACTTCCACATTTTGGCCCCAGAAGTGAAAAGATGCTCTCGGTAGGTCAGAGACTCCTCTCAGGATGAGGACGCCATCATTATCGTTAAGAAGCATGATAGGGAATGAAGCTACGATTTGCTACAAAAGGATTGATTTTACTTTGGTATCGTAGATGGGAGAAGGGTCCTTTTGGTTTTATGGACGTTTTTATGTTCTGGGTTAGTATGTAGTTTCCAATTAGAGTAAAAAACATTAGACTTAAGTAGGGTTTTGTCCAATATGTATTAATTTGTAGTAGATGTTTCTATTTTTGTGTATTCCGTTTAAGTATTATAACATGAACAACAAAAAATTATGGTTTTAGTATGTTTTCAAACATATATTATAAAGTTACTTATATAGCGGTTTTGTGTCTATAAATTCCTTCAATAATTATTTTGTTTTATTTTCAAAGTATGTAGAAAGTAAGGATGCCCTAAATTAGAATTTACCTGGTTTTTTAGAGCCATAAATTTTGAACTTTATGATATAAGTCAAAGATATATCCTTTTGTTTTTCATATTAATTAGGAAAAAAAGTAATTTGGATCGAAACTAAATTGATAATTATTTAAGACCAATTTTGCTCAATCTGAACAATGAAAAAGATAGAGTATTAAGACTGAAAAAATGAAGTGGGAGCTAGTCAATCTTAAAAGTAAATAGCCCAATAGGTACTAAAATTAATTACTTTCTAGATTATATTATTTAGGAAAAGTTCATAAGCTAGGGAAAGTGATAGGTCATTTCCCCGATTCTTCTGGACCTTTTCATTTACATACAGACCTATCTCTGTAGCGATGTTTCAAATACTTTTAGGTTTGACTTTGTTTAGCTTAGCTGGGTAAACTAAGAGCCTCCTGAGAAGTTGGGTAGTCGCTAGGTAAAGCGACACAAATCTTTCCTCTTCTAATATTATTATTATTCTATTTAATTGTCCTTGTAGAAGCTCTTCTACCATACATATTTCTGAATCCTGGTAGGAATGGAAACACCAATCAAACTTACGTGCTTCAAGACTCAGATTACTTTCGATGGAGAAATTTCCATTAAACGCGTTAAGTCAATTATGCTTAATACTCACCCCCTTATTACTAGAGCAGTTTATCGTATCTTAGAGAAGGAATTTCTTACCAATATAGACAGATACATAGTCAATTCTGAGATCCCATCTATGTTTATTGCCTATGATGTTTACTTGGATTCTAAAAAGGAGAATATAGGAAGATTATGTTCAAGGATGTTCAAAAGGAAGTATTTAGGAAACCTGGACAAAGTCATTCGGAACATTAAAGAGGACTGCACTATAACTCGCCCAAGCTTTTATGATGAGACCTCAACCAGTGAAAGTTTGATCCTGACCTTGCCTATTTTGATGGTAGAAGATTTCAAGACCTTTCTAGACAAAGGAACTGTAATAAAAAGAAACCTAGATTTCCTAATGTTCTGAATGCACATTAAGAATCCTACAATAGAAAACTATTTTACTCGTACTATCATGAGGATGATGTGGGAGAAACAAACATGGATAGTTTCAGTGACTCTGAATCTGATGAGCTGTTAGATGAATGGTTGGAGGTGGGTGGATACAGAAAGAGAAAAAGATTGAGCTTAATAGAAGTGATGGCTTCTGACCTCTCTTAAGACAATGAAAA
>MU225830.1:509988-526896 GCA_018584345.1 Thuja plicata | reverse complement strand
TATATATATATAAAACTATTTTTTATGTATATTTTATAGAAGAATGCTTGTATTTTATCATATCAATATTCAATAGTGAATGAGGCTCATATAAACATGCAATTTCATATAAACCCTCTTATATGTATTGATTAGTTCATAAATATACATTTTTATATAGGGGCATATTCCATATAATTCTATAAATTAATCTCCAACTCCTTTACCTTGGGCTTTTCTATCAAAGTTTACAACTCAGCATTGCAATCTTATCAATAACATTTTGAGGGCTTAGAGAAGGGAGGTGCTTAAGCATATAGTTTGCTTTGGAGTATTAGATCGTGAAGCAAGAAACTTAGAAATTGGCTTTATACTAAGAATCATGAAATTGAATCAAATTTTAATTTGGAACCAATCAAAAAACATCAGAGAACATGAAAGTGGAATAATAATGAATTTGTCGATACTAAATAAGATTCCTAGTTATAGCTCAAGAAAAGGGCGATGCCATCAAGATTAATACTTAACAAACCTTAAGCCAATCGTGTATGAAATGATTCTGAAACATTGGTCTAAGTTTTGTTAAGTATCAATTTCCTAAGTTGATCCCCACACTAAGTTAGAACACATGCCACATTTCTTGCTTCAGGAAAGATGTCTGCAGAGTTTTTGTCCATTATTAAATTACCAAATGATCACCTTGGTCAAGAATGGTTTATTTCTTTAATAAGTTTATGTTCTAACCTATTATGGTTCTTCTTTACTTTAAATATAGAATTAAACTGTTAGATAATGGCAGCTTTCACCCTTGCTGGAAAGGATACCAGGTGTAAATGGAACTAATTCACACTCATGTTGGTAATTTAGATCAATAAAATGGTAAATAATATAAATAGAAGGTATATACACACACACACACACACACACATGTTTGAACTTATCCTTTTATATACAATCTCTTCAATTTTATTGACGTTAAAAAACGGTGGTGTCCAATTGATGGCTTGTGTAATCTAGGGAGTTTGTACATTAAAAAGCGGCTAGTGTAGGATGGTTTTTCTTCAGTTTAGATGCAGTCAATTTTTTTTCAAAGATCAATCAATATTTTACAGTAAGAAAGATGACATATCCTCTCTATTTTTTTCTAATTTAAGATTAGTTTCTTTCTTCACTTTAGGGATTTTAATTGCAATCAAAGTAGCTCAATAAATACTCTCCTTTCTCTCTTTCTACGATGAAATTAAAATGGAATATCTTTTAGGAAGATTAATCTTATTTTTAAAAAAATTAGCACCACCGGTAGTACGATATCATATCCACATCTCAAGATTCACAATGATGATTAATCTATAATAAGAGGAGTGTTACAGTCTTCTGTATCCATATTTATCCTGCATGATTTATAGTTTTCAGTATTGTGACTCTTAGTGTTGAATAGTTTTTAGACCCTATTGTATTCCGTTGAGATTAAGGTGTCAAGTTTTCTCTCTTTATTCTCATATGTATTAGCCAGTAACCCTCTTGTTTGCCTTTTGTTGGAAGAAAAGTTGGCGTTTTCTTTTTCTGGGTGATGCAGGTACAAGTAAGAAGAAGTAACCAGGAATCCTCTTTGAGTAGGTTGTGACAGAATATATCAGACGCTCATGAATGACATGATTCTGTATAGATTATGGGAATTTATAACAAAAGTGTAATATACTCTCTAAGAGCAAATTTTGTAACAAGGGGTATGCCCCTTAATTTTCATTGTATGATTTGGACATAGTCTGGGCAAGACTGAAGGTTTTCTTCTCCGTTCTTTCCTACCAGTGCCCAAAGTGAATAGAGACCTTTGTACTTAAACTCATGATTAATAAAATTATCTTGACTTTGGCCTTTGCCTATCGAAATAAAAATTAAAATAACAACAACAACAACAAGTGCGACGTAGTGACCTATACTTGCTATAATTATATATGTAATTTTAATTTTATTATAAATATTAAGTATATTTTAATTAATAGTTATTTAATAAAAATAAAATTATTATAAATTAAAAATTAAATAAGAAACTTTGTATAAAATCTTAAAAATAATAATTTAATAAGTTATGTTTGTATATATTATAGTTTCATTTCTATAATTATAATTGTAAAAATTTGAAATATAGTTATAATATTTTAAAATTTAAATGTAGGGTAGAATTTAAATAATAAATAAAGGCTAAAATTATATAATATTGCATATATGATATACTAATATATATCATGTATTAGAAATTATAATAATTATTTATAATATATATATTAAAAATACAATATAGTATATATTTAAGAATATATAATAGTTATATATTATAATATTGTTTAAATATATTAAAATTGAATTTTGTAATAAAAATAGGATGTTTATTGTAATAAAATATAAAACATAGTATGTCATAAAAATATGCTATATTATAAATTATAAGAACAATTTTAAAATAAATTAAATGATGTATAAATTATTACAAAACTATGGTTAAAATAAAATCAACCAAAATAAATAGTGACTTATGATTGGTTGATTGCCTAAGCCACTACAATAATGAAGAATACTGAATTTGGGTTCAAACCCTTAGTGGACCAATATTGTGATCAGAGGCTTGTGCCTCCACTTTGCGCTAAAACATAAGACCAAAGATAATTATAAAATTGTAAAAAAATATATAAAATAAAAACCTACACATAGTTGCATTCTTAAATAGATTAAAAGTAAAATTAAAATCATTCTTAAATATTAAAATTAAAATTTATTAAAAAAATAACTTGTAAATTTGATTTGATTTATGTTTTTATGATTACTATTGAATTTATTAAATTGATAAGATTTAAAAATTAAATCCATATTTAAAATATTAAAAAATCATATTTAAATTGTTAAAAATTTAATTGTATTTTTATAATAAAAATTACAAATAAAATAAAATTAAAAAATATATATATTAAAAAGGTTAATTCATAAATTTGAATTGATTTTATTTTTGTGATTATAATAACTTTTAAACAATGGATCTAATGCATTCTTAAATAGATTAAAATTAAAAATTAAAACCATACTTAAATATTAAAAGTCCTATATTTAAATTATTAAATTCTAATTTTATTTTTTATAATAAAAATTACACATAAAATCAAATTAAAAAATTTATAAAATTAAAATTTATTAAAAAAATAACTTTGTAAATTTGATTTGTTTTAATTTTTTATGATTACTATTATTAATTTAGTAAATTGATAAGATTTAAAAATTAAACCCATATTTAAAATATTAAAAACCCTTATTTAAATTGTTAAAATTTAATTCTATTTTTTATAATAAAAATTACAAATAAAATCAAATAAAAAATATATATATTAAAAAGGTTAACTCATAAATTTGAATTGATTTTATTTTTAAAATTATAATAACTTTTAAACAATGGATTTAATGATATTTAATTTAAAATTAAAAAAAAAACATCATTTATTTGATTGAATTTTGAATATAACTGATAAAAGATTCGGATAGGCTACCCACGCAGGGTGTTTGTCTTTATCACTAAATCTCAATTAATTTAATTTATTTCTTGGATTCCAAAATCGAGAGTGCAGGTTTTCGTCAAGACTAAATTCCTCTTACGTACACGACAAGAATGCCTTGTTAAAAAATGAAGGTAATGGGACCGTTTGCCAAGACTAAATTCCTCTTACGTACACGACAAGACTGCCTTATTAAAAAAAGAAGGTAATTGACCGTTTGCTTGTTCCAGTGTATGTACGTAGCGAGGGAATGTTGTGAGTGTGAAAACGATGACGAGAAAACAGCGGCGGAAAAGATGATGAACGGTAAGGTCGTTTCACACTCCTCTATCCTTGCCCTACATTTCTAAAAGCAGGAACAAATTTCACCTAATTATTAGGTTACCCTATTTATAATATTAATAATATTAGGAAATATTTTAATAATTTTAATTTTATAAATAAACAAGACCGCTAAGTTCTTGCCAAAAAATATTAATGAACATTAATATTAAATTGTAAACTAATATTAATATTGAACTTCTAATATTATATTCTTGCCAAAAAATATTAAAGAACATTAATATTAAATTGTAAACTAATATTAATATTGAATTTATTTTTTAATTGTAATCTAATATTATATATACTTTTCAATTCTTATTTTTAAGAAATACTATTATATTTAAAAATAATAATCAATTTTAAAATAAATTATTATTATTATTATTTGTAATTAAGGTAAAAATTGTAATATAATTGTAAAGTATTATATTATAAGATGATTGATAAATAAGCTAATAACATATTTAAAAATATAATTAATAATTGAAAATTTACAATTTTTTAAATTTTCAAATAAATTTAGTTATAATTTTAACATAAAAATCTCTAAAAAAATCTAAATTAAATATTTTATTTTAATAAAAAAAAAATTTAATAATATATTTTAAAACTTATTAATATAATTTAAAATAAAATATTAATAAAAAATTTAAAGCTTGAGAATTTCATAACTTTAATTAATTTTAAAAATATATATATTAAATTTTAGAAAATCATACTGACTGTTTTTTTTTTTTTTTCCAAAAACCACCATTTTTTCAAGGTCAATAAATGTTTAATATTGTCCAAAATTAGATAAATGTTAATGGTTTTTTTTTGAATTAACTATAAGGATATCAAAAATAAAAAAACATTAAGAGTATAATGGGAGAGACCCAGCCTCAGCCATACGAGTTCACGAAGAGTATGAGAATTAGTTACAGAGCATAAAAAAAGAACAGATTAAGATAGTATATCGTTGTTATCATCAACCTAGGCAGTCCAGCCCCCGGGGCCTTCCATCCAAACAATGTTTTTCTTGTCCTGAATTTGAGACAGCATGGAGATTTGTTGATCTGTAGCATTCTTGCTATGGTTGACTTCCTTGGTGAGCTTTTTCAGCGTTGCTTCAAAGTTGGCGAAGTTGTCAATGTGGGTTCTCCAGTCATAACCGTCCTTAAGCTCATACACAAACATGGTAGCGTGGCCAGCTTGAAGAAATCTTCTAAGTTTCTTTTTATCCAGAGTCATGTTCACATTCACTTGCGAGGAAATTTTTAAATATGCGAGTTTTCAAAAAAACTCAGAGTCTTGATACCTTTCTTCGTTTTTGCATTTCCAAATCTGCCAAAGGATGTTAGAGGATAACATGTTCCAGAAAATATTCATATCATTTTTAACACCATTAATATGACCAGTGACTATTTCAAAGATATTAATAAACATAGGATAATTAATACCAAACATACGCCAGATACTTTTGGCAAAAGAGCAATCAAAGAAGATATGCCTGCTAGTTTCCAGACGACCACAAAATCTACAAACAACATCAGTGTTATGATCTTTTCTAACAGGTAGTCTATCAAGAAGCAGTAGCCATTTGAAACATTTAATTTTAGGCTCAATAGGAGCCTTCCAAAGTCTGTCAAGATGCTTTTTCCATAAATTATCATCAAGGTTAGATTACCAGAGTTTGTTAATATGACCAGTAATATCAGTTTTAGCAGCAATAATTTTGTAAATGTTTTTAGCTTTTAACTTTTCCACAATGGTACCATCCGGCCATTTCATTTTCAGAAATCTATGAGAGTCAACATGACAATTCTTAGGCAGATCTTTGCTAGCTTTGACGATCATGTTATAAGTTTTCTTTTGGGAAGGAGGAATATTGTACTTAGAGCTGATATCCTCCCAGCTAATAAGCCTATCATCCTCAAATAGAGAGATGAGTTGAGAAATTCCCAGATTATTCCAATACTTGGCAGAGCATCCTTGGGAGAGGGCAAGAGGTTTTCCAGCAAGATGCAGATTCCACCAAATGGATCGTTCACTATAGAGGAGATTTTGATCAATGAAGGCTCTATTAGAAATGAATTTCTTAACATGTTCCCAAGCTGTCCAGATAGTTTTAAATACCGAGGATCCTTGAACAAGAATAGGAAAGTCACCCTCAATGATATCACAAAAGGGGATGCTTTTCCAAGTTCTAGCCTTTCTAGGGATCCCTCTTTCAATATTACATCTAATAAGGACCTTCCAAGGCTCATCACCTTCTAGAGAGTGAAAGATCCATTTGGTGACTAAGGTAATCCCTTGAGTTTTAAGATCTTTTAGGCCCAATCCCCCAAGGAGCTTGTCAGTATGGCACCAGTCCCATTTGACAACATGATGCTTCTTGTTACCTTTACCATCAGACCAAAGAAAGTTTCTGATGGCCATCTGAATCTCAAGAACTTGATAGTTGTTAAACATCCAAGCAGAGGAATAGTACACATTGTAAGAGGAGAGAATTTTTTGACAAACCTAGACTCTACCAGCAAGGGAGAGGGATCTGTTATGCCACTTATTAAGCTTATTAAAGATCTTATCCTTAATCCAGAGCCACATATCCTTTAGGGAGGGTTCTATGGAAAAGGGGATACCCAGGTAATGCACAATTTTTTGAGGCCCTCCCCAAAGGAAACCAGATTTATTAAACCAGTCAGGGGGTTGATCAGACCAACCAAGACAAATAGATTTAGTTTGAGAGATACGAGAACCGGAAATGGAATAGAAGGCATTGAGCTTAGTTTGAAGAGCATCAAAGTTAGCCTCATTGACTTCAAAAAATAAATAGGTATCATTAGCAAATTGACAGTTAATAAGATCAGCATTATTGGGGAGAGTTATGCCTTGAACGACAGGGGAGAGGGAATTATCTTTAAGGATGTAAGATAAGGCGTCAGAGGCAATGCCAAACAATATGAATAAATGCTAATGTTTAAATTTACAATATGAAAAATAACTTACTTATTTTCTTAATAAACTTACAAAAGAATTAAAAAATTTACGTGGGCATAAATTTTTTCCCAAAAAAAGTGCTCATATAGCAAAAACTTTTTAAGCCAATCAAATTTGAGAAAACTAATTTCTAAAATTTGTTTTGTTAAAAAAATTGCAACTTTACTTTATGAAATACCAAAATATGATATTATTAAAAAAATTGAAATAATGTGATTGGTTGATATTACATATTTTAATAACTTGTTAAAAACTTGTTGTTGCCTATAGTTCATAGCCTACGACAATAACTAATATACTTCTGGATGAACCAAACGGGTCAGCCCATATTCCAGATTTCATTTTGAAGATAAGCATCTTCCTGAATTGACCATATCTAGAATATGATATTCCAATGTGTAATGGTATAATGTAGGTCGAGTGTTTTGTAATTTTTGAAGTCGTCTCCTCTCAAATTCCTCGCTAGTTATTTATTTCATTGGGTTTTGGTAATGGAAGAATTGTTATCTTCATGCTACGTTGGACCTCTTTCTTTTGGGTATTTTTCAAGATGACCATGCCTGATGGTTTAAATAAGCCATTCTTTGCTTTAATAATTATCTTCACCCATGTCTTGAATTCAATGGATACCATTTTAGGATGAGTTTGCCTTTTCTTTCATTTCTTATCCTTACCATTGTTATATTTAGTTCACATTGTGGAACTTTCCAATATTGAGGTAAATTCTGTCACCCATTTCATGCATCCTATCCACGTAATTATTGCTCTCGGTAAACATTGCAATGACAATCTGTTTATCTATGGCTTGCATATGCTCAATTATCATTGTTTTGACTACATTTTTATGTATCCTTGCTACTCTGACTTGGGTGTTTTCTTTCCATCTTTTGCACACCAGATTCTAACGCTATCTCTAGCTTGCTGATTGGGCATATGTCCATATCAAATTTATTTTATACTCACATTCCTCCCTTCATTGTTTGGGAGCATTTTCATGCAAGGGCATTTGATCTTTTGTCCTTTTCTTGCTGGAATTATTTCTCATTTGACCTTATTTAGAAAGAGAGTTTAGAAAGTTTTTCTTTCCAATTTGGCAAGTATGAATAGCAATTTATTTCTTTAGTTAAGCTTCCCAATTTCTAAGATAGTTTTAGGGGAATCATTTATGGTTAAGAATGTAAAACTTTTAGTAGTTATAGTAAATTCCTAGTTTGTTTAGTTAGGTTTTTGTTTTAAATGGAATAGGTTATTTTTTTAATAGTATATGTAAAGTGTCTAAGGGGTTTAGCTTAGTTGGTTGAAGCATTAGTTTTCATTGTGGAGACTTTGGTTCAAATCTCAAGAGGGACATCTTTGTGGAATTCTAAGTTGTGACTCTTGGTCTTCCATTGGTTGTTTTTGTCTCATTGTGAAAGGTGGTTTTATAAGTTGCAACTCTTGGTCTTCCATTTGTTGTTTCTCATTGAGCATAAGATTTGTATATGTAAGGTAGATTTAACTTTGATCTTTTCAAATAGAAAATGGTTTTTCAATTAATCTTTTAGATTCTTATTTATTATTATAGATTATTTTAAATAGTTTTATTTTATTTTATTGATTAAGAAATTATGCATATTTAGATAAGGAATTAGATAAGTTGAGTTTGATAATTGTTTTAACTAGAATAATTTTTATAAGTGTTTTACAGTGTATTTGTTGTTGTAGTGGTAGGTTAGAGGTTGTAGCATATGTGTATGATTGATAGATACCAAGATACAAGGTTAGGTGAAATAACTAGTCGACATATTGTTTGTGTGTGTGGGAGTTAGTTTTATATGTATATCATAACTTTGGTATCAATTTATAAATTAGTTGGAGGGTGAAATATATAATTAACTATTGGCAACAATTAGCTAGCCCAAATTATGCATTATAGTATGTTAGGAACAAGATTTAAAATACCTATCACTAGATTACGTTTTATGGGCATCTTGTTGTATTTTGGATATTGGTGTATTTATATTAGTATATATTTATGTCATGCATATTAGGGTGTAAGTAATAAATATAGAGGTTTTGGAGTAGAAATTATTATGGCTATGGTTGAAGGTGCATTTATAATTCTAATTTAGTTATATTGTTACCTTGTGATTTCCTTGCATGATGGTGGAAGTGATTTGGAGTTGTCATGAAGTTAGTCTCTTGATCTTTATGTCCTTATGTTAATATTTCAGGGATGTTAATTTCAAAGAATGGTTTACCTAATTTCATTGTTATATGTTGTATTGTGCAATGAGTTACTTGACTATTGGTGATATGTGAGTGGACTTATTGGTATCTTTTCTTTTTGGAAATTTTGTTACTATGTAGAGTTATTGGTGTCGAGTTTCCTTAGGTGATTGCCAGAGGCTAGGATTTGTCACGACGATCTTGATTTCATCTTTTTTGTTGAGTGTTAATGTTATCTAGATTTCGTAAGATTGGTTATCACGTTTCTTTATAACTTGTTGATTTAGGGCCCTATTGTGTAATTGAGGTCACATGAGGGTCTGATTCTATTCTTGGAAATTTTATGGTTAGATTTTATTTATGTCATTATGATGATGAGTTGCTATGTTATTTGTTGGAATGGATCCAAAAGGACATATGCACCTAAGTCTTGTTGTATATGGATTTTTTTAATACTTTGGAACCTAGACAAGTTCCTATGAGGTTATCTATATGAGACGATTATGATATGGATTTTGATACCCTTCTATTTTGATGGCATAGATGGGTCCTATTGGTGATTTCATGTATTATGATCCAAACTCTACTTTTGAGATTCTATCAGTAATGGTGTATTTATGATTAGGATATTTTTATGATTATTTATTTTGTGACATTTTCTATTGGTTTTTCATTTGGAGCATAGGAGCAGTTTTCTTGGAGCATGGATAGGAGAGTGACAAGCAATGAGGGTCGAGGCCCAAAGTGGCCAGTCTAGGATAGCCCATTGCGAAGTTGTAATCGAGTGATAACTTAATAAAATTTGGGATGGGTTAAAACATTAATCAAGATAATTTTGATAACTCGCCCATGGCCATGAGAGATCCTATGTGGACCATGGATGGGTGGAGAAGGCCAACTACCGATGTGGTTGCCTACGTGGTGTGGAGTTGCCAGATCGACTTCCATGTCCTCATGAAAGGAAGATTAGTTCCACATGAGTCCTCACCTGGGGGTCAAGGTCTAGAGGGGTTGGCTAATCCAAGATAACCCATGATAGTAGGGGGATATGTGATGAAACTATCCTACTTGTGTCTTAGGATTCCCTCCATTTAGCTATGTGTTTCACCTCTGGTATCTTGTGTATCCCTGTTATATACCCTTGTGGATTCCTATGTTGTTCCTTGGTTGGTTGCTCCTTTCCTGTGACTGTTTATGTGGTATGGGGCCTTGTGTTATCTCCTAGCTTTGGAGAGTGTCAGGCCTCAGGATTCCACATGGTTGGGTGACAAACATTTTTAACAAATCGAGTATTTTTCAGAGTTTGATCAAGGGTTGGGATGGTATTGCATGTTCTTCTCTACAGTTTCTTGTTCATGCCCCCAGATGACTTCTATGATTCATTGTATCTTATTATGTAGTTTCATGTTGATGTAATGATCTAGCATTGTATATATCATCATATTGTTGTATTAATGCAGTATTATAATCTCCTTGAGGAGATTAACGTAAAATGTATATATAAATGAGCTTCAGAGATTCCTTGTAATTTGTAAATATAGGCATATATCACTAATTACTTGTAATGTGATGAAAGAAGTGGATAAGTGTTTGACCTTGTTTTGATCATGTGGCTATATGTTACCTATATTTAAATGAATTCATTCATATTGTAAAATTATTCACAGTTTTTTTGTGGCCTAATGTATTAGTCATGTATGTTATGCATTGCTAGTAGTGAAGTCGAGGAACCTAAGAGGACCTTGCTGTCTGATTAATGTTTAACATTCATGTTTGAATTAATGCAATGTATCATTGATGAGTTAGTGTAATATGTAATTGTAATTATAATGTTAGTTATTTTTCTTGGATTAAAAAAAACCATTTGTCTTTTTCTTAGTCTATTGAGTTGTCCTCTCGGGTTCCTTGGCGTTGCATTACAAAATTTTAAATGTGATTTTCATATACCGATATGAAGTCCATTTCTTCATACATGAATGCAATGTAAATTTTATTGAATGGTTGAGTTTTTGTTCACTAGAGGATCAATAGATTTACCTAGATTTGCGAGATTTCATGTTTGAATTTTTGGTATTTTTGGAGGTTTGTCAATGGAGATGACCTCTAGGACTGGTTTTTTGTCCGTAAATGATTTTTTAATCAAAATTGGATTTTTAAAAAGGAATTGAGTTATTTCTATGTGGAGTATTGGTTTTAATTGTACAATATTTGTTATGGTCTTCCTCGTGCACAATTATTATTACCTTTAAGAAAAGTGGCTTTTGTGACTTGGTTAATGGGATTGTTGATATATTTGTTATGAGATTACATTATTGGTATCATTCTTATGCAATGGTATTGCAAGATTGTTGAATGTCTTGGATAAGTGAGAGGGGCGGGTGAATCAGTTATAGATTAAAACTTTTAGCAATTTCACAAATCCAAATAACTTAAATCCTTGATTACTTAGCCAAATTAGATATTATAAATATGAACAAGCACACTCATGAACCATACACAATGAACACTACTTTTTTACGTGGAAAACCCAGGATGGGAAAAACCACAGAGAAGATAATTCTCATGAAGAAAACACCTGTTAAGGTGATTTTTACAAAGGGTGTCTCACTACTAGAATGCTCACTACAGGTGGACTCACTACCCTGAGAAAGAAGAGAGAAAAGAGAATCCCCCACTATAATATAACAGTTGGAAGAAACTCTTGACACACTGCCAAGAGAAGCAAAATACGAACTGAGAAGATTGCATCTACATATGTATGAATTCAGTTCTAGTCAAGTTGTGATCTCAACACAACTTCTTGCAACAACTTCGATTAAGAATCTCTGCAATAGTCTTCCACTCTGTACCAAACGGTCTGTACCAGTACCTACACTTTCCCTGCGTATACACCTTCTTTTCGATAATTGTTGGCTAAATTTTTTGCAAGTAACTAAGACTATAACTTGGAAAAATGATAACTTTAGACTACAATTTATAAAATTTCTTTCTCCTCTCAGCAATAGGGGAGGCTCCCTTCTTACCGTAGGTGGCTTCAACGAAAACTGAACTAAAATACAAACAATTCCTATTGCTATGGTAATATCGGTGGCTTAAGGGTTGACATAAGAGAAACACTTAAGACAATAATTTATTTATAATAAATTGAATCAAACACAAGAACACAAAGTCTCCTATACTTACTTCGAAAGATGATTAGGAAACTAGAATAGCCAGGAAAGCACAAAGTCTTCCATTGAATATCCTCTTCCTTAACAAAAACACTTATCAGTGAAGACCAAAGTCTTCAGCTTTAAGTTATTGTAGCCACTTCTATCTATAACAATTTGTCCTCTTGCAAGACAAAGTCTTCAAAAGTTCAAATTGGCTCTGAATGCAATATGTAGCTCAAAGTCTGCACAATTGAATTCAAATCCCTCTTCAACAAAACTCCAAAACTCACAATCAATATCTAGAAAATGTCATCACATAACACCTTGAATCAACACACAGTTAGAAAGCAAGTTGTCCCTTTTGTTGAAAGCATTCTGATTTACATCCAAGCACAAAGTCTCAGAGTGCATATACAAATTGGCATAATTTTCTTGCATTCCAAAAGATAAAAACATACAATGGGCTCACACCTTTATATAGGAAAAGAGGAGAGAGAAAGGTGGAGAGGAAAAGGGAAACCCTTAACCACCTTGAATTATTCAATACTTATCCTTAACTAACTAACTTTGACTTATTCAATGCTACAAGACTTAAAGAACTTGCAATGTGATTACATGAAACAACTTTGCACGTGATACTATCACATGCAATTACATCTTATTTTTGCATTACATGTAATATGTCAAATACAAATTACAAATACATGATGAAATTTTTTTGAGTGTCTGAGAAGACGCGACATCTATTTGCATCATCCTTTGTCGGTCTTAATACTACTACTGGATGTTTTGTGAGTGATGTCTCCAGGTTTTATGGAAACATCTTGAACTGGAACAAGAACATGCATCCTTGATTGTTCTGCATCATAATGGTCATTATCGGGAAAGCATCCTCTTATTACCATTTCAGTTTTTAAAGCATTCTATGCTCTCAGTCATTCCATCACTTATCCACCTTCTTGTATGGATCCATCATGTGGTTTTTCCTTGCACCAAGCAGTGATTTTTTTAGTGGCTAATATTCGCCAATTGGATAATTTTTGAAATTTGAGAATCCAAATTTGGCTAATAATTCAAGATTTAAGGTGACCTAAATTGCCAAACTTTAACAAAATTTTATTTTAGAAATATTTAAATCGCCAAATAATTTATTTTATTAAAAATTTAAACTCAAATATTCGCCTAATATTTGATAGATGGTTAGATTCAATTCGCCTAAATTATATCAGTTATTATAGAAATCTAAATTAATTCACCAATAATATATCATAACTGTAAGTTATAGTAGGGTTGTGTCACCAATATTAGTTGTCATTATTAATTTAAAATATAATCTAGTGATCTTCATTATATTCCATGAGGCAAAAATGTTACTATCTTATTTGTAATGCTTACCGGGGCTAAGATTTCCTTTGGATTGTTGATAAACCAATGAAACTGAAGAAATTTTGGGTCCTATTATAATAATAAAAATAATGATACATTTATCTCACACAATACAATGAGGATTATTTCATTATATTTTAAATAAATGGTAGCAACTAGATACTATAGAGTTCCCTTAAACCCATCAAATATTTTCATAGTTAGCCTATTAATTTTCTATAAGAACTCTTTTTTCTTTAAATATAATTATTTTCCATGATCATTAATGAAATTTTGGTTATTGCTTGAGATTCACCAATATTATCTACAAAAAATTTGTGATTAAAAAATATTTGCCAATACAAATAATTTGTTTTCACAAAAAATTGAGAGATTCGCCAATAGGAATTTATTTTTTTAAAAATAAAATGAAAGATTCACCATGATTTTATATATTTTTCTAGAGGGGGGTTTCTTAAAGTTATCCCTGGCACCAAGCTCCACCCTTAAAATCTACCATGGGGGAAACCATGTTTGGAATGATCCCTTTCCAACTTGCAACAAAAACTTTCAACATGTGAGGAGAAGAACCAATTAGTTGCATATTTGAGGTAAGAAGTCTGTAGTATGGGAACATCTCCGTTTGGTCATGAATATATTTCCTCAGACCCACTTGTGTCCATTCAACCATCAAGCCATTTACATGTAACATTGTGACTTCTGAATCTCTGTCATGCCCTCACATAAGCAATATGTAGATTGAATCTTCTTTATGAGATATCTAGTCTCTATGTATTTCTTACTATTTTTGTGACCTTGTCATGGCAGTTATATCTCTGATCTTAATCGACATGTATGTTCACATCGTAACATGATAACATGTATGCATCTTCATTTTATTCTATTATGACAAGATCACCATTGTATTTAAAATGGAAATCACTATCTTTTACTCCGTTGTTTACTTATGACATGTTAATTATCTTTGTTTTATACAATATTGCCTTGACCCATGCTTTCCAAATGTTATAAAAATTGCTCCTATCATTGTAAATAAATTATAAGTGATTTCTTTGTGATCAACTACTTGATATGAATGATTTTGACATTGGATGTACAATGTCTTCATTGCTTCACATTACTATTTTATTCAACATCCTTTTCCATTGCGTTTGACAATGAGATTCATTATCTTCCATTTCACCATTATTTTTAGGCTTCACTTTACAAAAGATAAAAGCGGTAATGAGTAGAAAGGAAAATCATAGATAAACACTTAAGAATGAAAAGATTGAAAATGCATGAAATCGTGGGATGGAAAGCTCAAAACATGTCCAATGCTTAGGTAGAAAAAATACCAAAAATAAGTCCAACACAAAGACGACTAAGTCTGGGAAAACAAACACATGAAAAGTGTAAAAAAGGCCCTAAAAATGTTGTAAATGTCAACAAGTTGGCTCAATGATGCAAAACAACCTCTAAAAAGAACTCATGTGGCTTACATGCCTCCAAAAATGCATTGAAAAACTCTAGGAAGAGTTTCAAATCTACTAAAACACGTTTCAGCATTACGGGTTTGTAAAGCCACGATGCCTGTAAAAGCTAACTCGGATTTGCCCTAGATGGGATTTTATGTATCAAATGCACATCAAACTTGTCATTTTTCCTTTGCATAGCCGATGATGAGGTTTTTAATGGCCTTCACAAGTCGTTTGTGTATTAAAACAATGACCACTTTGATTTGGCAATAAAAAACATGCTTTAGAAAGATAATATGAGAGAATTCTGATATGTGTTTGCATATGGTTTAACTAATATGTATGTTTGAATGAATTTTAGAAGTTTTTTACATATGTAATCCATCTCAAAGTTGAGCTCTTCACCCACTAAGAATAAAAATGTGATTTTTAAGAATCAAATACATGTTTGAGATAACATGTAAATGCATCAAAATTTGCCACCTTTTCTTTATAACGGGATCCGTAAGACTCAATACATGTTTGAAATAACATGTAATTGTATTTAAAAATGACACCATTAAGCTTACACAATAACAAAGTTTTTAAATGAATTTACACATGTAATAAAATCAACACATGTAACTGTCTTTAAA
Organism: Thuja plicata; assembly: GCA_018584345.1. Classification (NCBI taxonomy): domain Eukaryota; kingdom Viridiplantae; phylum Streptophyta; class Pinopsida; order Cupressales; family Cupressaceae; genus Thuja; species Thuja plicata. The sequence goes on along the minus strand of MU225830.1, from coordinate 511,237 downwards.
AATCCCACCTCTGAGACTTGGGACTTAAATTTAATTGATAGTGAAGTTTCAAACATGATCTGCATTGTGATGATATGCAATGTCAAATAAAAACCCCACCTAATTGTATTTAAAACATAGTCTTTATATGTAACTTATAGTAATAATAATATAATATGCAGAAGGACTAAAAAAGTCCACCATCACATATTTAAACAATTAAAAACTATAAGTAAAACTTATTAGAATGATGTGAAATTTTAAAGTGGGGTTCTAAACCCACTTTACATGTAAATTTTATTTTATTTTGTGCAATTAGAAATTCAAAACCCACTTTTGAAGGATTTTAACAAAGACATTCAATTAAGTCAGGATGAGCGGGAGCGGGGAGAGAGCGGGGAGAGGACGCACATGGACGTGAAACTAGATTTCAAATTTTCCAGCGGGCAATGCCAGTGCTGGAGATGCAGGTCCTTCTGCCACAGAGGGAATCTCTGTGGATTCAGGGGGAGATGACAAGGAGAAGAAAAAACAAGATGGTCCTACGGGCTGCGGGGACCCAGGTGGGGGCACTAGTAAATTTGACCTCAATTTTCGATGATAATTGGTCGAAATTTCGACAGTAATTGGTCGAATTTACGACCAAAACTTTCGTCGGTATTTTTTTGTCAAAATTTTGACGTATTTATAATTAGTCAAAATTTCGACCAAAACAAAGGTCGAAATTTCGACTATAACCCAAGCTTAAAATTGCCGTCATTTTTTAGTGCATTGGTCAAAATTTTGACTAATACTTCCACCAACGAGTGGTCGCAAATTTCGACCAATTCACTAAAAAAATGATGAGAATGCCATGCTTTCCACCAAACCAGTGGTCAAAATTTCGACCATTGTATTGGTCGAAAGCATGGCATTCTCGTCATTTTTTTAGTGTATTGGTCAAAATTTGCGACCACTCGTTGGTGGCAATTGCTTCTAGAGTTGGTCGAAATTTCGACCAAATGTTGGTGGAAATTAACCCTGGCATTGGTCGAAATTTCGACCAATGTTAATTTTAAAAAAAAAAAAAAATTTTATTTTTATTTTTTTATTTAAATTCTATTTCGATTCAACTGTGTAGTTTTTTGAGTCAAACTCATTGAACTTTGATTCATGAGTAGTGGTTTACACAAACCCATCTCTCATGAGAATTAATGGAACACTTAGCACTCATTGGCTCTGGGTGATGCTCACAGAGGTGAAGCACTGGGACTTCCCGGGAGGTCACCCA
>MU225830.1:491660-509888 GCA_018584345.1 Thuja plicata | reverse complement strand
CAAAGCTAAAGACAACGCCATGCTCGATGATGACCAGCTGCCTGTGGAAAATCAGTGGGATCTGATAAAGTTCTGGAAAAATTTAGGGTTCTGCACAAAGATATCAAATAAATTTGATCCTCTCTTTCGGGAACTTCCTCCAAACGCTCTACAAACATCAATCCAGCTTCTAGAAACCGGAAACCCCAACCAAAGCGACGCCAGGACATAGCCTAGGGGGCCGCACTTGTTTCGCTCTGCAAGTGGCGGTAATAGGAAGTGTAAAATGAAGTTAACTTTTCTTTTTTTTAAATTTTATGCACGTGTTGGTCAAAATTTTGACCAACACGGGCATAAAAGTAAAAAAAAGAAAATTTAACTTTTATATTGCGACCAAACAAAACCATTTTGCAAGTTGGTCGAAATATTTGGTCGCAATTTGGGGTCAAATCTATTAGTTGGAAACAAGACAACAAAATGGTCATCTCTTTTTGGAGTCAAACCCTCAGGTAAGTCTATTTACCCGCCTGAGAAATATTTCAAATATTTTTGAAGGGAAATATGCAATAGCTATTCCTGATCAAGTCATTGACCATAATATAAAAAGAATGGAGAATTCTCTAGTTGGTCGATTCATCGAGGTTAGACCTAATATTGAAGTTGTTAGAGCCTTTGTTGATAAAAGATGGAAAATTAAAGGACAAGTGGATGTAGTTGCTATGAAAAAAGGCTATCTCTCATTCTTCTTCTCTTGCGAAGAAGATATGAAGCAGACCACACGCAGTGGACCGTTGAGTATAGGAAAAAGTATAATAGTTTTACAAAAATGGTATCCTAATATGGCCCTTAATGAGGATTTCATAATTTAAATCCCTGTCTGGGTAAAGATCCTTGGGCTGCCTCTTGAGTACTAGAATGAAGATGTTTTTTTGGGCATAGCTAGTTTATTTGGTGAGTTGTTATCCATAGACCCTATTACGACATCAAGAAGAAGATTGATGCATGCTAGAATTTGTGTTGGAATAATTCCCGAGGATGATATGCCAGATGATAGAAATGAAATTGAAACTTGGGAAATGGATTCAAAAAATTGAATTTGAATCAATCCCATTTACTTTCTTTCGATATAAAAAGATAGGGCACTAGGCAAAAAAATTCCCAAATAATACTATGAAGAAAATCTAGCAGAAAAAGGTGTGGAAACCTGTCAGTAAGAATGGAGAACACTCAGAAGGGGTATTAAGTTCTGATTCCAAGAACAGGGAGGATAAACTTGATGAGAATGAAAGATCTAAAAAAGAAAATGAGGATGAGAACGAAAATAATATGGAACAAAATATCCATCATACAGAGACAGAAACTCATGTTAATCCCGATCTTGAAGTTGTAAAGAAGAATACAAATGAGATAAAATAGATAAGGGATATTGTTTAGGATACCTTTGAGTATGGGCATGAAGAAATTATCAGTCAGAAGATCAACATCCAGATGGTTCTAGAGGATAATCGTTCAATCATTCAATCATTCAATCATTCAAGAGGTTGGAGAATATAATAGGCAGGAGGGGGAGTCAGAGCTTAAAATTGGGAACAATGAGTTCATTGACGCCCAACAAGATATTGTTCTGGGACTAGGCCTTTCTAAAATGACCCAAAATATCTCTCCCAATGTGAGGGATAATGAAGGAAAAAATCCTAAATGGGGGGATCAGGAAGAAATAGATATGATTCTGGAAAGGCAGGAAAAAGATGTCCCTTTCACTATGGTTGACAAAAATAAAGGTAAGAAGGGTATGAAAGCTAAAGCTCAAAAAAACAACAAAAGTAATCTTCCTGATGTTGGAGGAAGTCATATTTCTCCACTAGGGAGGCCACCAAGTTCAAGGAAAAGAAATCAGGAGGTAGCTAGAAACATAGAAGATGGCACTCAAAGGACCATCACTCAGGTGGGTATAACAAAAAAGAAATGAAGATAATATCATGGAATATCGAAGGGTTAAATAACCCCCATAAGCAGGATTTAATAAGAAATATGGTTAGAGACATAGACCTGATGTTGTTTTGATACAGGAAATGATAAATGTCTAAGGATAAGGTTGAAACTCTTAATTTTTCTAAAAATGGTATTATTTGTGGAGGTAGTTCGGAAGGAGCCTCTGGAGGAATAGCTACTATAGGGAAAGGTGATATCATTAGAGGTGATGTCATCTATCAGGAAAACAATATGGATAGCATCAGATTTTAACACATCCAGGATGGAACTTCTTGGATTCTTACAAACATTTATGCACATAATACTAAGAATGGAAGAAGAAATTTTTGGAACAAAATTGACCAGGTTAGGAATTCTTTTGCTATTGAAAGATGGATTGTTATGGGATATTTTAATACTCCTCTCAAGGAAACTGAAAAATTTGGAGGCATCCAACCCAATTTGGAAAGCAGAATTGACTTGATGAATTTTATTACAAGACAAGCCAGGTTATTGATACTGACTTACAAGGTGTCAACTTTACTTGGACCAACTAAAGAGAAGGTGAGGGGCTTATCCAGGTAAGACTTGATAGAGCCCTTATATCTAATAATTGGTATCAACACTATAACTTCTCCTTAACTACTTTTATTAGAGCGGGTTATGACCACTACCCTCTTTCCTTCATTACTGATCCAATATCTAGGAAAAGGAATTTTCCTTTCCGGTTTGAGAAAATGTGGACTATTCACCCTGATATGAGTCATAAAATTAGAGAGTGGTGGCAGCTCAAGATTGAAGGAACAACTATGTATAGACTAAATTATAAGATGAAAAATGTTAAAGACAATATTAAGATTTGGAATAAGGAAAATTTTAGTAATATTTTCTCTTCCAAGGCTGAAATTTTGATGGAACTTAAGGAAGTTCAAGATTCTATTCAATTAGATGGTTATACTAATATCACTAAATAAACTGAGAGTGAAATCTTGATCAAATATCATGATATAGTGCACAAAGAAGAAATGTTTTGGAAGCAAAGATCTCGTAATACTTGGCTAAGAGAAGGGGACATAAATTCCAAATTATTTCATATGACAACGCTCAAGCATAAAGCAACCAATATAATATCTGAGCGCAATGTGTCTGGTAGAGTTTTGGATAAGGATGAGGAAATCTCTAAGGAAGCTAAGAACTACTTCTCTTCTTTGCTGACCCAGAATAACCAGTTGAACCTGGATCTTCAACAAGATATATTGGCTAGTATGCCTAAAATTATTACTGACAATGACAACCTGAATATTTGTGCTATTATGTCTAATGAATAAATTAGGAAGGTTGTGTTCTCCTTTGAAGGCTCTAAATCCCTAGGCCCTGATGGCTTCCCTATGTTTTTCTTCCAGTATTTCTGGACTATTGTTCAAAAGGATGTTACCGATGCTGTCAAAGAGTTTTTTGGATCCAAAAGAGTCCTCAAAGAAATTAATGGCACGTTTATTTCTCTTATTCCCAATATAGTTGGGGTTGATTCTATGGATCTTTTCCAGCCGATTAGCCTTTGTAACTCTTCCTACAAGATTATTTCTACGGTGATTACTTCTAGAATTTTGACTCTTCTTCCTAGAATCATTTCTCATCAACAAACTGGTTTTGTCCCAGGTAGACAGATTTTAGAATCCATCATTATTGTCCATGAAAATATTCACTCTTTGATGATGGCAAGAAAAAAAGGGTTTATTTTAAAAATTAATCTCTCTAAAGCCTATGAAAGAGTTGATTGGGTTTTTCTTCAGAAAAATCTCTTGGCTTTTGGATTCAATCTCAAAATTACTAAGATTCTTTTGCAGCTTATCACTTCCCCTTCCTTCTCTATTTTGGGTAATGGATCCCCCTCTCCTTTCTTTAAATCCTCAAGGGATCTTAGGCAAGGAGATCCTCTCTCTCCTGTGTTATTTGTTATTCTGGCTAAATGCTTGGGGAGATATATTTATAGTTATATTCAAAAAGTATATTTGAAAGGTCTTAGACCGACTTCTTCCAATTATGTGTGTTCCCATCAACAATTTTTGGATGATTCTATCTTTCTGGGAGAAGCCTCTATATCTGAAGCCCGGAATCTCAACAAGATTCTCAATAATTATAGCAAGGTTACTGGCCAATCTATTAATTGGGATAAAAGCTACATCTACTTTATTAATACCTCAGAGTACAGACAAGAAAAAATTAGTAGAATCATGGGATGTCAAATTGGTTAGCTACCTGCTACCTATCCGAGACTTCCCCTTAGTCTTAATCCCCCTGAGGCCTTCTGGAGTACTTTAGTGGATAAATTTCATAAAAATATTGCTGGCTGGAAAGGGGCTCTTCTTAGTCAGGCGGGTAAAGTTCAAATTTTGAAATCTACCCTCCAAAGTATCCCTATCTATGCTCTCAGTCATTTCAGAATTCCTAATAAATATGCTAATGCAATTAAAAAAATTCAAAAGAATTTTCTTTGGACCGGGGTTGAAAAATCTAAGAGATTTGTTCTGATATCTTGGGATAAAGTTTGTACTCCTAAAAATAAAGGAGGCCTTGGCATTAGAAGGATTAAAATCATGAATGATTCCCTTCTTGCTAAACTTGGTTGGAGGGGGTACTCTCCTAAAGAGGAATGAAGCATGATTTGGCATAATAAATATAAAAGGAACACTCCCTCTCTCAATATTTTCTTGGATTCTGAAGATAATTTAGTTGGCTCTTGTATTTGGAAGAATGTAATTAAGGCTAAAAACACTCTGAGAAGAGGTGTCAAGTGGAAAGTTGGGAAAGGAGACAAAATTGACTTCTGGGGAGATATATGGGTTGGTGACTCCACTCTTGTTGAGAACCCCCTTTGGGGTCCTCTAGCTCATCTCTACAAAATTAGATTTGGTTCTAAAGTTAATGACTATTGGGTTAATGGACAGTGGAGGGACCTATCTACTATAGACCCTGTCCTCAAATCTTTAAACAAAATTCTTAATGCCATTACTCTATACAAGGAGGAGGATTCTCTGATTTGGAAATGGAATTCCAGTGGCAAATTCACTATGGGATCTGCCTACTATTTGAACTATGATAACATTGAAACTCTTGTTTGGGCCAAAGCTTGGATCAAAGGCCTAACTCCAAAAATTAACATATTCTTCTGGATGATGATCCAAAATAAAATCTTAACTATTGATAATCTCAAAACTAGAGGTCTGTATTTTCCTAACATGTGTTTTTTGTGTAGAAAACAAGAAGAATTTGTTAACCACCTGTTCATTCACTGTTCCTATTCTAATGAGATTTGGTCTCTCCTTTTGAATTCCTTCAATATTGATTGGATCCTCCCTTCCGACATTCAGAGTATTTTCAGCTCTTGGGATATCAACATCAAGAATAAACACATTAAAATGATATGGAAAATTGCTTTACCACATATCACTTGGGCTATCTCAAAAGAGAGGAATGACAAAATTTTCAGAGATAAGTCAAATATCCCTAAGATTTTATACAGAAAGATCAAAATCATGATAATTGAAAATTATAAAGTTATGGACATCAAAGATAATTCAAATATGGAGGAAATTGCTATTTCTAAGAATTGGTGCATTCAAATTATATTGTGAAGACCAAACTAATCCTAGGGATGAGGTGAATTGGGAGAGCCCCCCTACGGGATGGATGAAGATCAACTTTGATGGTGCTTCTAAGGGTAACCCTGGTATTTTTGGCTATGGAGTTGTGATCCATGAGAATAAGAGAATTTACAAAGTTATAAGAAAGATTCCCATAGGAATTCAAAATAACCATGTGGCTGAAGTAGTGGCTGCCTTATGTGGTCTTCTCTTAGCTAAGGAGCTCAATTGCAAGAACATCTGGTTAGAAGGGGACTCTCTGAATATTATAAAATGCCTTAATGACACCTCAACACCATCTTGGTCGATTGATAATATTATAAAAAATGCCAAGGATATTATAAGATCTATGAATAAGTGTGTCATTACCCATGTGTTTCTTGAAGGAAATGGGGCAGCTGATTGGGCGGCCAACTATGCATGTAGAAATGATAACATTACTACTCGGCAGAATGAAATTAGTACTTTGTATGATATGAAATCTCTTATATTAAAGGAGAGGATCCATGGAAAACAAAGAAGTGAAAAGATTTTAATTAATGATAAGGTAAAACACGAGTTATGTGAGGATTAATAATGGAAAGGTCATTTCCATCGATGCCATTTTCCATCATCATATCACTTCACACGAATTCTGGGTCATATTGCACAAGGATACAAAAAGTAATAAGATTGAAGGCTATGTAATCAGAAGAATAGTTCAAAGAAAAAACTAGAGAAATACTTGTAAAATGGGAGGCAAGAAAAAAAGAGACGAGCCTTCTAGTTGTAATGAGTGAGAGCAGAATGGGGCTATTTGGGATATTCTCCAGAAAGATGGTTTTTCTGGTTATATGGAGAAGCTTCAAGGTCGGGACCCCGCTGTTATGAATTTCTTCATGAAAAATTAGAAGAATGGGAAAATTTACTTCCACGATTTTTGGGTGGACATCAATGAAGAGCTGATTGCTGAGGCTACGGGTTTACTCTAGAAGGGTATGAAGTTCTATCAGGACCAGAGTTATTCGAACAGAGCTCACACCAGATTCCTTGAGGATGAAATTGAGGCTTCCAGACTAGTTAAGAAGGTAGGTGGGTTCATTATCCCTAACAACATAAGACACCCTTGGAGATTCATTTTGTATGCTATAATCAGTTATTTGACTCTTGATGGTAGATTTTCTCAGGCCTACGAGCACCATTTTGTTATTTTAAATCACTTTAGGTACGATGAGAAGATCTGTATTCCTTTTTACCTAATGAGATCCTTGAATAATACTATGAAAAATCTTTAGATTGATCCTCATGGTGACCATGCATCACATCAGGGTTTAATGGTTCTTATTTACAAAATGTTAAAAATGAGAAAAGTTGAAAGGCCAATTCTTAAGGGCAATTCTCCAGGCGATGAGGATACAAAGGAGTATGACTCAGGAGATAAATTTAATGCAGACATTGGGGATGAGATGAAGAACACTATAAGTGTAAAAGGGAAAGGGAATTTGAAAGGGAGTCCTTCCAGCAAGTTCCCAAAAACTAAGCAAAGGTGGGAAGGTTTTGATGATGATTTTGAACTGGAAGACACCAAGACAGAGGATGAGGATACTAATCCGAAGGGTGGCAAGAGAAAACTCCTTTTGTCAAAAAGAATTACTTTGATGTTAAGAAAGAGAAGGGTAACATAAAAAATAAGGGCATTTTGGTGTCCTCTGATGAGGAGGAGGCTTTAATCGAAAGCCTTGTGAAAACCAAGAAAAAGAAATTGAAAGATGATGATAAAAAAGGTGAGGCTATGGATGACATTGGCATGGATGAGGGTACCAATTCTAAAAGGGTGGATTCTCAAAGTAAGAAGACTGATGAGGCTGACATCACTGAAGCCAATGTTAAAGTAACCAACAAGAGGGAGGGTTTAAATATTGGGAAGGATCATAAGGATTGCATTCTCTCCTTTGGTAATTTTATGGCTACCATAGCCTAGAACAATGTGTCCATGAAAGATGATCTCAAAGAACAAGGAAAAATGGTGAACATGATAAAGATGAACACTTTTGGCAAAAAACCTATGGCCTCATGTATGAATGACTGGATGGAAGTAGTTCAAAAAGGGGAGGCTTTTGGGGAGTTGGGAGGAACTGTGATGGCCATGGAAGAAAAATTGAACAACATGAGTAAAGAGGCTGAGAGCAGCCGCTATGAAGCTAGAATTGCTACCCTCGAAGAAAAAGTTGAGAAGTTACAGAATACTCTTAAGAAGATTAGTGAACAAAGTTTTCACATTCTGAGAGCTTCTGCTAATCATAGTAAGAACATTGTTGAGAAGATGGAGATTAACAAGGGAGAGGAAAGCAAAGAAACCAAAGAGGGTACGGGAACTAGTGTCAAAACTCGTGCCAGTGGAAAGAAAAAAGATGCAGATTTGGAAGACCTGAAGATATCAGTGAGCAACATGGAGCTTCTAGAGGAGCAGACTAAAGATTTGAGGGAAATTGCTAGTTGTTGCCTCTTGCCTTTTTGTTGTCTTTTTTGCTGTCCTTTTTTGTTGTGCTATCTTTTTCTGTATACCGTTGCTAGTGTTGTCGGTTGTAAGGTTGCGTGCCTCTGTTCCTTTTTTGTTTTGAACTTTCTTGAGGATTGATCGACAATGTTTATCTTCTGATATTTTTGTACAAGGTTTTGGGACCTTTCAAATCCTTCTTTTACTTAATCAGAACAAAGACATGCAATTTTTTTGGAGAACATGATGGGAGGCGAGAAAGCGGGAGGTGGAGGAGGAGGTCAAGCAGGAGGAAATTTTAATTCTTGCCTGGGTGGGAACTGTGAAGCTGAAAGGATCCCTGTGCTTGCAGTGGCAAGAGACCAGCAAAAGGCGGGAGGATCATCAGGTGAGGGCTCCACTAAGGATCCAGATGACAAAAAGGACCCAGATGCTGCTCATTCCTAAGGAGGTATGCCAAAAAACATGACTAAAGTAGGTAAGTCTTCCCTTGCTGGTAATAGTGGAAACGTGTTTGCTGGGACTCAGGCCAAAGGCAGCTCGTCATCTTTATTTGGAGTTAAACCAACTGGAAAATCCTCTTTCCCCAGTATTAACAATATCTCTGAGCCTGGTAAGGGCGCGTTTGGCATCTCAATACATGATCCCCTAGTGGACCATACGGTATCCAACATGGCTTTTACGTTGGTAGGAAAATTTACGGGGACTAGACCCAATATTGACTTGGTTAGAGTATTTATCTCTCAAAAATGGAAGCTCAAGGGGCAAGTTGATATAGCGAAAATTCCAAAAGGTTTTTTCTCCTTTGTCTTTTCAAACATGGAAGATCTTTCAAAATTTCTTTGTGGAGGCCCTTGGATGTTCGACAAATCATCATTGGCTCTCCAAAAATGGGTGACAAATCTGGACTTGAATACATACCTATTTGAAACAGCCCCTGTTTGGGTTCATTTTCCAAGTCTTCCTATGGAGTACTGGCATGAAGTTGTCTTCACAGGTTTGGCGGGGGATTTTGGAGAACTTCTCTCCATAGACCCTATGCCAGCTGCTAAGTCTAGGTTGGTGTATGCCAGAATCTGTGTTAATATACACCAAAATGTAGACCTACCTGAGGTTATTTCAATCAACTCAAGGTTGGGTAGGCATATTCAATTTGTTGAATATGAATCTATACCCTTTGCTTGCTTCTTTTGTAAAAAAGTGGGACACTGGGAAAAACAATGCCCATTAAAACAACAGAAAGAGAAAGGTAATTAAGGAAAACAACGAGAGCCAAGGAAGGAATGGAAGGAGAAATCAAATCTGAATGAAACACTTAGAATCAATCCTGGAAAAAGCATTCAAGACAATAATAAGGAGGGAGAAGAACCTAATGAGAATCTAGAAAATAAGAGTAAGGAATGCAACATCCTTACAAAGAATAAGCAGGACAATGAGAAAAAAAAATCAGACGAGGAAAGGAATGATCCATAGATCCCAATGGAAAAGAAAACAATAGAGATAGAGAATAATAACAATCCTTCACTCCGTCAAAACCAAGCCTAGGATCAATTCAAGGAACAAAAGGAACCTATGCCAAAAAGCATGAGAAAGGATATAAGTGAGATTATGGATAATGGGGGGTTAATTCTCCTATTAGGATGGAGAATCCCTTTATTCCTTTAGAAGCAAATTCTAGGGACCCAGTGCTGAATGGAAGTAATTTTGAAGTGAGCAATGATGAATTCCTATCCCCTCTGGTGGACCTATGGAGTGAAGAAAGACTGGACAACTATATTATATCAGGGGAAGTCAAGAAGAACCATAGACTGAAATAAATAGAAAAAACACTTAGCTAAAATCTCCATTAAAAAAGGACAGAACTAAAGAAATCCTCATGGATTAGCATAGAAACAAGATAATCAAACCCAAGGAGGTGTTTAGACAAGAAGGCAATAGAAGGCTGATGTGAGAACTCCCAAAAACAAAAAAAGGAAGAAAATCCATTAAAAAGACACAGGAGCAAGAAGAAAACATAATATAGCGGATGGTCGACAATGAACCATCCTTGAGATATACTCTCCAACTCTCTAAATGAAAGTTATATCTTGGAACATTAGAGGACTAAATAGTCCCCATAAATAGGTTGTCCTAAGGAATCTGGTTAGAAATAGTAAACTAACCATATTACTTATTCAAGAAACCAAAATGATCAAATATATAGTAGAAAAAATTCATATGTTTAAGAATGGTGACAGTTTAGGAGTTGACTTTGATGGAGCCTCAGGTGGCATTGTCATTTTCTGGAATAAATCGACTGTTAATTGTAATTTCCTTACAAGTGAGAAGAATATTCTTCTGGTTAAGGCTAACTATATAAAGGATAGCTTAACATGGAATCTTGTTAATATTTATGCACCCAATACTAGAAAAGGCAGATTGAAGTATTGGCAAAGTTTGAGAGAGATCTGTAAGCAATTCCAAGAAGATAGCTAGATGGTAATGGGAGACTTTAATACCCACTAAAAAATGAGGATAAAAAGGGTGGAATTCCCTCCCAGATGGATAGTAGAACTGATATGATGGATTACATCAATGATGAATCCTTTTTAGATATGGAACTGGAAGGAATAAACTACACTTGGTCTAATAGAAGAACTAGGAATGACCTCATCCAGGTAAAATTGGACATATCTCTTTTAACTCACGATTGGATATCTCGGCACTCTCTCTCTCTCTCATCAGTTCCATATTGGGTCAGATGATTTTCCTATATCCTTAAATGCTAATCTGATCAATTGTAAAAATAACATTCCCTTTCGATTTGAAAAAATGTGGACTGCCCACCCAAATCTGAAAGAAAGGATAGCAGACTGGTGGAACTATGCCATAGCAGACTGGTGGAACTATGCCATAGAGGGGGAGCCATGTATAGAATGGCTAAAAAATTAAACACCATGAAAATAAAACTCAAAATAAGGAACAAGGATTTTTTTGGAGATATTTTCCAAATGAAAGGTAGAATGCAGACTGATATTAATGAAATACAAGAAAAATCCAGAATGAAGGCCTTTCAGAAGAAAGTAAAGCTATAGAAAACTTAATGCTGGCAGATTATCCTAACATAATATCTAAGGAAGAATCCTTCTAGAGACAAAAATCCAGAGCACTATGGATCAAGGCTGGGGATAAAAATACAAGATTCTTTCATATGACAACCATGAAGTATAAAGCTATTAACATGATCTCTAGCCAAAAATCTAATGATAAGACTATAAGCAAAGAAGAAGATATAAGAAAAGAGATGCACAACTACTTCTCTCAACTCTTATCTAAGGATGTAAACTTGAATGGGATTGACTAGGAATAAATTATTTTAGCTATCCCCCAGCTGGTAGATGATCCTACAAACAAATACCTCCAGTTTATCCCTTCAGACCAGGAAATTAAGAGTGCGGTTTTTTCCTTTGAAGGGGAGAAATATCCTAGTCCTGATGGTTTTCCCATGTTGTTATTCTAGTAGCTTTGGGATATCCTTGGTAAAAATGTGCATGTTGCAGTTAAAGAGTTCTTTGGTACGAAAATCCTCCTAAGGGAGCTCAATGCTACTTTTTTGGTCTTGATCCCTAAAAAGTAGGGAGCCAACTCGGTGGATGCCTTTAGACCTATCACCTTTGTAATTGTTTGTACAAGATTATTTCAAATGTTCTCACTTCTAGACTGTTGTCCATTCTCCTAAATATCATTTCCCCCTAGCAGAACGACTTTGTCCTTGGAAGTCAAATTCTAGATTCCATTATTGTTTCTCATGAGAACATTCATTCTCTGGAAGCTGCTAAAAAACAAGGCTTCATGATGAAATTGGATTTATCTAAGGCTTACGATAGAGTTGACTGAAAATTCTTATAGAAAATTCTTAATTCTTTTGGCTTTGATAATGGGGTTATCAAACTTATTATCCAATTGATCTTGACTGTTTCCTCCTCTGTTATTGTTAATGGTGGATCGTCTCATTTTTTAAAACCTTCTAGAGGTTTGAGACAAGGTGATCCTATTTCTCCAATCCTGTTTGCTATTCTTGTTGAATGCTTAGGAAGGTATATTAACAAACTGGTTGGAAAGGGAGAAATCACTGGCATCCGCCCTTCTTCTGCTAGCACTACTTGCTCTCATGAGAAATTTGTGGATGATACTCTAATAATGGGGGAGACAACTATAAAAGAAGCTAGAAACTTGAAGAAAGCCCTCTTTGTTTACACTGTAGTAACAGGCCAACTTATCAATTGGAGTAAGAGTTTCATTTTCCTCATTAATACCCCTTTGGAGAGACAGAAAAACATATCCAAGATCTTAGGCTATAATATTGGTAGTCTCCCTTCTTCTTACTTGGGATTACCTTTATGCTCTAAACCTCCTCATAGTTTTTGGTACTCCATCATAGACAGAAATAATAACAAGCTTGCTGGATGGAAATGGGCGCTTTTAAGAAATTTAGGGAAGCTTCAACTGCTGAAATCTACACTTCAAAATCTCCCTGTTTATGCAATGAGACTTTTTAAGATTCCTCATAAATTTTCCATGGTGATAGAGAAAATTCAGAAAAGGTTCCTTTGGTCAGGTGTAGAAGATAAGAAAAGACTCAGCCTTGTGGCTTCGGAAAATGTTTGTAAGCCAAAAAAATTGGGAGGTCTTGGTCTAAGATCAATAAAAAATGTCAATAAGGCCCTCTTGGCTAAACAACTTTGGAGAATTTATGGAGACCAAAAAGAACGGAATGGTATTATAAGAAATAAATACCTCTTTAATTCTAATACTTTGGAGGATTATATAAATAATGACAATAACATTAATGGATCTAATATCTGGAGTAGTATTAGCTCGTCCAAAGATCTCATCATCAAAGGAAAGTGATAGAAGCTAGGAGATGGAAGGAGAATAAACTTCTGGGAAAATATTTGGATCCACAAGAAGCCTTTATCTTTTAATCAAGAGTGGAAACAAGTTATAGACAGGTACAAAGAAACTTTTGGGATCAAGGCTAAAGATTACTGGCAGAAAAATAAATGGAGGAATCTTGGTGACATAGATAGCAGATTTAATTCCCTCCAGCATGAGTTGAAGACCTAGTTTATTAAAGATAACTCCCAGGATATTACTGTTTGGGACCCTAGACCTGATGGTAAGCATTCTGTTTCTTCTGCTTATAATCTCCTCACTGTGAGGGAGGTGAGACCTCTTTGATATTTTGTTTGGTACAAACATCTCACTCCTAAAGTCAACTTCTTTATTTGGCTCTTAATTTAGAATAAACCTCTTACCCTTGATAATATTTCTAAAAGGGGCTTTTGTCTTGCTAATAGATGCGTTCTTTGTCTAGAACAAGCTGAAACTTGTGATAACATAATGTTACACTGCTCCTTCACCCAAAAGGTTTGGGAAGTTATCCTTAGGAAATGGAATCTATGCTAGTGTTTACCTCTCCTTTGGCAGGATTTTGTCAAACAATGGAGAAATCCTTCCCAAAACTTAATAGAAAAATACTTCTAGATTTTGATTCCTCCCCACTTCTGTTGGCGAATATGGAAAGAAAGAAATAACATAATCTTCAGGGAGAAACAATCCAGCCCTGAATTTGTTGGCAACCACATCTGCAGAGCGCTGGAAGAAAACTACACTTCATCTAGTAATAATAATTCTGCTAAGATTATTGGGGACACTAGAGAATGGCAATTCAATATTCGTGATCCTAAATCTAAATAGTTGAGAGCTACCGCAACTTGGACCTCTCATCCAGCTGATTGGGTTAAGGTCAACTTTGATGGGGCATCAAAAGACAACCCAGGAATTGCTGGAGGAGGAGGAATAATAAGAGACTGGAAGGGAACCTGTATTGGGGTTATAACATCTCCCCTTGGAGTGCAATCTAATCACAGAGCAAAAGCAATGACTGCTCTTAATGTGATGTTGCTGGCAGAAGAGCTGGAATGTAAAAAAGTTTGGTTGGAGGGTGATTCTCTTAAAATCATCAATAATATTAAAGGTAACAACAAGGTGTCTTGGACCATCGGGCAAATCATTGAAAAAATTAATGAAGTGGCTTCGAAATTCATTGCCTTTCATGTAACCCATAATTACTGTGAAACCAACCAAGTGGCAGACAGGTTGGATAACTTGGGAGTTATATGTGACATCACTCACAAGTGGCACAACTCAACAAAGATAAATGATGAAATAAATCTTTTAATTAATCATGACAAAATTAATCACAAGGTGGGTTTTATTAATACTTCTGATCTCAACGTATGATAGGACTCGGATTTGGAGTACGATGAAGGTGAAATACCAAGGGAAGAGTAATAAAAATTATGACCCTTTTCCATCGCATGCTTTATGAGTCATTATGAGACAGTTAATGCATAACCTCAATTATTTGAAGCATTTTGGTTATTGTTTGAGAATCTTTGAGATTACTGCTAAGGAGTTGATGAAGCTACACGACTCTAGCATCACTGAAGAGGACAAAGCTATGGGTGGAGACTTAAAAAGAGAGGAACCAGTTGAGTGTAAATGGGTGAAGGAGAAAGACGTCTGGAGAAAACTTAAGAAGGGAAAAGTGCATCGATACCTGAAATGTCTGCATGGTAATGACAAGGCGATCACGAAGGCATTTTTTGTTGGGTGGGAAAATGGTAAAGTTAAAATTTTGGGTAAATATTTTACCCTAACCTTAGAAATTTTGGTAGAGATTACATGGATCCCTTTGGATGGGATGCATTTCATCAAAGACAAGAAAGTGGTAAATAAATCCTACAAAACCTTTCCTAAATCCAATGAGGAGCAGACTATGCTAGTTAAAGGCAACCTAGACTATGTGAACTTGTCCAACATAAAACAAATTTGGGCTTTTGTTATCAGACCAATAATGGAATATTTCACGCTTGACGGTAGTTACTCTAAAGTCTACAACTGCCATTTTGTGCTTGTCAATCATTTTAGACATGATTTTAGGGTTTCTTTCCCATTTTCCCTACTTAGCCCGCTCAACCAGAGCATTGTGGACTTCAGAGTTAGGGCTACCCCTATTCTACATGAAGGGATCATCCTTCTCATTGCAGAGTATGTTAAAAAACACATCTCTGAGCCTCTCCCCAAACAAATTGATAATGCTAAAGGAAAGAATGAGGATATGTCATCTGGAAAGAAAGCCAGTAGAGCCACAAAAAAAAAATCTATAAAGGCCCAGTGGAAGTTGATATCACACACTCTATATTCGATGATGTGGAAGGTATGAGGACTGATGATGAACAATAGGAGGACTCTTTTGAGGATAAGGATACCAAAGATGAGGAGCAGAGCAATATAGAGGTTTATGAGAAGGCTAACCCTACTATCACTGAGCCTACAGGTAAGGAAGGTAATTTTTCCACTGAGGATACCACAGACATGGATAATAATATCTTTGAGGAGATAATAGAACAAGTTGAAAACTTGGTGGAAATGTATATTGATAATAATCAGAACAAGACTATAGAATATAGGGAGGATCCTAATAAGAGGAATGAAGAAACACTGGAGAACTAGGCCAAAATGGAAGTTGAAGAACCAGAGGAAAATGAAACTGAAAATAATAACATAGGAAAGGCAGAGGAGAATATGGCTATTGATAATTTGGAAGAGTTTGAAAAATCCCAAAGCGAAAAAATCTTTTTCAATCTTGATAAGGATGACCAGAATGAGCATATTGACTGCAAAATTAACTCTATTCCTCCTAAGAGCCCCATGTGTGCTGCTGATGAGAAGGACAATGACCAGAAGCAAAGGAGCATGGAATAAGACCTCTGGGATTAGGAATTTAAGGTTAAAAGAGTAGTCATATTTTCCCATCTTCAAGTGGCCAGAAACAAATCTATGTATGGCTACAATATCGACAAATGGGTACAAGAAGATATTCAGGAGCTACTAGCTAAGTGTAAAGACCTTGAAGAAAGAAATACCCTTCTGGAGGGGATCATAGACAAAATGAGGAATTATGCAGTTATGTATCAGAAAGGTAATGATGTTTTTGATAAGGTAACTGGTAATACTACCATGCTGGAGGATAAGATGGGCAAAAAGATTGATAATAGGATTAACCTGATTACTGAGAAAACCAACAACAATAACATAATGTTGAGGAAGATGACTACTCTCATCAAATTGGGAATGAAAGCATTTGTCGATAACCTGAAATCTTTGCATACCTTTCTGGAAGGGAACTGCAATGACAGAGAAAATATGGAGGATGATGGGAAACATGATATCTAGATTTCAGGCCCAGGATCTAGATTTAGATCCAACATAAGAAAGACGACGATGACTCAAGTCAAAGATTTAACTAATCTTTGGGATTCTATCCAGAATATGGAAAATCAAATGGTGGAAATCCAGATTATGGAAAACCAAATGGTAGAATTTGAGAAGTGTTCCAAGATGCTGGACTGAGTCGTGTGTTGGAAGTATTTTTGGTCACCTTGCTGGAAGTTTCTTTTTCTGATTTCAATTTTTTTTGTTGTGGTTGAAATTTGTATTGTAAATCTGGGGTTCTATCCCTTGGGTTTTAGTCTCAATCTATGATAGATATTTTTTGTTTTGGGTTCTTAATACTTATCTTTCTTTAGCTTTGTTAAAGGGTTTTGGGGCCTCTTCAAAACCTGTTGTTACCGTAATAAAAAATAAAGACATGCAATCAGGTAGAAAAACCCCACCTATGACACACTTAAAACCTTAATAACTTGAGATAAACAACTTTTATTGATGCCTAAGATAGGTCAAAATGAGAAGAATTGAAAATGCCATCAATCTAGCACAAAAATAAAACCAAAAACCAAACACAAGACCAAGAAAAAGCAACTAAGAAAACACCTTCAGAGAATTTAACCCACAAAATTTTCCGTAGGGTTGCCCCAATTTTGCTAATACAAAATTGAGGACAACAACAATACAAAAAATATATTTTTCCACACACACACATATCCAATGTATATACTAAGTCAACCTAAAAAAAAGGTTATGCCAATACATTTCCAATCACACGCCATGATACCCATAGAAAACCAAGGTTGGCCATCAACAAGAACCATAATTTGAAATAGGTCTAGACAAAACATTCCAACAAAGAAAGGGAATGTAAAATGGACCACACATTATCAAAACACCACAATCAACAAAGCCCAAAAAGATGACACAATTTGCAACCATGCCTCCGAACAATATCAACATATTCCTGATTTGAATATCAAACAAATTGTATTAAATCAAACTGTCAACACCCTATCCGGAAGAGCAGATAATTTTAGACCTCTATTAGATGTAAACATTACTGCAAGTATCACCAAAATAATTATTTTGAAAACACTTCTGGACCACTTACCACAAAACATACTTCATTTATGTCAAGGTTATGACTTAACTGTCCACTTAATGTGCAGAGCACAATAATCCTTAGGTTTGTAATTGTACGCCTCTCTTTCGATTCCCAAAGCTTTCCAAGGGTGAGGGTTAGTAGCAAAGGTTTCAAAAATGAATGCAAATCAAATATATAATGACTACTAAACGAATACTAGAATCGTGATCAATAAAATGTACAAGCAAGAGAAAGGAAGACAAATAAATGCAAACCCCACGATGCTTGAAGCTTCTATTGTTTCTCTCTACTCCTTCCAAAACACTGTTCTTGATGCTCAATATTGGCGGGGCAGCGTCTATGACTTGAGAAGCTTCAAGAATTTGATAATTGAAATGTGTGTGTGTGTGATTGCAAGATGGCTTGAATGTTAGAACCAAAATGACAGAGTAATGACACACGAGAGCTTGAAATCCTGGACCCTTCAAATAATTATGAAGGGTTTATTATATAGGAATTGGTGATTATATGAACGGTCGAGATCAATCCCAGACATGGGGAGATGAATGGTTGAGATCAAAAGGAATAGGAGAGGTCCTCAGTAAACTCCACCTCTTCATTCGGTAAAGATGAGATAGAGTTTGGTTGACTGAAGAGCTAATTATGAGTTACCTTTTTGAACTGAAGAGGTGGGTGAAGTTACCCATGTGTACTGGAGAGATGGGTGGAGTAACCCATGTGATCTAATTGGAGTTATCTCTTTGAAGATAAATGAATATTTAATTCATTTATTTAAT
>MU225830.1:458106-471772 GCA_018584345.1 Thuja plicata | reverse complement strand
TATATATATATTTGTTTTAAAGTTCTAAAGCTACAAATTTCAATTACAGATTCTCCCTAGGTTCCCCAACGAACAAGACTTAACCATAACTTTTATTATTAAAGAAAGGACATAAGATTTCGTAACTTTCATTATACCATAGTCACTAACATATTCATTTTTTTATAAACCTTTGTTCATTTAAATCATTTTAACTTCTAACATTTCAAGATTCTTTTCTTTTCAAACCTTTAAGAGAAGTATGCATAAAGTAAGGAGCTTTCCTAATAACCATTACATGCCATTTAGAAATAAATAATCATTGCATTTACAATATCAGTATAGCCAATTCTTTTACCCTCTTTCATAACCACGAGGCATCATAATTCTGACATATTTTCCATAAACAAGATCACTTCTTTTCTGTAGTAAATACATTCTTTACATTGAAAGGTATCTTATCCATTTTTCCCTTTTTTTCCTAAAACTACCCATCCCATTACATCAATCTGAAATATATCAAATATTAATTTACATTCATCTCCTCTTGGGAGGTTACATTAATGGAATATCATTACATGATTAAAAACAAGGAACAATAAGAAAGTCTTCATCTTCCACAATTTTGAAGAAAGCACAAGCAGGGTCCATCTAAAACTCTACGAACAATACCTCGATAAATTATTTACCACCCAACCACATGGATATCCAAAAAGGATCCACTCCCCCATGCTAGGAGATAAACACCATGATCCATGCAAGAAGGTGATAACTAGGCCATTACTAAGGAGAGGGTAGTGCATTTCCCCAAAATATAATTGAAAATATCAGAAGAATACAAAAACATGAAACACATCGGTAGAAACTCTAAGACATGCTAGGTGAGTGTCACTGCATAGCCCTCACCCCTTAGGTTACCCTGGCCAACCACTCTGGGCTCCAGCCCCCAAGTAGGCACATGCAGAATCGAACATCTCTCATAGGGACGAGACTGTCTGATTGTGCTATCACAATAGCACCTTCTCCCACTCCCATCCGTAGCCATTAATAGCACTACCGACATGGGCGAGGCTTATCTTATTTAATGTGTAATTATCTTCCCATAAATTATTATTGTTATCACTAGATTAAACAACTCCACAGTGGGTTACCCTGGTACTAGCTACTTAGGGACCCGACCTCCACTGTGATCCACTCACCTAGTGTTCCTAGGTTTCCTACCTCTATAAAACTCATCAAAACATATAAGGATAAGTAGAAAAAGTAAACAAGAGTTTATAACATCCACATGGAACATAAAGAAAGTCACACAAGGTTTCTAGGGTACTTGAAACAACCCTGACCCTAATCAGGGTTCCAAATCTTATAACAAGCTTATAAATGATCATAAACATAACAACATGTATAAATAGGGTATTCTGAAAGTAAGAACAACTTCTAGAGCCAACCCTGGGTCAAAACCAAACCCTAAACCCTTCCATAAACCCTAAAACACAAAATGGAAGAGTCCTACGCAGGTGGAACCCTATGTTGCACAGGTGGTGCCCTAAGCTGCGCAGGTGGTGACCTAATTTGCATAGGTGGTCACGCATCCTGCGCAGGTGGTACCCAGTTCTGCGCAAGTGGTCAGGACCTATGCATCCTCCGGACAACAACCTTTAGATTCAAACTTCTGGGTAAAACTGGATAAGATGGAGGCCCAAAAGGAAGAATCAGAGAGATACCCAGTTGGTATTCCTCAATTCCCCTTCTAAAGCATCCCTCAAACCCATCTACCCTTATGGTAAATCTGCTTAGTTTCTACCCGAAAGTGCAAGGTGCAGAAAGGTGACCACCAAAGATAAGGTTCTAACTAAGAAGGCAGTCTGCATAATATCTACAAAATGAGGTTCTATCTGGAAGCAAATACATTCTAAGATGGAAATACACAGAGAAGAGCAATTATACAACAAATCATAAACTAAATTCATTATCAGGTATACTTCCATTATTGCATTCATATGAGATAGCATAAACATCCAAATAAACACAAAGGAATTCCATTGTTCATACAACCATAGAAGACAGTAAACAATCATAGCAATTTAATAGACATGATTCTCTTTTCTGGGTAGAGCCTACATGGAGTCCTGCGGAGAAACCTTTGACGCAATCCAATTCTATTCTCCCAATCCTATGCTCTTCCAACCTTTAAACCAATCAGATACTCTCCCAATGTTTCCCTCTATCCTTCTAATAGTTTTTAGATAAGTATAAAGTTCTCTGAATATAATTTTCCTTTGTCCTTCCTTCTAACTCCTACTCACTATATTCCCCTAATATAAATACGTTGTAGGATTTGTTTCCCGAGAATTTCAACCGATGCAACCATCCGTAACTATTTACTGGTTATTAGTTTTGAACATAATAGTCTTTAGATAATTTTAATGAATAGGTAGTTTCCGAGAAAGCTTTAGTTAAATTACTTCCTTAGTTACTTTATGTTTTAATTCATGCTTAAGGTAACTCCTATTATTTATTCCAACCTTTACCTTGATTAATTACCTTCTCTATTAAAAGAATAATGTAATTTCATATGACAATTAATTTCTTTTTAAAATAAGAAAGACACATAATGAATAATTACATACACACACCCATTAATTAAGACATTAATATAGGCATATTTATAGAATTACATGAATATATTTATATATAGACATATGCATATGTGTGCACCCATATGCCTATGTGTAGATATAACCAAGAAAATATTATTATTATAAAAATCACGCATTACTTAAATACATTAGAAAAGGTATATTACCATATAATACCATCCAATAATTACTAACCAACAATATTCACCTAGCTCTAGGGATTATAACAAATATCCACAATTGACCAAATGCCAAGCATCAATAAACGAACATCAATCCATAAAGAAAGACAATTCCCAAAAGGACCCAACCCGGAAACAGGGATCAAGGCAAGGCTTAGTCTTGCGGAACCAGGTGTTATCTCCGTCACAAAAACGATCAAGGATTTAGAGAGCATGCTCAGACCTGTGGAGCCAGGTGGAGACGATGCTCGGTACCTGCAATCCTACATCACCAAGGAGAGATACATGTGCATAGAAACATATATATATATATACATATATAAGAAATTGCAAACAGATGACCAGGATCGATACATCGTGTGGACCTCAGCTAAGTAAGTAACTACGACTTTGTCCTGAGTCATGAAAACACATCTGACATATATGCCAAAAGTAAAACATCATAAAATATTCTTGAAAGAACGTTAGTCAAAATAGAACATTATAAGTGGGAAAGGTTAGAATTTCATTTATTGCATATAATAATTCTTTTTCATAAAGACATTAATCATGAATAGATATATCAAAACATCTAACTGAGCATAATATCATCTAGATCTATCAAAATGTAAACAACTGAAATCATATAATTTATGTCAAAATGTCCAACTTAAAAATAATAGTATAGTCATCCGAGAGGGTATTACATATACACCTCCTTTTCTACAGTATAATCACTATACCTTCACACACACATGTGTATATATATTTGGTATATATACTAAGTTGGCCTAAAAAAAGGTTATGTCAACACACTTGCAATCACACGCCACAATCCCTAAAGAAAACCAATGTTGGCCATCAACAAGAACCATAATATGAATTTGGTTCACACAAAACATTCCAGTAGAAAAAGGGAATGTAAAATAGATCACACATTATCAAAGCATTGCAACCACTGGAGCCCAAAAAGATGACACAATTTACAACCGTGACTCAAGACAATATCGACACATTCTTGATTTGAATATCAAACAAAAAGTATTAAATCAAATTGTTAACACCCTATTCGAAAAAAAAGATAATTTTGGACCTCTATCATATGTAAACATTACTGCAATTATCACCAGAACACTTATTCTAGAGCACCAACCATCAACCAGATCAACAAAAGAAATTGTTTCAACTGTATACACTTCTGGACCACTTGCCACAAAGTATCATTTATGTCAAGGTTATGACTTAACTGTCCACTTGAAAGTCTAGAGAACATTAAGCCTTAGGTCTATAATCATCATCATCATCATCATTGCACAAACATTCAAAACTTATAGAACTCATCAAAAAATCAACAATCAAGAGGATCAATTCCTCACACCAAAAAAGTTATATTTATAATTCTACAACTCAACCGTTTGTTAGTTAGCTTCCACTATCTTGACAACACTTGTCATTCACATCTAGCTATTACTGTACATTATGATCTAACTAGATCACCATATTTGACATCAATGACAACTAAACACACAATATTCAATCATCTCCCCTTTTTCCATTGATGAAAAAACATATATACATATATACTTTTCCCCCCTTCGGATATTTACCCTCTATACATATGTACTTCTCCATTTTTTCATCTACTACCCTCAAGTATTATCTATACTACCCCCCCTTTGAAATCAAGGACAAACTGTTCCCAAAAACAAAATTGTGTATAAAAAAGAAGACACTTAAATTCACCGACTTGGAAAGATTGTCTTATACCTCTCTTTGAGTTCCAAAAGAAGGTCCTTCCAGGATTTCATTCCCAACTAGAGAGTCCAACACATACTGAAGGATATTGTCAATGAATCAATTGCATTAGTCATATGGCTTGGAAAAATAAGATTCTTCTCATGTTTTTATGCTTCTTCAAGGATATTGGAAAGATGTTCTTGTATGCTTCTCTTAATCGTGATTCGTGGTTCCCAAGCTTTCCAAAGGCAAAGGTTAGTAGCAAAGGTTTTTACAAATGATATAAATCCAATACACAAAGCTACCAATAACAAATAACTTGAAATGCAACCAATAAAATGTACAAGCAAAGAAAGGAAAACAAATGAATGCAAACCCCAAAGTGCTTGAAGCTTGTATTGTCTCTCTCTACTCCTTCTGAAACGCTGTTTTTGATGCTCAGTATTGGTATGGGCAGCGTCTATGACTTGAGAAGTGTCAAGAATTTGCTAATTGAAACAAATGTATGATCGCAAGATGGCTTGAATGCTAGAACCAAACTGACATAGTAATGGCGCACAAGAGCTTGAAATCCTGGATCCTTCAAATGGTTATGAAGGGTTTATTATATAGGAATTGAGGATGAAATGAATGGTTGAGATCAATCCTAGAGACAGGGAGATGAACGGTTGAGATTAAAAGGAACTAGAGAAGCCATCAGTAAACTCCACCTCTTCTTTTGATAAAGAGGAGATAGAGTTTGGTTGACTGAAGAGCTAATTGTGAGTTACTTTTTTGAACTGAAGAGGTGGGTGGAGTTACCCATGTGAACTAGAGAGGCGGGTGGAGTAACCCATGTGATTTGATTGGAGTTATCTCTTTGAAGATAAATGAATATTTAATTCATTTATTTAATTAATGTTTTTCAACATGTGAGATAATTGAATTCTTTTTGATTTAGAATTACTTTATTTGATGAAATTAAATTAATTTAATTGGAAGAATTTAAATGGTAAGTTTAAATATTTGAATTTAAACTATAGGAAATTGAATTTAATTAATCAATTAAGGTTAATTAATTAAATAAAATAAATTATTTAATTAATTTTGGGAATTTGATTAGATGATTTGGGGAATGATTTTAGAATGAAATAGATGATTAATTAACTATTAAAAAACCATTAATTAATAGATGAAAATTAGTGTTTTTTAATGTAAAGTCGCAAGCCTGTCCATTTTTAGGTGTCTACATTTGCCCCTCTTTGATTTTGATCTTGCCCCAACGATAGTAAGTGTATTTATGCCCCCTCAACAAATTTGAGCGAAAAGTCACGACATGAGCGTTAATTTGTTGAAACTGTAATTTCTGAATCTGGGTAGCTGACTGATTTGAAAAATGCTTTATTATGCCTCTGATATTGACTGTGAAAGTTTTTGGGGACCGGGAAGAAAAATTGTACCTCTTAGAAAAATTAGGGTTTTTGGTAACCCCTATAAGTAGCCAAGAGAGCCATTCATTTGTCACATTGCCTTCTTGGAGCTCTTGATTTCTTAGTGAGTTTGTCTTTAGTTTTCTTTGCTTTTCCTCCTGTTTTCATGCGATGGCGGGCCTACCTAGAGTCACTCACATATCCGATCGAGTTCGGATGTATCAGAGACTAGCTGGCGCAGGACGTCCAGTGAGTTTTCTTGATATTCGTGTCATTAATGCCTTTATTTATTGCTTTGAAAAAATTTTGTTTTTTGAATTTCTGCATATGGTGCCTCAATTGTGGTTTGAATGCCGCAATTGCCAGCCTAGTGCTGCAATTGATAAGAGTACCGCACTGGCCTTGTTTGCACGCCGCAATTAAAATTTATGTGCCACAATTGACTGTTGTATTTCACAATCGCATAACAGGACCGCATATGTAGGGTTTATTACCGCAATCACTTTTTTGTAACTATTTGCCTGATTTCCTTGTCTCATTTCTGCATATGCTGGTTTCTGACACTTCCCTGTATGACTGATGCTGATATATTTCTATTTTATTGCTATGTGCAGTTCACTAGGAGGATTCTACGCTATCAGGATTCCAGACCGACGGGTCTTGTTTACAGGTTCTAGCTCTCTGAGGATGAGAGGTCAGTTCTTAGGGACTTAGGGCTATATTGGATCTGTTACATGCTAGAGATCACGATCAACAGGGGTATGATCTCAGCTCTTGTAGAGTGATGGCATTCGGAGACATGCACTTTCTGGTTACCTATTGGAGAGTGTACTATTATATTGGAGGATGTGTACCGCATCCTTTAGCTTCCGATCCAGGGTGCACATGTGGAGTTGCCCCCTACCTGGTGTTGTTGCTTTGACGGAGCTTTTTGGATTGCCCCGGGATCAGCTTGGTTTATCTAGTGCATATGATATTCCATGGCCCCGCTTTGGTTTGGGCCTTGATAGGTTATCCATTTTACTAGGTAGTTTAATTTGTGGCATCTTATGCCCTAATTGTAGGAATCATGGATTTTCTATCGACTTTGGTTCCGTGTTGCAGAGTATGGTCCAGGATCGTACTGTTTATGCATGGGGGCCATGCATGTTAGCTCATATGCACTTTCACATGTTCTACGTGGCTTACCTTAATGGTAAGTTGCTCGGCTGTGGCACTACCCTCCTGCAGATATGGGTGTGGGAGCACATTGTTGTATGTCGTCCTGTTGGTACACGTGCTCTGCCTGCAGGCAGGCCATATGTTTTTATGTATGATGGAGCCATCGTTCAGACCCACATGGGTCATCTATTGTATTGGCATCAGTAGTTAGACATGATGCCCTATTTCATTTGGAGGCCGTATAGAGATTTCCCTGTTTGGGATGGAGAGGACATCCATCTTCCTTTTTGTCGTCAGCGAAGATACCTAATTGGTCGTGTGACAGACCATGTACATATGATTGACTTTCACAACACAGGTAGGGTGTTGCGACCGTTTGGTGAGTGCAAGATGTGTCTGAATTGTATGCATATTTTTCACGTAGGTCGAGGGACTCTGCTTTCTAGGTGGTGTTGTGTCACTTGATGCTTCCTGTACTGAGTTTGCAGGTTTACTTCCTGTTGCATGGACATGGTGATCGACTACTGTAGATGTAGGTTTGTTTTTCTTTTACACACCTTTTGTTCAGTTTCCTTACTGCTCTTTTAGTCTATCTTCTTTATGATATGCGCCTTCATCTGATGTGGTACTGATATTGGAATTTGATCTTTTGTAGGCACTACTCCGCAGTATGATGCTCATTGGGCCCAGACCCGACTAGTTGCACTTACAAATGTCTCTTTCCTGTTGCTAGGAATCTCATGAGGAGGCACCGTCAGGTATGATGAGGCAGGGGTGGTTGGGATGGAGGGAGGGATGGTGGACGTGACGGAGGGAGGGTTGGAGGCCGAGATGGTGGTAGGTTTGGTGGTCGTGATGGTGGACGGGATGAAGGTAGAGATGGAGGACGGGGGAGGGGAGATGATGGGGGAGATGATCCTGGTCCTGAGGGTGCGGGTGGTGGATTCCGGATGAGGAGTGGACACACTAGTGGCCGTACCAGTACTCACAGAGTTGGTTTGAGTACTGTTTTGGAGGATGAGGAGGTGATGGAGGAGGAGGCACCCTAGTTAGTGCGGAGGGTTCATCGCCGCACTGGTGCTGTTTTGGCGCCAAGGGTGGAGGAGAGGGTGATTGTAGAGGATGTAGACATATAGATAGGGGATATAGATGTGGAGGCCTTGGATGAGTAGAGTGCAGGTATGAGCTCTTCTATTGGCAGTGGCAGTACCGGAAGTAGTACGGGGGAGATTTCAAAGAGTGATGATGACTCTTGGGTGGTGAGAGGGAAGGGAGATGAGGGATTGGGGGATAGGGCCGAGGAGGGGGATATGGATGTGGCCATGAGAGGTATGGAGGTGGATATCTCAAAGTTGGAGCATCTTACTCAACAGGTATAGGATTTATAGGCCAGACTTGCTTCTGCTGATGTTTGTGTTGTTGCGTTGGAGGCTAGGGTTATAGCGATTGAGGCTAGAGAGCGATAGGCTCAGGTGGAGGTTTGTTCATTTATTGATAGTGTACATGATGCCTCTCACTGGGATGTTCTAGACCGATACTATAGATCTGGGCATGATGATCAGAGAGAGATTGAGTACTGGCGGCGCCATTATGAGGGTGCAATTCCTGTCGATCAGAGGGTTCCCAGCTACATAGCTTCTCAGAGATCCAGTAGGGCTCAGAGATCACAGAGTAGTGGTGTTGGAGCTCCTAGTTCATCACAGAGACCTCCTACTTATATGCCACCCCCTTTTCCACCTGGTGGCAAGCGTGGGGGTAGCACCTGCTAATTGTGTACCTTTCCACTTTGTATCATGTACCATTTTTGTAGTGATGATCATGTGATATACTCTGAGTAGTATCCATTTTTGTATCCTGACACTGATATTTATTGATATGCATGTTGATTACCTTCCTTTGTTCAGACTTGTGACGGTTCATTGTACTCAGATATTTTGATTGATTATGAGATGCAGCTAGTGTTTTTGATATGATGTGCATCGGTTTATTTGCTATATGTATGATTCTACATGATTTGGTTTAAGTGATGAAAATGTATATGCAAATTCAATTCAAATATTTAAAGGTTTAAATTCATTAAGGTCCAACATCAATTAAGGTCTATGTATGCCTCTCTTAATCGTGATCCGTGGTTCCCAAGCTTTCCAAAGGCAAGGGTTAGTAGCAAAGGTTTTACGGATGATATAAATCCAATACACAAAGCTACCAATAACAAATAACTTGAAATGTAACCAATAAAATGTACAAGCAAAGAAAGGAAAAAAAATGAATGCAAACCCCAAAGTGCTTGAAGCTTATATTGTCTCTCTCTACTCCTTCCGAAATGCTATTTTTGATGCTCAGTATTGGTATGGGCAGCGTCTATGACTTGAGAAGTGTCGAGAATTTGCTAATTGAAACAGATGTATGATTGCAAGATGGCTTGAATGCTAGAACCTAACTGACATTGTAATGGCACACGAGAGCTTGAAATCCTGGATCCTTCAAATGGTTATGAAGGGTTTATTATATAGGAATTGAGGATGAAATGAACGGTTGAGATCAATCACAGAGACAGGGAGATGAACGGTTGAGATTAAAAGGAACTAGAGAAGCCATCAGTAAACTCCACCTCTTCATTTGATGAAGAGGAGATAGAGTTTGGTTGACTGAAGAGCTAATTGCGAGTTACCTTTTTGAACTGAAGATATGGGTGGAGTTACCCATGTGAACTGGAGAGATGGGTGGAGTAACCCATGTGATTTGATTGGAGTTATCTCTTTGAAGATAAATGAATATTTAATTCATTTATTTAATTAATATTTTCAACATGTGAGATAATTGAATTCTTTTTGATTTAGAATTACTTTATTTGATGAAATTGAATTAATTTAATTGGAAGAATTTAATTATTAAGTTTAAATATTTGAATTTAAACTATAGGAAATTGAATTTAATTAATTAATTAATGGTAATTAATCAATTAAGGTTAATTAATTAAATAAAATTAATTATTTAATTAATTGTGGGAATTTGATTAGATGATTTAGGGAATGATTTTAGAAGAAAATAGATGATTAATTAATGATTAAAAAACCATTAATTAATAGATGAAAATTAGTGTTTTTTAATGTAAAGTCGCAAGCCTGTCCATTTTCAGGTGTCTATAGTTCTAGTCTGGGTTCAACTATCTCCTTGACTATCCAGAATATATTTTTCTTATTCTCACTATGTCTCTGAATACCAGACAACTCTTCCTGTAAGGATTTTATCCTTTTTCTTTGTGAACCATCTCTATCACTAAATTTTTTTGTATGTATTTCCAAAGGTATTCGATTCATACTCAATATAGTTGATTTCAGCTCTGTATTTTTTCATAGTGCTTGGCCACCAAAGGCAATACTTGTATACAATAGCCACACCATTAACACAATTTCTCATTTTCTTTATAGTTTCTAATAATATTTTTTGTGCTCTACCACATCTTTGCGTCATTGCTACCAATAGGGTTTCTTTCTCCTTAGAGTATTCTATGGTGGTCTTTTCTTTATCATCATCAGTCGATTCTGGATCATCAACGACCTCAATTATTTCTTCCTTTTCAACAATCTATTTCATCTTTTTGGATTCCAACAGAGAACTAAAGACAACCATTTCCAGTTTTCTTTTTGCGGAGGAACTCTCCCCACTAGTACTCACATTGTCGAGAACCAAACTATAACTCCACACATTTGCAAGATTCATAAATAAATCTTTAGAATCTTTTTCTTTATCTACTAAGAAACATAAGTACCAGTAGATCTATTTTCCAACAGGAACATTTGACTTCCATTCAATATTTTCTTTCATCAGTAGATATTTCAGGAAATAAGGCATCAAACACACAATTACGAAACCAAAATGGAAGGGATATCCACTGTCATTAGTCATAGTAATATTTTCTATGAATTGTGTTCACAATAGTCCACATAGGTCAAATTTGTTTCCTTCCATCACCATTTGATGTGCTGTAAATATTGCTATAGCCAAAGTTGCACCTTCTCTATTTGTGAAATAAATTGTGTAATCAATGGCATAAGAAACATACCTTACTATAAGATCACCAACAATATCATTTTCAATTCTCTCTGATATCTCGTTATGTCGGTTAGAGCTCTAACTTCTTTTTTTAACTGTCTTCTTTACTAGAACAAGTCCAACACCACATAGACATGTAATGTCTAATATAAATTCTTTTGTAATCTAATAGGGTATGTTCAATATCATGCAATCGCCCTGGATACAACTTAAAAAAAATTAATAGAGTCTTCATCTACGAACCATGGAAACTCACTCCAAATATCTAGACCAAAGTGCCCTAATTTCTGATTCTCTGAGATTCTTCTGTTGTGAAACCATTTTTTAGCAACTTGATTTTTATGTGATTAAGCTCATCCAATTGCACCTTACCAAACCTTTTGCTTCCATTAGATTCACCTTCAATTCCATCTTAAGCACATGTACTTGATTTATTATTTTCGTTCATCGAATTCCCTTTAACATGCAATGCAAAATTGATCGCAAAAACTTGATATATAACTTGCTTGTCATAATTAGGGTCTTACCACAAAAACTATCTTGTCAAGAATCTGTACAAAGCATACGTAATTAGCCAGAATATATCAGTAATTTTCATTTCATAATAATGACGTGTAATTACTTAGGCAAGGGGACACATATATGTTCTGTGAAGCTCCCCCTAAGCTTGAGCTACCGAATAAAAAATAAGAGGAAGAGAAACTTATGCTAGAATCCAGTACAATCAACACATTTGTTTATTTTTTATTCCAAACCATTAAGTCCTTCTTAGGTTCATCTTATTTTATCAGAGCAAGTGTATTTTTTTCACTTCTAGTGAAATGTTCATACTCTATTCCATCGTAACTACTAGAAAATTTGGGGAAATGAACAATCACTGAAGGCTACGAAGCACTTAGAATGTGTAAAGTCTAAGTGGATTTGGGTTTGGGACCCATGAGGAATTAGTTTAAGAGTTATTTATTATTTTAGTATGTCTTTTGGCTATTCATTCCCCAAGGCATGGATTTTTGCAAGTGGTTTTGGCCCCTTGTTTTGGAAAAATAGCAGTGGTTTTTCCTCTCTCATTTGGCTATAAATTGGAGCCAAGACAATTGTTTATTCATTAGTTGGTCTTTATTTCCAAATAGTTTTGAGATCATTTGGAGAAGTTTTGTGAAGTGTATTATTGTGGTTTTTCTCTCATTCTCTCGTGGAGTTTTTTCCCAAAAGGGTTTCTACACGTAAATCTAGTTTCTCTTTTGGTATGATTGATTTTATATTTATATTGAATGGTGCAATCACTTGTTTATTTTCAGATTTGGTAATCTTTTTAGATTTGTAATCACATAAGAAAGTTAATATTGCAGTCTTTCTTCACCTTTTTTCAAAACAACTTATCCTCAGTTGATCAATTCATTAAGACTATTGACACTTATATTTTTAGAATAGTAGTTTACTCTTGCATGGTTGAGTAGTATCTTTCGGGTCACTTGTTGGCATATTGGAAAAGACGGATGATGGTTGCGCTAGAATTGATGTCAAAAAGAAAAAAAGGATTGATTAGAGGAAGCAATTAAAAGAGTTATTTTCTTGATGCTAACTTAACTGTTGCAAGTTATCTAGTGGAGCAAGATGTTAAAAGGTTTGGTGAGAAGCAGATATTGTAGAGATGAAGTCGCGCACATAGAAGAGTCATGTTGGACATGTTTACTATGTTCAACTAAAGTTATAGAAGGTTTCATGATGATTTGGATAGGTAACCAGGTTACAGAAGGTGACTAACAGATTGGGTGACAGATTGTGTTAACAGGAAGACAAAAAGAGGTTCAGTGTGCACAACAGAGTGATAATTTCATGGAGATAACTTAGGAGTGTGTTGGAGACATACTCAGGTGTCTTCAACTCAAAGTGTTTGTACTTTTGAGGTCCTCAAGGCATAATAATATTATCTCAAAAAATTGTTGACATATTTCTTCAAGTGTGATGGAAAAGAGCTGGCAAATATAATGGCTGTGGTGGATTTGAATGTGAGTATTTATCATGATGCTATAGGATGTTCTTGAAGTATGTGCTTGTTGGCGATGTTGTCAATCAAGATTGCGCCATTAGCTTGATATGGTATCTAGCTACCCTGTTGAAACATGGAAACATTCCCGTTGATGGGGTTGAGAACGAATCTCCAGATTCTAGGCCGGTTCCTCTTAGGTTTGGAATATCACTTGCACAAAAATGTTATATTTATGGAAAAGGGGAAAGAAATAACCTAATAGATCCTAGAACTATGAAGGTGATACACCAAATCTGACTTATAACATGTATTAATGCAACACAGATTTCAAGAGTTAACTATTGTTCTCAATGCCCAGACAATCAAGTAACTGCAAAAAATGTTTCTATGTTAGGATCTGAAATATATTGCAATAGGTAGGGAAACAATGCTTCACCAAATTAATGCAAAACTAGAACACAAAACACAGACCTGCAATTACATGTATCAAGGTTTTGAAACGAAAAAGGAATGTACTTAGAGTGAAGGGTAATC
>MU225830.1:434700-451414 GCA_018584345.1 Thuja plicata | reverse complement strand
GTTAAGAAAATGAGTGTCCTTTCTGTTTAAGATTTAGCTTTTCCTCCCTCTTGTAACTTTATGACTTTATCTTCTGATATTCTGATTTTGAAGTGTGATCACGTAGAGAATTAGAAGATAGTTTAGTTCTTCTCCATTGCTCAGTTCTAGTGAACTGACCCATTGCATTATTCTTCTTTTGCAAGATGACTTGGAGTACTCCGGGATGCGGGACCAAAGATGCAGCAACGTTCAACTCTCCCCGAAACACCAGGCAATAGGGGGCCTAACCTGTCTTCTTTTCTTTCTTGTATTTCAAGAAATGTAACTGTTCTTTATTTTCTTTATTTTAATTTCTACATTCAATTCATGAAACTGAAATGCATGCCTGCATTAACCTACTGCCACGGGATGTGTGGCTTCGTATGAATTTCTTGTTTGTACATCTTTTGAAAAGTACTTTTTATTCATGTTTTTAAATAGCAACCACTGCTTGTGTGGCAAATTTAAAGCTGTACTTTTTATGTCTGAAATGTGAGCAATTATTTTCCATTATCTGTTGAACTCAAAATCTGAATATTGCCTTGTTCAAAACAAAAAATGAATGCATCTTAAATTTGCTGTTTTGAAGTTTATGTAGCTGTACTTTTCATGTCTTTTCTGAATTCCTTTATCACTGTGCAATTAAAATCAGCAACCTTTGCAAGTTTATACCTCAAACGAACAACATCAAATCAGATTCAAACACTTAGTCAAATTATCAATTTAGTGTAAACTGAAATGATAACAGGCGATACGCATGGATCCAAAAGATCGGATTGGTTGAATTTTTGGTCAATGATAATATTTATTATTTTTCATGTTCTTTGTCAACTTAGTTGGTAAATCGTGTTGTGCAAGTGTTAAACAATGAAATCTGGGAGATTTCTGATCTCAAGGTGGTAGTTATAGGCAGTGGCTATGATTTAGTGGTCAGAGATGGATTTGAATCACGAAATATGGCACATTGATTGAAGAAATGATGAATTAGGTTTTGTCGACCTAGTTCTTGGTATAAAATGATGAATTAGGGAAAATTCAAGGTGCGGATTGTGGATGTGGATGCTAGAGGTGGCTAGCAAAGGGAGAGCCTGATTCAGTGGGAATTAGAAGTGTTTCAACAAGGGGTTGAACAAAGATCTACATTGTGATACATTGGAGTTGTATCATACATGAGGTAGATGTCACTTACATAGTTCACAAAAAGCTTGTATGGATCATTGTAGTGATCAGATTGTAAGGAAGTGAACCTTCCTCAGGGTTGTAGCCTGAGGTTTTTTATTTGAGTGAACTCTAGACAGTGAGCCTGAATGCATGTGCATTCCTCATATATTGTAATAAGGTTATACTTCTAACAAGGTATTTTATTATTATGGGTAATCATCCCCACCACGATTTTTCCCCTAACAGGGTTTCCATGATAAAAATCTTGCATAAACTTGTGTAGATGTGTTTTTGATTTGTATATGCATGCATGTTTCATACTCACTTTATTCAAATCAGATTTAAGGGCACACAAGTTAGAGGGTTTTAATATTTAAGAGTTTTAAGTTTATGCTTTTGGTAACAACTAATTCACCCCCCCTCTTAGTTGTCCATTGCCATAATATTAATAATTGGTATTAGAGATTTGGTCCCTTGAAGGAAGCCTAATTACAACTTGAGGGAGATCGGATATGGCAACTTACAAGAAGGACAATCCTAGGTTTGAAGTAAAAAAATGCTCTATATGGAAAGGACAGATGATCACTCATCTAAGGTGCATTGGAGAAGAATATTGGACCATCACAAAGAACTCCTACAATCCTCATACAGATCTATCTATGACTACACCCGATGAGAAGATGCAGTTTGAGTACAACATCAGAAAAAATGAGGCATTGTTAAGTGCTCTATCAGATACAAAATATACAAATGTGATGGAATTAGAGACTGCTCATGAGATATGGACAAAGCTAGAGATTCTTCATGAAGGAGATGCATGTGTCAAGCAAGCCAAGTTACAAAGTCTAATAGGAAGGTATGATCTTTAACAATGTTCGAGGATGAGAACGTTAGCTCTTACATGTTGAAGATAAATGAATTAGTTTGCAGCATCAGATGTGCCAGTGTTGTATTAGATGAAGGAGAGATTATTTCAAATTTGTTGTGATCATTTCCTCCTGCATACAAGAGAAAAGTTGTTTCTACTCAATAAATCAGAACTGTTGTTGTTTTGACAAGATATATATTGGTTGGTAAGCTATCTACTTTTCAAATGAGTGAGTTTGGTGATTCTCTACCTAAAGTCAAATCAACCTTTAAAGCTATTATATCAGGAAGAGGCATGCATAGATCAGATCAAGGTGAAGGATTTGCAAGAAGGGTGTAAAAGTATGAAAAAGAAATGAAAGAACTTGAGGAAGAAGAAATAGAGCTTCAAGAATTGTAAGCATTGGTTGCAAGGAGACTATCAAAAGGATCTAGTAAGTACAAATGGAAAATGGCCTTTAAATATTTTTGTTGTAAGAAGATAGGACATTATACCTCTAGATGTCTAGAGAGATTTCCTAAGGATAAGTATGATAATCCTAGAGATGATAAAAATGTGTTATTATGTTGTTGATGATGAAGGAGTCACTGATGTTGAGTCTGATAATGTTAAGAGTGAAGAGGAACTAGTGTTTGTTGCAAACAAAGAAGATTAATCTAAGTCTGCAACACCTATGTCTAGCATTCTTGCTATAAGTATCATTAAAGATCTCATGCCTATTGTTGTTGTTGGAAGTGTGATTAAAGATGGAATCTCACGTACGCAAGATGAAGGAAGAGTATTAAATGCTCAGAGTGTCAAAAGAGACAAATGATCATAGATAGTGGTTGCTCACATCATTTGACTAGTGACACGAACAAATCTGTGGAATGTGAGAAGAAAGATAACTCTAAAGATAAGAGTTCTATGATCAATTCTATTGTAAAAATTACTGACAAAAACATTATGAGTGATGCTCATGTTAGTTGTGTTAATGAGAAGACCAATACTTGCGACACTTCTGCTAGTAATGATTCTTCCTGTAGTAGTATTGATAAGGTCACCCTTGAGAACTCTAAAAGTTGTGCAAATGAAGAATAGAAGATCATAGTTGAAAAATTAGATAGAAGGAATGATTGGATGCTTTTTGGTGGGAGATGTTCACATCATATGACTAGTAATATAAACAAGTCTGTGAAATATGAGGAGTATGATGGTGGAATTGTCAGATGGGGTGACAACACTGGAGGAAAAGTCAAGGGAAGAGGTATTGTTTTCTTAGATGAAAAGAATACAATAGAAGATGTGCTACATGTTGTTGGACTAACATCTAATCTTCTTAGTGTTGGTCAGCTAGTTGAGAAGGGATATACTCTATACTTTAGTGATGAGGGATGCAAAATTTTGAATAGTTCCGAAAGTGAGATTGGATCAGGATCAAAGAGCAAAAGGAATATCTTTCATCTAAATAATGGAAAAGTAAAGTATCAGATTACCCCGACTAAACAAAGTCAAATCAATACATACAAGAGAAGACAAGGAATCAACATTAAAAATGAATTGTATCAACATTATCTAAATCAGTTGCAGAAGGCCTCAAAGATAATTGAGGAAGAAGTTGATGCAAGAAAAGAAGAAGGAACAATGCAAGGATCACAAGAGAAGTCAACAATATCAAGGTATGTAAAGTCATATCATTATGAAGATAGTCACTTACTTGATCAGTTCAATAGAAGTCAGTCTGATTCTTGCAAGGGAAAAATAGGTGAACAAAGTGTCAATATACCATTTGAAATGCAAGATAAGAATTAGATCAAGAATGGTTCAAAAGAGTCAGAAATCCAGAAAGGAGTGATAATAAATGCAAACAAAGCAGTAAAAGAAAAGGGATCCACAAGTTGTAACAATCTCAATGCTCAAAATCAGAAGGAGTATGATATGAAACAACTTAAGGAAAATGAGAACCAAAAGTCAATTGATGGAAACTTCAGCTCACAATGTCAGAGAATTGTAGAAGATCAGATTTATCTATTCTTTGAAGTTGAAGTCAAAAAAGTGTACAAAGCGTGTATAGATGATCAGTGGGTTAGAGCCATGGAAGAAGAGCTAAGAATTGCACATGATTTAAAGGATAAGCTTAAGATCAGTTCTGCTAAGCTCGAAGCACTACTAATTCAGAGGAGGTTAATAAACAATAACGGTACTAGATTAGAAAAGGGAGAATGCTCCAAATCCAACCAGAGAAAGTCCAAATTAGAGAGGAAGAAAATAGAGAAGATCAAGAAGAACAAAGCTAAAGGACAAAATAATCAAGGCAAGCAGAAAAATAAAGGCAAGAAGAAGGACAAAATAAACATAAAGAAGAAAAGTCACAAGAAGTCCAAGGATAGAAAAAGGAACAAGAGCAAGAAACATGTGGTAAGAAGTTCTAAACCTCAAAGCTTCAGTGGTAGTTTCTTTGATAGTGGCAAATATGGACATAGAGTCTCATATTGCAATAGAAAAGATCATTCTCTTAGAAGTAGAAGAACCAATCATGTCCTTGATGTATTCAAAGGTGTGAGAAGGGTAAATAAAATTATCACAAGGAAAATAGGTAGATGTCCTTGTACTATGCTGAGGAATGTTGATAGCAAACAAAAGATTGCCATATGTCTCAGATGCAATGAATCCACAAAAACTTCTGAACACTGCAAATACATACAAGGTGTTGAGACTGAAAAGATGAATAAGAGTATGCCAGAAGATGATAGGAGCATACAAGAAAATGACAAGGTAGACAAGAATGATCAAGGGGATATGAAGAGAGAAGGAAAAGAAAATGAGGACAAGAAGCAAAAGCACAATAAGAGGACAAGAAGAAAGAAAAACAAATAGCTTTCAAATATGGGGTCTACTTCAGTAAGATCCAAAGGAAAGTCAAAGGGACTTGCTACTCCTGCTCAAAACTAAGATGCAAAAGGATGCATCAGTCCAAAAGAACTACTTTAAGATATTATTACAGCTGGATTGATGTATAGAGGCTACTACTCATGGGGAGTAGTAAGCATGGTGAGGGAAAGGTATCTAATCTGAAGTTGAAGCATTTGTAGGGTCTTCAAGGGAGTGAAGGAATCAGTAAGTTAAGTGACTGATCAGTGTATGGATGTCACATAGGTGTATATGTGCATGAAAGCAAGATGAGGTAGTAGAGGCAGAAGAGAAAAATGAAGCAGACATTAATATGACAAAAGCAATTCTATAAGAACAGTTGATACACATTTTTCATTGATGTGAAAGGGGAAGAGATACAGATGTGAAAAATTACGAAGGATAGAGAAAAAGTAAAAAAGAGAAATACAGTTGATTATCAAAGAAGAAGAGAAAGAAGGAAGCCGATCAGATTGAGAGATGTAAGTTTATGTATACTTGCACATAAGAAATAAGTGAGAAAAGAAGTGTGGTGTGTATCTAAGAAGGAGAAACTGATGGAGAGAAGAGTATGTAATCAGAATGGAACCAAGGAGAGCATGCTTCCAGGGGGAGCAGAATCAAAGCAAAGAAGTGCTATAAGAAAGACTTTGAAAGATAATGTTGGATATTGCTACTAGTACTGATGATTATCTTTCTAGGAGTGAGATTGTTGGTGTCTGATTGTATTAATTATTTTTCACATCAGATGTTGCCATCAATGCCAAAGGGGGAGATTGTTGGCATATTGGAAAAGATGGATAATGGTTGTATTGGCATTGATGTCAACATAGCAGAAGAATGATCAGAGGAAGCAATCATAAGAGTTATTTTCTTGATGCTAACATAGTTTTTGCAAGTTATAAGCCAGTGGAGTAGGATGTTAAAATTTTCGGTGAGAAGTGGATATTGCAGAGATGAAGTCGCACACGTAGAAGAATCATGTTGAACATGTTTACTATGTTCACCCAAAGTTACAAAAGGTTTCATGTTGATTTGGATAGGTAACCAGGTTACAGAAGGTGATTGGGTGACAAACTATGTTAAAAGGAAGATAGAAAGATGTTCGGTGTGCACATTAGAGTGAGAATTTCATGGAGTGAACCTAGGACTAGGTTGGAGACATACTCAGGTGTCTTCAAGTCAGAGGGTTTGTACTTCAGAGATTCAAAAGGCATAATCTTATTATCTCAGAGACTTGTTGACAATGTTCTTCAAGTGTGATGGAAAAGAGATGGCAAATCCAATGGCTGTGGTGGATTTGAATGTTTGAGTGTTTTTCATGATGTTATAGGATGTTCTTGAACTACGTGCTTGATGAGTTCGTGATACACATGGATCCAAAAGATCAGCTTGGTGGAATTTTCGGTCAATGATAATATTTTTATTATTGTCCACGTTCTTGGCTGGCTTATTTGGTAAATCATGTTTCGCAAGTGCTAAATCATGAAATCTGAGAGATTTATGATCTCAAGGTGGTAGTTATAGGTGGTGGCTATGATTTAGTGGTCAAAGATGGATTTGAATCAAGAAATTGGGCACGTTGATTGAAGAAATGATGAATTAGGTTTTGTCTACCTAGTTCTTGGTATAAAATGATGAATTAGGGCAAATTCAAGGTGTTAATCATGGATGCGGATGATAGAGGTGGCTAGCAAAGTGAGAGCCTGATTCAGTGGGAATCAAAAGTGTTTCAAAAAGGGGTTGAACAAAGATCTGCATTGTGCTACATTGGAGTTGAATCCGACATAAGGTAGATGTCACTTACACAGTTCATAAAAAGTTTGTATGGATCATTGTAGTGATCAGATTATAAGGCAGTGAGCCTTCCTCAGGGTTGTAGCCCGAGGCTTTTTATTTGAGTAGTGAGCTCTAGGCAATGAGCCTGAATGCATATGCATTCCCCATATATTGTAATAAGGTTATACTTCTAACAAGGTATTTTCTTATTGTGGGTAATCAGCCCCATTGTGGTTTTCCATCTGTTCATTGTTCGAGTAGTGTTGTTGGGGCTACTCATGTAGATTATTTCCTTTTTGTTCCTGATCATCATCATTTGCAAAGGAGGTTTTGCGTTCAACACTATAGGAGTTATCATTCGACAGTTTTCTACAACTTCTTTGTGCTTTAGGATGTTCTTGATGTTCCTATAATTTTTTTGGACATTTTCTTTAAGGCTTCTTTGTCCTTCATTCTCTTTTTCTCTCTTTTGGAGAGAAGTTTTCTCCCACTAGGTTTTTCTCATTTTCTCTAATTCTGGCTTGTACATGAGTACCTAATCAAGCTTTAGTGGTCAAGACCTACTCTTGCATTTCATGCTTAGAGGTTTTTACTTATCCCTAAGTTTCACTTGAGGGGGGGTGTTAGAGCATGCATATTTGTTGCATCAAATAAACTTGCATATTGTTGCATTACATATTTGTGCACATGTTCATGCATAATTGAACACATGCTTGCAAATGCATGTTTGGTTTAAGTTCACTTAGTGGAGCTTTAGTTGAGCCCAATTTAGCCTAGTTGAGCTCTAATTGAGCTTTAGTTTTCTTTTCTAGCTTTTTTTCCTAATTTTAGAGGACTTGCTTTCTATAAAACAATTCTTTGTGCATTGTAATTTTCATTTTGTATCTTTTTCTTTTGAAGAATATAGTACTCTTTCTTGTTGCTCTAATTTGTGGAAGGTGTTCTTTTTCTATTTGATTTTGTAGGTGGTTGTATTGCAAAATTAAAAAAATAGTCATCTAGTACAACTTAAGTGCGATTTAGATCTTGAAGAACTAAGTCCATCATCAATGTACCAAACACACCACGATCTATACAATTTTCTTACAGAATTGATTCAAGAGCGGGTCATCAATTTGTGCTATTTATAGATAGTAAAGCTCACAAATATCTTCACCAAATCCTTCATGAAGAGCAAGTACATTTAACTTCATTCTTTCTTGGGGATGTGAGACATTTTCAATGGGGATCCTTTAGCCCTTCTTTCTCTTTCCTCTCACGGGTGATTTTTTTCTCACTAGGGTTTTCCCTTCTCTTTTTTGTTTTGAGATCTTTGTACATGGGTGTCTCATAAGGGCTTATTTCCAAGACCCACTTTTGAGTTTTTTTGCATTTTCCCCCCTCTAACTTGCACTTAAGGGGGGAGCTAGTGTAAATAGCGTATATTTTGTAGCTAGTATATTCTCTAATTAGATTTTCCACATAGCCTTGTCATATTAAGTTTATAAAGGGAAATTTTGCATAATATCTCATATTGGTTGTGTTTTAGTCTCCTGGGTGGTATATCATGTATATAGTCATCCATAAGCTCATATTGTAATCACACTAAAACTTGTATGCTTTGCAATGTTTTTGAATTGAATACAATTAAGTCAATCATTTAAGTTAACTCTTTTTTTCTTTCCTTCAATCATTTGCATTCTAGGTGGCTTCACAACAAAATCTTATAAGCTCACATTGTAATCACACTCAAATTTGTATGCTTTGCAATGTTTTTGAATTGAATACAATTAAGTCAATCATTTAAGTTAACTCTTTTTCTTTCCTTCAATCATTTGCATTCTAGGTGGCTTCACAACAAAATCTTATAAGCCCACATTGTAATTACACTCAAACTTGTATGCTTTGCAATGTTTTTGAATTGAATACAATTAAGTCAATCATTTAAGTTAACTCTTTTTTCTTTCCTTCAATCATTTGCATTCTAGGCAGCTTCACAACAAAATCTTACATGTATACTTGATCATTCAACCTTTTCAACACTCGTCGTTTTAGCTTTTCATAAGTACCCCATTTCTTTTTTTTCTTTCGATTTTTATTTACATTCTTCTAATTCACCTTCTTGCTCTACCTTGATTATGAGAGGAGTTCTTGTAAACAATATTCATAAATACAAATTAATAAAAGCTTACTCTAAATTCCACATTAAATCCCATATATCTTCACATAATCAATAAAGAAAAACTTTGAAAGAAAATAATATATAAATATACTTAAAAAATAATTGGATATAATTAATATTTTGCTTCTTGCTATGCTAACTTGTTGATAATAATTGCCATGAGTTAGTTACAAGTAAATAAGCCAACTATTATGGTAATATTCAGATTTAATTAGGATATTCATGTTTTACAAAATATCATAATATTAAGTATTAAAAAAGTAAGAGAGCAGATTTCCACAATCCATAAGATAATTTGTGAGTTGCTTCTGGATTTGATTGTGTATGTGTTTTTGAATCAACATTTCGGATCACACTCTGTGATCCATCATCAAGATGAGTAGTGGAGAGCATATGAAGAAAAAAACACACAATCAAATCCACTATTTTTTTCCTCCTTATGCTTTCCACTACAAAATGTGATTCGAAACATTAATGCAAAATAACATACACAATCAAATCCATAAACAACTGACATATTAAAAAAAGTGTTCATCTCATTTAAATTTGTTAATGCTGTTGTGGCTCATGCAAGACTTAGTCAACGTATATTTTTGTTTGTTTGTTGTAGACCCTAGTCCATCACAATGGCGAATATTTCCAATCACAAATTTCAATATATCCTGAATGTGCAATGGTAAACAAAATACCAAGTAAGACGTTATTTAACAAGTTTCCACAAAAATTCATGTTCAT
This sequence comes from Thuja plicata, assembly GCA_018584345.1. NCBI lineage: Eukaryota > Viridiplantae > Streptophyta > Pinopsida > Cupressales > Cupressaceae > Thuja > Thuja plicata. Next base: position 441,800 of record MU225830.1, on the reverse strand, counting down.
GGTCGCAGACAGTTAAAAAAGCTTGCAGCCGGTTCAATCGTATTTAGATAATTATTAATGTAGTATTGCAAAAACATACATCCAGAATTGGAAATAACATTTTCCAAGACTTTCCCTCATCAGTGAAGTGTTAATTCACTTACAGAAACAGTAAACAACATTGCATTGTGCGGCCCAAATCTTTTAAGAAAATGAAAACATGCACTTTTATCTATTTAAGGTGGCAAGACAATTTCTTGGGCCAGAATGAAGTCCGAAGTTGTCTTACCATGTCGGTCGATTCGTCTTGAGCAATTCACACCTCCATCCAAAGCATTCCTGACTACAATGTTTAGAGATTTGATACCTTTAGCCTCATAGATCTCTACCGTTAATTCTTCATTTTGTTCTGGAACATCCTTGCCCATATTCTTGAATGGAGCATTGTCCTCAAAATGCAGGCCTTCAGCATGTTGTACCATTCTGATGGCATTTGGTGTCATGAGAACCGTTATCACATTCTTGACCCATTCCACTGTTATAACCTTTTTCAACCTTTCAATATCTTCAAGAAAATGTGGTATGATGGAGAAATTCACGTCATTTCCTTTATCCCCTGCTCGACTATGGGCTACTTGGTATAGTGGGATTCTTTCGCCGGCTGGAGCTCGCCGAGCAGGAATAACCCAGGTTGGATTGGAAAAGGCCATCGATGCTTCAACAGACTGAGTCTGCTCAAGACCTCTATTATACTTAAGTGGTGCCTTCTCCACATTCTTTGAATTCATAGCATGCCTATTAGATTCACATTGACTGTCAGATGGATTTATGCTTTTTACGCCAAATTCCCAGTAAGTGTTCTCTCGCGGTACCTGAAGCACAAAATAGAAAAACTTACTACCAATCTTAATAACAAACCCAAAAAATCGATTGAATCTATCTGTATCACAGTCATTTCTTTTTTCTGGGGAGACACGATGGACACTAGAATTAATAGAAACGATCAAAATATAGCATGCCAAATACAAGAGACAAACAAAGAATATAGCATCCATTCAAATCAGTGTCCTTGATAATAACATAAAAGCTGGCATTTTCTTCTTGATTACTGCAAAAGTAAAGAAAATAAATTTAATGGTTTTGACCGTGGAGTTTCTGAGGGCCATGTCTGCTCCCTTTCCTGTTAATTTTCATACTTGAGAAATGAGAGGCATTGGCCAGTTTAGATCCCATTAAATGATTATTTTGGTCAAGTGATTGAAAATGACCCGAGTTTCGTTTGGGCTAAATAGTTGCTATGTAAAAGTAAAAGTTATAATTACATCACGCCTTTTGTGTTGCACCGAATATTACATATGTTTTTTTGGATATATTTTATCTAGAATAAGTATATATCCTTAATATTACTCATCAAATGTTCTTGATAAGATTCTATTCACTGCTCAAAGCCGTGATCCAATATCAGTAGTGCAGAATACGCTCGAAATTAAATAGATGAAATATTTTGTCAGTAAATGAAAGGCCTACAATTTCCAGCTGATTTATTTGCTAATGCAAACAAAGTAGTGGTTATATTTGTCTATATCTTCTTTGTAAATGGAAACGCAAGGGGAAGAATATATACCCGATCCATGAAATTGATTCCATCCGCTATAATAATAAATCAGGCAAATCTCAGAGCGTAGACGAGATGGTCTATTTCGTCCGAAATGTGACTTCCAATGAGGACAGTTTTGCATACTCCAACATCTTAGTGAATTCCAGAGTTGATGACTGCTCAAACACTAGAAGATAAACAACATGATACTAAAGAATGCAATATGGGCTGACCAATTTGAAAGCAAACATTGGCATATAGTCCTAGTTGCAATTATTTGTCAATCTCTTAATAGAAGTGAATCTTAACAATTTATAGATCCATAGCGAGCAATTGATAAGCTGAAATAATCGTAGGACTGTTAGTTGAAAAGGTGCTTTAAACTTGCCTATGGCCTTTCATGTCGTCTTCTTGTTTTCATTTCATTTCCAGACCAGATGATTTAGAGGTTTGGTAGGTAGGCCGTAAATCTTGCTTGCAAGCCTTTCCTGTTGCTGGTCATACCTATTGCCATTTGGTGTGCATATTTTGAGTAGTAGATTGCAGATTCCTTGAGTTGTGGAGACTAAAGGGCAATAGCTGCGAGCCATTCAAGTTTAAGGAAGTCAAATTGCTGATTTGCGTGACTGTGGGCCGTAGCATTTAATGGGCCGTACATTTAATGGACTGCCTATGAGGGTGGCGTGAGGATTTCCTAACTTAAGCACTGCACTTTTTGTGGGCTTTCCTTGTTGATAGGAAGCACCTTTCTGTTTTGGAGATAGTTGACAAAGTTCTGAGTTGAAATTTTGATGTTATCATGATTTAGGAGGTCATATATGAAATAAATGTATATTGTGAGGATTTTTGGGCATCCGTTTTTCGGCTAGTGTTCTACGGGGATGTGACCCCATCCCCAACAAAAAAAAACTTGCGTCCCTTGTAGGGGGACATTCCAAGACTTGGGGACTTGGGGAAACATCCCTGTAGAACCACCACCTCTGCCAGGGGGATGCCCCCAGGTCGCTTGCTATATGATTCATGTCGTTACATACTAAATGCAATCTTTAACTTCAGAAAATTAGTTTGTCATTCATTGGGCACTTGCAGAGATGTTATATTGTAGATTTTTCCTTAAAGATTCCAATTCATTTCAATTTTTAAATTAGTGCCACCCCTACTCCGTCGCCGTCCCCAAATTTAGGCCCTTGGTTCCCCTGTCTCAAAAATCCTTCCCCACGTCCCCTTGTCAGGAAACTCCGTGGATATTGGGATGTTTGAAATGGATTTCAGATATATAGGAGTTACAATGCAAATTATAGTTATGGTGGATCTAACTAGTTTCTGCACTTAGTCAAATTTTAACGATCATTAGCTTTTAGTGTACTCCCAATATTTTTTCAGTCAGACAACAACAAGAAGTGATATCAAAACTTAACCAGCATAATATTCATCATTCATAAGGCATATTGTTGTTGTTTCAATTTGGGTGGTTGTCCTTCAAGTTGGGAATTGCTGTTTTCAGTAGTATTTCCCAGTATATCAGCGCTGCAATATTCATATCAGACCTGTTGTAGCTGTACCAATCATTAAAGGTATTTACAATTCAACATTTGATCATCCTACTCATCTAGGCAATGTATAATATTGTTATTCCTAGTTGGATGTTGGGTTATGTATTTGAGCATTCCAGAAAAGTGATTTCATCAGTATTGTTTGTATCAACACTTGTATCACCTTTGCAAACCTTATCAACATTTATAAGAGAAGAGGTACCATTGGTTGCATGTTTATGTAGAACTTTCATGTTGTCAAAAATTAAAAACAAATTAGGGGTGGTTACTACATTTGACAATGAACTTCCTTCCAACCAAATATTGCCTAAACTTTGCCAAGGTGAACATAATAACAAGCATCTCCTTGTCATAGATAGAATAACTCTTTTCTCCTCTCAACTTCCTGCTTTCGAATGCAAAGGGATGCTTGTATCAGGACAACTCCAATTCCCTAGATGCATCACACTCAAGCTTGAAGGGCTTGGAAAATTGGGTATGGCCAAACAGGTCAAGTACTCATGATTTGCTTAAGTGATCAAATAATTGCTGCACTGTGACCCCATTTTTGTGAGAATAGTAAGTGGGGCGCCCAACTATGAAAACCCTTTCACAAATCTTTGATAGAAGCCACAAAGCACAAAAAACAACCCTTCAATTGCATGAGTTTTGATGGGTGCTAATCTAGAATGGCCTTAATCTTCTCTTCGTCAACTTTAACCCCTCTAGAGTTGATTACATGACCAAGATACAAGAGTTTTGTCATTGTAAACTTGGACTTGGATTCCTTTGCAAACAATTATTCCGTGCCAAGTCTTACTATATATCAGGATAACATCAAAAAGTACCAACACAAACTTAGATCACACACACAGTTCATGGCTGGAGATGGAGCAATTCATGTAAGTTTTGGCCAAATGAATATTTGAATTAAGGCCACTCTCCACTTTCAAAATTTCCATACACTTTACCCTCTTGTAGCAACAACTCTTTCAAACTTAGCCATTTTCCAGACGTGTATATATAGTTTCCAAATAGCTCAGCAATTAAATAACATTTATATTTTATTTATTTCTACAGAATATTCAATTTTTTGAGAATATTATTAATCTCTAGCTTCTGTATAGTATTCCATTCTTTCAGAATATGCTATCTGAGTATGGATTTGTTAGTTTGCTTCTAAGGATGCCATTCTACCAGTTCTAACAGATTTGACAACATACCTCTGCTGTTAATACGTAATTCTAGCATTGTTCACAGTAGTTGCATAGAGGTTTGGTACCCTTCAACAAACTCTCAAACATGTCATCTTTAATTCCATGTATCTTACATTTTATGCAGACTACTTGCCAACTATTTGACAAAATGTTTACCTTTAAATAGTTGGCCAACTGTTTGACATTATTATTGGTTTTGAAAATAGAAGAGTTTCCCATTTCTTTATTATTCAAATTGTATCATCCATGTGGTTAAACACCAAATTATCTTGAATGCCACAAAGACATGGTTAAATGTTTAATTTTCTGTATTGTATTCAATGTAGAATTGTGCAGCTTGCCGCTAGTAAGTTAGCGTTCTAGTCATTGTAGTACTTTCGCCTTGCTCACAACCGGATGTGGGTGACCAAAAAGTGTGAGGGTTTATGTATTTCATCAAATATTGGTCAAAATCCAACAATATTAGTTCTGGGACATTATATTGCATAGGATTAAGATGAAACACACGATAAACAATTCATACAAGACTTTATACTGTAATGTCCCCATTCGGTACAAGGAAACATATCCACTAAATTGCAATATATTAAGCAATTGAACAACCACCATGAATAATAAATTATTGAATGATTTCAACTTCTTTAATTTCTCATATAGAGTCTGATTTGTATGCACAAATAGATGAAGTTGATCCTTATCCAGATTTGATTGCTGCTCATGAATTGTAATGATCTCAACCCAACTGAAACCAATTTGCTCTCTAAAAATTTTCAAATGCTGAGGTTGGATATTAATCTAGTTTCAATCAACTGTATGTGTGCCTTGCTGTTGTATAGTTTCTCAATGTTGGATAGTAAGTGCATGCATATATATACTTAATTCTGCCTTATAATATTGAACGGGTGTAGCAAGAATTTTAAATAAAATATAACACAGCGGTCATAAATGCCAATCACAGAGATAACCAATAACAATTACACCATTCAATCTAAACTAAGTTTCCCGATTTCCACACCTTAATACAATCTACTGCATTGCACATACAAATTCTATGGAAATGGTAACGATAATAGTTTATGCACCTGTAAGTGCTATTGCCGCTGTTCGGGTATAGGGGTGTCCCCTCCACACGCTGGATTCTGCCTTGTTCGCTGCTGCTGGGAATGTCTCCTTGGTGCAGACTAGACGGCATGCACTGCATATGATTTATGTGCCTGGAGCGGCCTTCACCCGTAAAGATCCCACTCCCAAGGTGGCCCGCCCTCTAAGCGGCTTCCTGGAGTTCACGCCCAGCTCTTCCAAACGCTAGCTCTAACTAACATTCCCAGGGTTATGCTACAGCTCGGTTTGGCGTTGCTGTTCAACCCGTCACCCAGCCTTCGTGCCGTGGTTGCAGACCCAGACACGACCCGCGTTCTCCACTTCCACGCAGCCTTAATACTGCAGACACGTAGGAGATGGTCTGGTGTTTGTCCTCAGCACAATTGCTGCCGTGTGACTTCTACACCAGTCACGGTTTCTCCCTAGGTGTTGATCACTGCTGATGAGTGCCTATCCACACGATAGTCACAGAATTTAGGGAGTGGTGTTTATATATTTCGTATGGCCCTGTGCACTGAAATCTGTTTCCTACTATCAACTCATTCACTGGCTTTCGATTGAATTTGAAATCAATGAGACCAACCACTGAAACCTCTTTCACTGCTGGAGTAAATCGATATTTTAATGCTGTGTAATGAAGCTGGATACTGAACTGAAGATTAACTTACTTGTACAATTCCAATGTGAAATCTGTATGATTCCACCCAAACTGAGAATGCTGGGGCTACGTCCAGTTTCTCCACGAATCCTTAAGGGGCTACGTCCTCAAGAAATCAATCACATTTAAGCAACCAAATATAAACTCTTTAATTTCATAAATTTTCATTGTACTTTCCCAAGGAAGATCTCCTTCCTTTATCACCTCGAAATGAGAGTCATTACACCAAATAGGCAATGTGGAATAAAAAGCACTTTCGTCTTTTAGTCACTTAAGTCACTTTATGAAATAAAGTAACTTTATGAAATAAAGTAACTTAAAATTATAATATTAAAGTGACTTTATAACAATACTTTATGAAATAAAGTATCCCAACTATAGAGTCTGAACTCAGATATAAAATAAATGCCCAAGTTACCCTGTGACTGACTGGCATCCTCTAAAAAGCGGCCATTAGACTATCCGGATGGCTAGATAGGCTAATCAGGCATAAAATTGCATTACAACAAAAAAGGGGACATTACAGTCCTCCCTTCCCGGGATCGCTTGCCCTCAAGCAATCTCAAAGCTGGGTGCTATAGGATAGACTCGCCCTCCCAAGTGGCATCCTCATACGACAAGTCCTTCCACCGGATCAAGTACTCCCAGACAACCCTATTCTACAGATTCCTTTCCCTGACCTCAATAACCTCTGCTGGGACCAAAGCCAGTTTACCCTCCATATCCAATGGAGGTAAACTACCTAAAGCGACTACCTGTTGTCCGATTGCCTTCTTGAGGCAAGAAACGTGGAAGACATTATGAATCTTGCTATCTGCCGGAAGCTCCAACTTGTAGGCCACCTCGCCAACCCTCCTCGAGATGCGATATGGACCATAAAATCTAGGCATGAGCTTCTCTGACCCACTCTTCTTCAGCGAACTCTGTCGGTAAGGCTGTAGGCGGAGATAAACCATGTCCCCTGTCTCAAAATTCCGCTCTACCCTGTGACGGTCAGCATACATCTTCTGCTGATT
>MU225830.1:341110-383923 GCA_018584345.1 Thuja plicata | reverse complement strand
CATTTTTGAGCACTTGGTGAATATCTTGTGAGTTGATATTTGGAGACCATTGCTCTAAGTACTTGGTGAGTATCATGGACTTGATACTTGAAGACCATTACTCGTTATATCAGTAAAATGATATAAAATTTAAATGATTATTTATACTCACATATTTGGTGAATATCATGGACTTGATATTTGAAAACCATTACTCTGAGTACTTGGTGAGTATCATGGATTTGATACTTGAAGACCATTACTCATGATAATCATTTTGAGCACTTGGTGAATATCTTGTGAGTTGATATTTGGAGACCATTGCTCTGAGTACTTGGTGAGTATCATGGACTTGATACTTGAAGACCATTACTCGTTATATTAGTAAAATGATATAAATTTTAAATGATTATTTATACTCACATATTACATTGAAGTAATATATTTATCCTCCCTAGCTAAGAGGGAGTGTTAATGTTATAGCTTCGGTCAGATCAATAATGAACATATTAAGTTGATATAATAATATTATATTGTTAATATAATAAATATTATATTATATTGTTAATTCAATTAAGTTCATTTGTTATATATATATTTGAGATATCATATATATATATAATGAATATTATTATTAACAATATTAATAAATCGACCGAGACTTAGTATTGAGTATTCGACGACTTTATGTAATACTCATGTGAATTGTTGTAACTAATATTAGACAATGGTATGAGTAATATATAATAATATATGTGTTACGATACTTGGTAAGTATCGTAACACATTATTATGTGTTACGTACTGCAGATTATATATATGTGCCACGATGACTATTCGAGTGAGACATGTCTCATGTAGAGACATGACTCTACTACGTAGAGGCATGTCTATACATGAGCCATGATCTCTTAGTTATATGAAGTTTAGATCTGCACTTGAAGACATATCATGAGTTATGTGATGTGTGATTTCTGAGTATCCATATGAATCTTATTAGGATCTTTCTGAACTTAGTATTACATATTGATTGGACCGTAGAGACATGTCACGTAGTGACATGTCTTTACGTAAACTTAGTATCCATATGACAGATATCATGAGACATAATGCCATTGCACATACCATGGATATTTATGAGCTATGGTGAATATCACGTGATTTCATATTCCTACATATACCATATCTCCTGATATCACAATGAGGTGATATCTCCTCTCTTTTAAAATTAATGGATTTATTACCTTGATGGATTTTATCATCTCTAGCTAAGAGGGAGTATTGGTGTTTTGTGGAATTATGGTGAGGGTCAAGAGAGACCACTACACGTTCTGTTTGATCATCCTCCCTAGCTAAGAGGGAGTGTTAATGTTTGTAGCTTCAGTCGTATGATCATTTAGAATACATATAATACTTAGATATTGATTAATAATAATATATTGTATTTGTATATATATATATGTTATATTCTATATATTATTATTAAACATATGTTATTCTAATATATGATTGATTAATGAAACATTATAAAATTATTATGAATAGACATGTCTCTCCTAGCTTCTTTCTCAATATAAATGAAAGAGAGATTGTTGCATTTGAAACATACATTTTTACATACAACATAGAGTATTTTTACATTTGCAGCTATCCTAAAAACTTAACAGAAGGGGCAATCACAATTTGAAACGAACAACTCTCTAAGCAAAGCATAAACTCAAATTACAATATTCAAGATGCTTCGTACATTTGATAAGTAACTACAATAAATAAAGTCTTGCTAAAGACACTACAACAATCCCACGCCGTAGATGCTAAATACTTTTATTCTATTTAACACATGAGATAAATGCAAAGCTTATGCACATGCACCTTTATTTAGTACTAATTAATACATGATCATATCATACACCTAGATACATAACAATTATGACTATATGCATCTTCGAATAGTGAAAAATTATACAGAAATATTTGGTCGAACAAATGTTCATATTGATTGTATATAGGGAGAAGTTTGGTTATCATTCAGTGATTGCTTCTTGTAATATCAGTAATCATGTCGTTCTTTTATTAAATCCAACCGCAACATACCTTTTAGAGTAATATATATAACACCAGATTTTTTTCGTACGCAAGCTCAAGAATTACTACTTGCAATTACATATTTATAATAGAAAATTGCGTTATAACTTATGTCTAACCTGATGCCACCACCACCCGCTGGTCCATTTGTATAAAGAGCTTCACATTCCTGTGTGAAATGTACTGCATGGTCCTTTGTGCTAAAGAGGCCATCCATTCGTAACCTTATGTCCATTGGATCACCAGTTGACAAAGGATGTAAATCAACAGAATGTGCCTGCAAGCTATCTACACCAATGATGTATGAAACTATGTGACCTTGAGTTCCAGGATACATCTGCTCCATCCATGAGCGAACCTATTATTTGAATTGATGGAAAAGAAGAATCCATCATTATGTCAAGCATTTCAAAATATAATGTTATGCATAACATGAGATCTATATAATTAAATATTGGAATGAAGCTGCATGCTTTAATCGAAGTTGTTAAAATATATAATTGAATAAGCTCCTAATACACTTTCCAGTTTCCACAACAGAGTATTAGTATTTAAAATCCTAAATTAAAAATTAGTTCAATGGTTAAATTTTCTTTTAAAATAATAAATAAAACTATCATTACTATAATTACTCCATGGAGGTCGTCTTGAGATTAGCTAAAACACAAATGGGTAAAAACCTACAAAAAAATAAAAATCTAACAATGCTTAAAATGATACTTATTCTTGCCTTTTTTAATTAATGATGGATGTGGTGTTCATCTTGTCCTTCCTTTCGTTTTTCTCCTTGCCCTTATCACCACTTTGCTGCTGTCTTTTACCCTATTCTTTTATAGCATAAGAAGCACTTTTCTTCTTATCCATTTCCATGTAGTGAGGTTGAACACAAGCCTCATCAATGTCTGTTTGGCTTGACCATTAGAACAGGCATTTGTAAATGCCCAAATACCCCATGAATGAAGTTCTTTAGCACCTTCTGGTCCATGATGTTTTTTACAAGTTCTACAGCTTCTTCTGGAATTTACTTGCGTACAATAGTAAACTTTCGCCTTTATTTTATCTATGGAAGTGTCATTAGATGTGTTTTTCATCCTCATAGAATATGGGGTAAAATTGTGTCCTCAACAGAACCTTTTAAGTCATCCCATTTGTATATTGGTGACACTTTTGAAATCTGCAATGAAGATGCATGACCTCACACTATGTGAGAGCATACCCAGTAGATTCTGTTCTGCTAAGTATATTTGTTGATACTCACTCAACTGTTGCAAACTGAAATGGACCTCTAACCAGGCTATCCAATGATTAAGTTTTTCTGCACTAAACTCTCCGTCAAACAGCTGAATGTTGATCTTAACTTCAGCCTTCAAGATTGAAATGTTTTCACTAGAAATAGGCTGTTCTGAACCTTGTTCTTTTCCTTCGAGCTCTTTTCCCTGCTCATCTTGATTTTGAGGAAGTCCCAACTTCTGTGACAAGGCTAGCATTACATTTCACAGCCTCTCTAGTCTGACCACTGATAGAGATCTTTAGGCCACATCATCATCCACCCTATTCAACTTCATCCATCTCCCTCTCCACATCTGTCTCCATCACTCTCACTGCTCTATTCCATTATTGGTACTAATCTCGGGCTCAAATGGATCAAAATCACCACATCCACTAGAGTTTTCATAGGTGTAACCTATAATTTTCACCCTTTTTCACCACAAAAGCAATTGCAAAGAACATAAAATTTTGTAATGTCCCGTTTATAGCCAATGTCAGTTGTTGATGTTGTTAGCCCATCATTGCGACCCTCATGGACTAATGTTGTGGTATGAGGGTTTCTTCAGTGTTGTTGGATCACCATCCTGCGTCTGCATCTTTCCGTTTGGCTCGATTTGAGCGACTTGCTATTTATAGTAAGTCAATTTTAGCTAGTTACTATTTTTGGCAGGGCACTTAGGTGTCTGGATCAGGCAGTGAGTATCTAGATTTCGAGTTAATCATGTGGAGGAATTAATAAGCTATTTATTTGATTATTAATTATTAATTAAGTTAAAGCTTATAATAAAGTAACGTCTAGTACATTAAATGCTTATTTAATAAAGTTGACTTTGGCACCTAAGTTATGGAGGGAGTTTTAATTAAATATTATATTTTGAATTCAACAAAAGCAAATAGCACAAAAAGCTAAGTATGTTTTTAAGTCATGAGAAGTGTCATCTTGAAGCCTTGGTCGGTTTCCTCTTGGGAATTATAAAAGCCATCATGAGGAGAAATCGATCCATATCCTTGAACATTTTGCTTTTGATGATTTTGTGAAGAGACTTGAAACAAGGGTTTGCAGATTTCAGACTTGGATAATTGATAATTCTATTGAGTTTCCACGGAACTTTAAATTGGTTAAATGTCCAATGAATTGTGCACATGCGATGGTGTCATCTAGAGATCATGAATGGATTAATGGTTGAAGGAATTGCTGTTTGATTGTTTAGATTTCATTCTGAATTGTGAAACAAGGGGAGTGTGACCAATCAATAGCAGATAACAGCCTTTATAGAGGTCTGCGTTTGAAGCAAAAAGGCAGCTGCTGGGTATTTGTAGGCCGCGTTAGTGCAGAGAAAGTGATGTTGGAGGCTCAAGGAGGCACGTTTTGTCAGTTTAGTGCTTTTACATTGCAATTCCAGCATTGGCGTCAAAGATTATACGTTTCCAGTTAAGCTACGTCTCATATTTCGTGAACAATAAGACCTGCGATCAGTCCCAGGTTTCATACATTTTGCATTTAATAAATTCTAAAATGCATGTTATTATCAATGTAAATATTGCAATCTGGTGATTAGCAAATAAAGATTTCTTGTGCATAGTTTGTGTAGTTAATTCAGAATTTCAAGCATTGTTATTCAACATTCTCAAAAACAAAAGCAAAAAACAAATATTCTGAAAATACAAAAAAAATTACAAAACTTCAAAACAAAAACATATTTGGCAGTTATTTGAGACAGGGGATAACCAATAGAGTTCTTACAATGGTATTAGAGCGGTTTCCTTCCATCCTGGAGGGTTGAGTAATACATGCAGCCACAAAGGTTTGATCCAAATAAATATTATTCTTGCAGGGAAGAATAGAACCACAAATTGAACAAGTTCGGGAAACGTGGTTAGGCTCAATGGAACATAGGAGGGGTGGCAGTCCACCCAAGAATGCAGATAATGATAAGGAAAGGGAAGCTATAGAATTATTTAGGGGTCTTGTAGCAGGGCAGCAATAGGTGGCTACTATTTTGCAATAGCTTACCACAGCCATTCAGCAGATGTCATTGCCTAGAGGGCAAAACCAGGACAGGGAAGAGCGTGGTAGTGCAAATGGGACCCCTAGGGCGAGAGGAGTCCCTACAGGTACATATTACAGGCCTACACGACCCGCGTTCTTGAGGCACGAGTTTGAGGTAAGGAGTGTAAAGGAAGAAGAAGGTGGAGGTTTCATTGATGATATGTTGGCCATGCATGATGAGTGGTATGCATTGCCACAGGTAGTTAAGAATCACCTGCCTTCGACAGATTTATGACTCGGAGGAGATAGCATAGCAGACCTAGGCAGGAGAGAAGGCATAGAAATTAGAATGCTAATCTGAAGCATGCCAAGGGAGCGGATTCTGCCCCCTAGTTGAGATTATGAAATTTTCCTTCGCCTCTCTTGCATTAGGCAACTTGTCCCTTTGGCAAGGTTGCTATTAAATCTCATGACTCCCACACTCGCTTCCTTAACTAGCCATGGCGGAACTTTAGGTTGTTTTGGGATTAAGAATTCTAACTAGGGGGGATTCTGTCCCTTGGTCAGGATTATACTTGATCTTTCTCATTGATTATTAGTTGCTCTTTAACCTCCATCTCGGTCTCCAAGTTTCTTTCAAGGTTTGGTGGTTGGAGTTTATCGATTATAATCTTGGTTTGAGACAGATTGGAAGCCATTTTCATCTGATTTTTATCCCTACTTGTTCAAAAGTTTTGATCCTTGCCCACCAAGCTTTACCATATCTAGCCTTGAACTTCATTCTCTTCCACTTAAAGCGATTGGGGCTGAGAATCCATATCAAAAGTCATCATATTTGGGGTGGAATTTTGGGGTAGGTTGGGATTTTAACAAGGTGATGGGGCGGAACTTTGATAGCTCTCAAGATTAAGGATCCCAGGAGGTGGTCGGATTCCAACCTCCTCTTGGGATTGTCCTTCCACCCGCTTAATTTTATGACTCAATTTAATTTCCTCAATCCTCCATCCTCTATCTTTATTTTGGTCTGATTTTTCCATGGATTTGAAGTTGTAAAATCATCATTGTCGTCTTGAATCATCCTCAATTCAACTTGTATCTGAATTACCCCTCTCTTGATCTGCTTTTCACTTTTCTCCTTCAAATTAGGCCCTTCTATTGGGGTTGAAATACTTGGGCGGAGATCAAAAGGGTGTCGGGATTTAGCAAAGAGGAGGGGGCGGAAATCTTATGGAGGTCGGGCTTTTGAATCCTAAGACCAGGTCGGAATCCGACCTTTTGTCAGGATTATCACAAAGGGAAATACTTAAATCCAAACCTGCCCCCAACTTGGCTCATCAAAGCTAAACTTTGCTTGGTCACTCCTCATTACAACTAGGTCTGTGATAACCATTTTAGCCTCCATTTCAGTTGGATTCATTTCTGATCTGAATGTTGACACTCAAACTTGTCCATTTGCCAAATTTGGATCTTGCTCATTTTCATCCTCATTCTTCATGCCTTGTTCGAAATCCAATGATTTCATGCTTACTCCCTTTGTTTGAAGCCGCCACCATTGATGATGATTTCACTTTTAATCACAAGGCCTTACTATTTTCTTGCTCTCCCTTACCTCATAAGACTCCACTCTTGAAAAGATGAACCGCCCAACTTGACTCTCTAAGCCTAAGACGACCACTTAACCTGTAACAAAACGGAAAGAGGGGGTCCCCACTTGCAATGGGGTGATGGTATGTAAACCTCACAACAGGTAGTTGTTGGCAGTTGTAATGTCCCCACTTCAAGGATAGGATTCAATAATAAAATTATAAATTATAAATTATAATATAATTCAAAGATATAACATATTAATAAATAAAGTATAATATAATATAATTCTTTCATTATTAAATATAATATATTATATTAATACAATATATTATTAATAAACAAATAAATTATTATTAATGTTAATATAATGATAATTGACAATATCTAATAATAATATTATTAACTATGTCTAATAATAATGTTATTTATTAATAATCAACAATGTATTGTAATAATATAATCAATATTATTAATCAATTAATATAAATATTAATCCATATTAATAATATCAATCAATATATAATTAATTAGTCAATGCAATATAATTAACAATACTAATCAATATAATATAATATTAATCGACTTATAATATCAATTCATATTAAATTTTAATACTACTTGTAAATCGACACAGTCCTTATCGACTTCAAGTAAGTCGATAATAGCAATAAACTTGCAAAGTCGTCGGCCAAAGCAAGTGTAAGGTCGCGTCCCGTAATTGGGAGATATAAAGCGTAGGTAGTAAATTAAGGTAAAGGGGAGGAGAGAACATAGAAGGTAACATGTGATCAGTAAGCAGAGGGAAGGGAAGGAAATTACAAATTAAATCTGGCCACCATCAAACAAGAGAAAAGAAAGAGCAGCAAATTGGGAGCTTTGAGAACGTCCAACTCAGCATCCCTGGGCGGAACGTGGCCATGGTAAACTCGGTTCATAAGGGGAGAGTTTTAGAATCCAAAAGAGATACGGTCAGCGAAGGAAATAATATACACAGTCAGCAAACATTTGATCATATATTATCGAATAAAAGCCAACATAACACACAATATCATCACCATTTAATCTCCAAACGCCCTGAACTCGTAGAATATAAGATTGAATTTATATGAATTCATTAAGTATCAATCCAGAAAAAGGTCATACAATCATATATCATTGGCTGTAGTTCTAAATGAAGGATTGATGATTGGTAACGTTCAAAGATAATAATAATAATTATGGTCAAACACAGAGATTCGTATATTCATAGCAGCATTGAAGCCAGCTCAAATTCACTAAATCCAAATTAGCGATACCTACAACTATGACAAAAATCTCAATATAAAAAGGGTGTGATTTACTAGACACCTCCCTTGAGGAACGAAGAGTAATATCTTTTGAAGATAGACTCCCTTGTCAAGAGTATAAACGGAATCTATTTTACAAAGAGGAAGAGAGATAAGGGGGTAATGAACAACATCGATCCAAGGAGAAAAACAGAGATTATAAAATGTAGTTGGTACAATTGTTGTGAGTAGATAAGGAGGCAAATCAGGGACATACACCAAGTTGAGAAGAGAAGGAATTGTATGAAGATCTTGAAGCTGAAATATGAAATAAATTGAAGCGTTGATAAGGAGGATATAAGGAATCTCATAGCAGATTCACATGGGGAGTTAGTGATGACCTTATGAGAGATGTATGATTATCTTATAGCTGATCGTGAAGAAGAGGTTATAGCAGATTTTTGAAGAAGTCAAAGCAGATTTGTGGAAATTCAAAGGATATTCATATCAAAAGCAAACAAGTATAATTGAAATTGTTCACTTAAAGCAAATTTGCAATATGAGTCAATAATAGAGCTATAATTGAATGAAAATTTAATGTTAGTTATGGAAGGCACACTACAGTGGTATCAGAGCATGATCTTGCCATCGTGTAGGGTAAAAAAAAAGGAAGACACAAGAAATACATATCTTATATTCATTTCTAAGTTATCATGGAAGGAAGGGAAACTAATATATATCTCCAAATAAATTTGAAAGTTGATATAATCTTCCATAAACCAGTATATATTGATGAGTTAACATATGCATATATGATTAAGCCTTGGATGGGGAATCTCTTCCAAGAAGAGGAATGGGTCATTTATTGACCAACCTAAGAGCCTTGGATAGAGAAAGTCTCTTATAAGAAGAGGAATGGACCAGATAATGGTCAACCTATAAGCCCTGAGTGATGCGCTCCAGTGGACAACGACAAGATTGGGCCAAAGGACTATAGAAGATCCTTATTAAGGTCATGAGCTCAACCTGGTAGACTTTGCTCAGGAAGCCCCTAAGGATGCGCTCCAGAGAACGACGACAAGATTTAATCAAAGGATCACAAGGTCCTTATTAAGGTTATAAGCCCGACCTGGTAGACATTCTTTGGGAGCCCTAAGGGATGCGCCCCAGAGGAAGACGACAAGATTTAACCAGACGACCGCAAAAGGGTCCTTATCAAAGGTTATGAGCCCGACCTAGCAGACTTCTTTTAGGGAGAGGCTATAAGCCCTGAGTGATGCGCTCTAGTGGACGACGACAAGATTTGGCCAAAGGACCATAGAGGGTTCTTGTCAAAGGTCATGAGCCCGACTTGGTAGACGTCGCTCAGGAAGTCCCTAGGGATGCGCTCCAGAGGATGACGACAAGATTTAACCAAAGGACCGCAAAAGGATCCTTATTAAAGGTTATGAACCCGACCTGGCAGACTTCTCTTAGGGAGTGTTAAGAATTGGATAGATAACTTGTTAGATTCTTATATTATATGTTTTGTTTTCCCTCTAACAAGTCTTTGCAGGTTCCTAAAGGGAATCCAAAGATTGTAGATATCCTTGGTGGAGGGCATTTGTTATAAATGTCGAGATTCCTAAAGGGAATCCAGTGATCAAAGACATTCTTGATTATGCATCAAGGAGCAAAGCAATACTTAACAAAGGAAAATGGAAGTGTTGTAGCAGATCAAGATAAGTTCTATTTGTTGAATTTTAAATTGAATATCATGGTAAGTTTATATTAGTAAATATATTGTGATTCTAATCTCAAACTTGAAATTTTTGTTTCAGGACTAAAAATGGTACATCAATGTAATGTCCCCTTTTCGGGGCACATTATTTCGTGCCTTATAGTTAGCCTTTCATCATAGTCCAGTGGGCTAACAGAGGCTTGGCAAGTGATTAGAGGGATGTTTGGCCTTGGTGTTTTCAGTTTCAGGCCAATCAGATCAGTTCTACAGGGTTTCCAGGGTACTTACTATTTATAGTAAGTCAGCAGAACTCAATTTTCATGGCATTTCAGTAGTGGACTTGGAGCGCCTCACTGAGAGCTTTCCGGCAAGCTATCACACGTCTTCATCCGAGTTCGTTTGGGCCTCCGTTTTAATGCCAAAAGATTCCTACTTTATTTTATTATGTCACTTTATAACCCAACGGTTATATTTATTTAAAAAGTTACTTTAAGTGGAATATGAAGAGACAAAGTGGAGAAACTGAAATCACAGTTGCAGCTTTAAAAGAGGGCTTGGAGTCTCATTGTGATATGCTTAGTTTTTGATATTATATTTATCTCTTGGAGATATCAGGAAGCTTTCAGCTTTCGAATACAGCCGTGAGGACGGAAACACTTTTGGCTTAGAGGTGGATTGGACATAGCCCTAGTTCGTCTCCAGTGCGGATTCACAGCAGAGTTCGCCATTGTATTCACAGGTTCTTTTCTGTTATCTAATATTCTGTTGCATGTTGAGTTCAGATTTGGAATTGTGAGAAATCCCACTGTTATTTTATAATGCAACCATGTTGCTGAGGGTTTTAATGGAATATATAGTGCTGGTTATTTACTGTTGAATCCATGGTTTATTGCATGAATGTATTTCTTTAAATCTGCATGAGATATATTTGAGAAATTTGTAAAAGACCGGGTTTGGGTCATTACAGTGGTATCAGAGCTAGTCTTCCTGCCAACCTGTGGATATAGAAACAGTTTTTCAGAAAGGTTTATCAGAGTTTTGTTATCAGAGAAAAAATTCCAGACTATGAGGTTGGATGGGTAATAGAAATTTACAGACTAAGGTATTTAATGTCTGTACTAGATTTTAAAATTTATGAGTAAGGAAGCGCAGTTGTGCCGAATTTGTGAGGGTTCAGAATTCCAGAAATAAAATCCTTGTGTTGTTGAAAAAAATTACTATTCCTATCAGAATCATGACCCTCAAATCATTACTCTTAGTAATGGCCGCTCTTCTCAGTATTCGTGACTAGTTTTTAAGCCTGGCTTTATATGATCTTGCTAATATTAAGAGTCGTCAGACCTTATTGAGGGTCTTCCTTTTTGATGCAGCGAATACAATAGCGGCTTGATATTAGTGTGGCTAATGTGGAAAGATTAATATTTCCACTGCTCTTATTTTAATCAGGAATAATAAGGTTATGTTGAATATTATATTCCATAATTTCGTGGACGCAATTCAATATCTGGCCAAGGAGGTGATGCAAATAAAGATGGAGTGATTTAATTGTTTGTGGGCCCGTTTTTTTATTCTGAATATATTTGAGCCGGAGTATTAAGTTGGACTATATCAACACCCCCCTTAATATTATTGTTTATTCATTGGATTATGAATCGACTCAAGTGATAGATATAATAATGAATTGTGAATAAACGACAGAGGAAATATTTTAATGGCACGATTATGACTGGAGTTCGATTTAATTTATGGAAACTATTTTGAAGTCGGGCACATAAAGCTTTTATTATCCGTGAATCTATATTGTGCAATATAATAAGATTTAACAAGGCCATTGGAGTTACTGAGTTGCTGCGGGGCATTATTCCTGGAGATGGTGCACAGAAGATTTGCGTGAGCTCCAATCGGGCCGACAGTTATTTTCCCTTGGTGCACAGAGGTCAAACGACAATTGATTAATCTGCAACCACTCCCAATGATACCCGCCACTATAATCTCACTTTCAACGGCAGGCTTATTAATATATAGTCTGTGAAACATTAGAAGAGAAATATTTTGCCGCGAATGATCTTGGCAATTAATCATTCAGCCGCAATACGTTGGGAAATACACAGTCTGGTCAAGGTATCCAGGGAAGAGGGCATTGGCGCAGCTGTCTGGGAAGAAACGCAGCCAACCAGAGATAGTCTTATCACAGCCATATTCATACCATCTGCTGTGTCAATAAGGAGGGCCAGGACATCATACAACCATCCTGATATATACATCTACAACATCAAGTGTATCTCCAAGAACAAAGATTCTTTTTTTCCAGGCTCCACGTATGGCATCATAATACTTATTTATGAAACTCTATAATTATCTAGCGGAGGAAAATCTACTGTATTGATTCATTTAAGCTTGTAACATCTATTTGTTGGGCGGCCACTTGTGTATTGAAGTCATTGAAGTTGGCTACATTATCAGGAAGTTGTGGCTGCTACAAACAAGAAGATGCAAATTAAGCCCAGCACTGTTGTGTTTCCAGCGTCCAGATTTTAATCCATTAAAGAGTTCTAGATTCTACTTACACTATTACTGAAGGATCAAGGTGGTTTGAGTTCTGTGAGAGAAGTTGCATTGGATCATCTCATTAATTTTTCAGAATAAACCTAAGTTCTGAAGCAGCAAACCATTTCTCAGAACACTTATGCAAATTGTTTGACAAAATGATCACATGTTAGAAGACCATAAAGGAGCCGTTTGGGAAGCCAAAGAAGAAAACTTCAGCATTAGGGGATAATATAAATTGTATAGCATATTCCCTTCTTTCATTGGTCTAGTTGAATAAGGAAAGGCAGAGACAACAGCACCACACACAACGCCCATCAACGCAGCAAAGTTTCAAATCTATTTCAGGCAATTGGTATCACTGGAAGCCAGATTTTGTGTCGCTTTTCGTGCAGTTGAGGATCCTAATTCGGAATGTTTATGACAAGCAAGTTGTGGAATATAAGTTCTGAAACCATTTATATTGTGTTTCCGAAATTCAGGAAGTGCTTGAAGGGCGCCTGTAAGTGACGAATGCCCTTCTTGTATAAATTACTTGGAAATAAAATTTACTCTTACAGCAGGTGAATGAAGTTGGTTTTGATAATTATGCTAGAAGGTTTTCAGTCGAGATTAACAATAAATTATCAATAGTGTTATGGTACTTAAGCGTTTGCAAATATACTGGTCTCATTCTGATTTGTAAACCAATACTCCTTCATACCAGACAATCACGAAAGCAAACACAGTCAACCCTTGAGATTCAACATTTTTGTAAAGATGCATGGTCTGGGATAAGTCCGAAAGGATCTTGTTAAGGTGCAGCAACAGTTAGCCCAGATTTCACAACCTGATAAAAGGACTGAAATTCTCAGCATATATGATGAGTATAACACACTTCCTCCACGGTTTCAGAGAGATTTAACCTTCTCTAGTTTCATGGACTTTCATCCAAAGCTTCAACACAAGACTTTAATGGAAAGGAAGCGGTGTCAGGATTTGGCTCGAGATCTACTTGCACAAGATAGGTGCAGAAATTTATATGAAGAGTTTCCAGCTATCATTAATCAACCTATAAGTGAACAAAAAACTAAGTTAGTTATTGAAGAAAAGCCTTATGAGGTTGTCGTTGAAGTCGGGAATTGCAAAACAAATATTGAATCAAGGCATGAAGGAGAGACTAAAGAAGAGGTAGCAAATATGCAGGGTACAGAATATGAGGAATCATGTGATTTCTATAGCAGCGCATCACGTATGCATAATGATGAATTGGATGAACAATCCGAGAGTGCATTTCAAAATGATAACGATAAGAAGCATGCCTTGCAGCATCAGCTGAAGATCAATAATGATGCTATTACTGCAGCTCTTGTTCACCATGATAGCACTCACCAGATCATTGAGGATCTTTACAGGAAAGCTCAGAGAGAGACAAGACAAGGTGGTATAAGGATTGGATCTTATGTTGTAGATTTATAGGAGGTCAAAACAACTTTTGAGGATTGGAAATCAAGATATCTGTGTTTACTTTCAGACCGCGATTACCTATTACAGGTTGCTAGAAAATATGTTGAGCAGTTGAAAGAAAAAGATGACGAGGTTAATAAGCTCAACAGAGAGCTTAACGTTGCTCAGGAAACATTGGAGAACACACATCTTGCTCTTTAGGAAGCAAGAAATCAGATTGTTGCCACTAGTCAGTACAGGGAACAGGACGACAGGGAAAGGTCCGAATTTTTTCAGGAGGTGATTCAAGAACTCGATAGCATACAGAAGACCTATGACTTGGACAGCTGTCCCAAAAGATCTTTGGATCATCCAGAGTTTCCTTATGAGTTAGATAACTTTCAGGTGATCAACAATTTCTTGTTTGAGATGGATGCTGATTTGATATTTGATAATCCTTTCTTTAAGCTAGATGAGGAAGGTATTTCCTATCCCAATGACGAGGATGAGGTCGGTTACAGGATTTGGGACCCAGGTTCAGTTATTAGAGGTGATTCTTGGTCACCAGGGTGGAGTAGCGGGATGAGCTCAGTTGTTGTGCAATGTGGTTTTTACACTAGTAGTCCAGGATGGACAGTTAGGTCTTGTGGCATGATGGGTGATATGCCTTTCCGTGAACTACCTCTCGTTGATGGTGAGATGTCTCATTTTGGCGAGCATCCCTTGGATCATTCCTCTTTCCACACAGCCGTGAATCCTCTACATTACCATACTGATTCATCCAGTGCTTATGGTATTGAGAGACAGTTATGGAATCCTTATGCTGCTTCGGGAATTCTAGTAGAGTTGGTTAGTGCATCGCATGTTAGCCACATTGTATGGGATCCATTCTGTTTTCCTTTCAGCCCACCTACGGAGAACTTTCTTTTCCGATTATTGCAGAGGCGTGGGGTGAGTGATTGGGTTGGTACCCTTCCTCGCTTGCAGATGGAAGCCTTGTCCGACAGTCTGCGTATGTTGCCTCTTCAGTACAGTTTCCAGTTCGGGCAACAGATCAAAGGGGCAGTGTTATGGTAGTTGGACATTTTTGGTGATTCACTCAGTAGGGGCATAGGGCATCAGGATATTTCAGCCAGCCGGGGAGATGGATGCCACTTTTGCTTATGGGATCCAGGAGGGACGTACTTGTGGTTGGTATTTATTTAGGGAGTCGATTGGTGTGAGGTTTGGTTTCCCCCTGCATTTGACCGTAGAGGTGCTGGTGATCTTAGTTGGAGTGAGGTTCTCAATTGGGTTGAGGACTTTCTCACAGGTGATGGCGACATAGGGCAGTTTGGTACGACTGATCCTGCAGTGATTTGGGATCTTGACATTAGACTGGTTGTTGTTTGGTTGTTGTGTGAATGGCTTCACAGGTCAGGGTATAATATCTGTTTCAGTTTCCCACGACAGATTGGTGGAGTAGCTTCCCTAAGGTTGGTTTGGGATCCAGGTATTAAGATCACAGCATGTAGATACCGATTGCTTGAGGGCAAGCAATCTCCGGGAAGGGATGATTTGCAATGTCCCCTTTTCGGGGCACATTATTTCGTGCCTTATAGTTAGCCTTTCATCATGGTCTGGTGGGCTAACAGAGGCTTGGCAAGTGATTAGAGAGATGTTTGGCCTTGGTGTTTTTAGTTTCAGGCCAATCAAATCAGTTCTACAGTGTTTCCAAGGTACTTACTATTTATAGTAAGTCCGCAAAACTCAATTTTCCTGGCATTTCAGTAGTGAACTTGGAGCGGCTCGCCGAGAGCTTTCTGGCAAGCTATCACACGTCTTCATCTAAGTTCGTTTGGGCCTCCATTTTAATGCCAGAAGATTCCTACTTTATTTTCTTATGTCACTTTATAACCCAACGGTTATATTTATTTAAAAAGTGACTTTAAGTGGAATATGAAGAGACAAAGTGGGGAAACTGAAGAGTCACAATTGTAGCTTTAAAAGAAGACTTGGAGTCTCATTGTGATATGCTTAGTTTTTGATATTATATTTATCTTTGGAGATATCAGGAAGCTTTCAGCTTTCGAATACAGCCGTGAGGACGGAAACCCTTTTGGCTTAGAGGTGGATTGGACGTAGCCCCAGTTCGTCTCCGGTGCGGATTCACGGCAGAGTTCGCCATTGTATTCACAGGTTCTTTTATGTTATCTGATATTCTGTTGCATGTTGAGTTCAGATTTGGAATTGTGAGAAATTCCACTGTTATTTTATAATGCAACCATGTTGCTGAGTGTTTTAATGGAATATATAGTGCTGGTTATTTACTGTTGAATCCATGGTTTATTGCATGAATGTATTTCTTTAAATTTGCATGAGATATATTTGAGAAATTTGGAAAAGACCGGGTTTGGATCATTACAATCAATCATATCATAAGGAGAAGCCATTTAATTGCTTGAGGACAAGCAATTTTGGGAAGGGCGGACTGTAATGTCCCCACTTTGAGGATAAGATTTAATAATAAAATTATAAATTATAATATAATTTAAATATATAAATTTTAAATTTTAAATTCATAGCAGCATTGAAGCCAGCTCAAATTCACTAAATCCAAATTAGAGATACCTGCAACTATGACAAAAATCTCAATATAAAAAAGGTGTGATTTATTAGACACCTCCCTTGAGAAACGAAGAGTAATATCTTTTGAAGATAGACTCCCTTGCCAAGAATATAAATGGAATCTTTTTACAAAGAGGAAGAGAGATGAGGGGGTAATGAACAACATCGATCCAAGGAGAAAAACAGAGATTATAAAATGTAGTTGGTACAATTGTTGTGAGTAGATAAGGAGGCAAATCAGGGACATACACGAAGTTGAGAAGAGAAGGAATTGTATGAAGATCTTGAAGCTGAAATATGAAATAAATTGAAGCGTTGATAAGGAGGATATAAGGAATCTCATAGCAGATTCATATGGGGAGTTAGTGATGACCTTATGATAGATGTATGATTATCTTATAGCTGATCATGAAGAAGAGGTTATAGCAGATTTTTGAAGAAGTCATATCAGATTTGTGGAAAGATTCGAAGGATATTCATATCAAAAGCAAACAAGTATAATTGAAATTGTTCACTTAAAGCAAATTTGCAATGAGTCAATAATAGAGCTATAATTGAATGAAAATTTAATGCCAGTTATGGAAGGGACACTGCAGCAGTTGCCAATCTTAACAAACCACCGAGTAGTATTTATGGTACCCATTTTGTGTATCGGGAACCAGTTCTGATTTTGTATACATTGCATATGGTAATAAATGAAATATCTTTCTGAGACTGTACTGAGTTGGCATTATTACATTTTATTACTTTATGTTATGTTCTCCAAACGATATCTTTGTTTACTCTTTACAGTAATTAGGAAGTTCCCTACAGGAGTAAACAGTTTGGTACTTAGGTAACTTAAGTCCGTATGCAGCAATTCTCCCTGCAGCCTTTATCAATTCATCCAGATTGCTATTATTGAGGGCTGATCCTCCCAACTAAGTTGTGATTAGCTGCTCAAAAGTATGCTTTACCATAGCTAGATTATTGTCAATAAGTGAGAATAGTTGAAGTGTGCAGAAAGATAGAATATCCCGCTCAATAATTTTCAGCTTCTCTATGTTCTCCTTAACAATCTTTAGGGTGGGCACCTGCAACTCAAATAGAACTTAGCACTTAGCTGTCCATTTTGGAATCTGATCATTTTTAAATCAGCTATCACCTCCAATCTCATCTACTTCCCAAAAC
The DNA here is from genome assembly GCA_018584345.1 of Thuja plicata. Taxonomy (NCBI): domain Eukaryota; kingdom Viridiplantae; phylum Streptophyta; class Pinopsida; order Cupressales; family Cupressaceae; genus Thuja; species Thuja plicata. Next base: position 366,279 of record MU225830.1, on the reverse strand, counting down.
TCGATTGATCTGAACTGGTTAATATGCCACTACACAAGGAAATATTAGCAATCATAGTGTATTGTAGATGAGATGAAGCTGTAAATGCTCTGCTTAACAAGTTCACAAATGCTTTCTTAGCTGCCAATCACAAAAACACCTGTGTAATGGTGCTTACAGCAATCAATTCAAACAGAATGGATGCATCTTAGAATGTCCTACAGTTTTTGCATTGATAATAAATTTGCAGCATAACATGAATGGATATGTTAAGAGATAACTATTAACATTCATAACAGCATGCAGCCAATAGCAATTGACAAACAAAACACTTATCAAAGAATGTTCTGCGAATTTGGCAATGACCAATAAAAAGTGCATCATAACTACAGGGACTACGAGGTGAGGCTAAGCTGCTAAAGAGTGATATTTAAGAGGGAAATGAGAATAAGATGAAGAAATATCAATTGCAAAATTCATCTGGTACTTCCAACTCAAACTTTGGGTCTTTATATCTGCAAAAACATACTCGTGAAATATGTGTGTACAGAAGAGAATTGTGTGTTTTGGATATAACCTGAGGCCTGAACAACAACACAATTAGTTTGTTGTATTTTCTATGGATTCCCTAGACTGTATTAAGAAATTATAATTGATGAGTACACTGTTACTATGCAACACAGTAATTTCAGATTTCTTGGAGGAAGCTAATCAAGTTATTTGCTAATTATGTCTCAGTTGTACTGAATATATGCAAGGTCATCAATTCGAATGGGTGTATGCGCCTCAACAAAACCTGGATAAATCTCCCTGACAAGAAATACAGAGCAAACCTTATGAAACTTAAGGGATTATTTACCTGCACCCTCCCATTTTTCTAATTCAAATATGCACTGTAACCTTGGACTTTAACAAGAATGACTATTGAGAGAATTACAATCTTCTTGCACACGATATAAATTTTCTAAGAAAAGGATAGAATAAAGGAACCTCATATTATAAATCAAGTAAATTTCCTAATGATATGTGGAAATTAAAAATCATATTATAAATCAAGTGAATTTCCTAATGATAGGTGGAAATTAAAAATCACTAGTTATCACGTTCCAGACACTCGAGTCAGAAGATAGTGTAGCTTTAAAAATTGGACTCAAAAAAACTTGGTGGCTCAAAAATTTTAATTGGTCTGGGAGCTCAGCAAAAATAAGAAAATATTCACAAATTTCAATATAGAAAAATTCATTGCATAAATTTAAATAAAATATAAAAAAATGTTAATAAATATAGTAAATGAATTTAGAGAATGTTGGCAAGGATATTGTAGAAAAATCCTTTAAATCCATAGCAAGACAAAAAAATAGAAACCTAAAATTGAAAAGAAATCAAGAAAATTAAAATAAATTTCCTGCTAGCTGGTGAGATTTTAGTATAGAGCCGCAAGTTTTCTGTGCAAATCTCTACAAGTACTTGCCAGAAACTCACATGTCATGTTTTCGGTAACTTACTATGCTATACAGATTGGTTAGTGAGTATTCATTAGTTTGGCAAGTTCTCTACAGTTTATGAAAGTGAGGTAGAAATGATTCCAAAAGAGAATATCTAACCAGATAATCTGCTGCTGTTGCACGCTTCACACAACCCAATCCTCCATATGATATTTCTCCCCAACCTTTCCAGCCACATTCCTGTACACAAAATTGAGGTTCTTTTCATGATAACTAGGCACAGAATACAGAAAACAATTCCTAAATGATGAAGCATCTGATTACAGCATTTCAATATCTGTACATATCCGAAGATCAAAGTGATACACATATTATTAAACTTTGGAAGAGAAGCATTCTAGACTATCATCCATAACTTATATTGTGAAAAATATTGGTTCTACATGTTCACTGTAATTTAAAGCTACTAACTTGCATAAAACAAAATAATGACTGTGTTAAAAGAAAGAAAGCATGAAATTAAACTGATGTCAGTAAACAGAGCTGATCTATACAACTTGAAAGCACATATAGTTATAATGGAAAAGCATTAGAGGGAAAATAAGTTATAACCCTAGAATCTAAAAAAACAACTAAACACAGTTGAAGGGGGCAAATTGAAGGTAAAACCCCAATTATATGATTCAAATAGAAGAAGAAATAGCTATGTCGAAGAAATACATATCAAGGCAAGGAATTACAGAAGACAAAAGCTGGAGAGCGGGGCAGTAAACAGCACAGCCATTCATTGCGAATCTCAGAGTAAAAGATTGATAACATCATCCTCCACCACCATGATAGGGTCAACCTAGGATTAGATAATGGTCATTAGGACTGCCCACAGCTAAGGACAATAGCCATTGTGGACATAAATTAACTTTATTTATTTGTTTATTTTGAACCAATCATTATTTTGTCTTATGCCAGTTAGTAGCTGTGCATGACAACAAATAAGGAGAACCAATATTTTAGAGGATAAGAGATATACAACTATCTAGAATGCTTCTCCTCAATAATTTCAAATATCAATTGTTTCACTTGGACATTCTTATATTAGAAAATACTACAGATACTGGAATTAAATGCTTCCTCATTTAGGAATTGCTTTATTTAGAAAACTTGTTATTGATGTCAAATTTAACAAACATACACATACCGATCGGGTTGAAGATGAAGGTTGCAATCTTCAGTTTTGCTTAAGCCTTTCAATTTCTGTTGTAGATACTGTGTTGAAATGTAGCTACATTTTCAGACTAATATTAAATGGTGAATGGAAACAAGACAAACATTAGATATCTAGCGGAAATAATGCTGTTTTTACCTTCAATTGTTCTGAATGTGTCTCAGAAGATGATGGAATGATAGTTTGGTACATACTAGACAGAGTATCAAGATTGCTGTACGAAAAGTCGTATTTGTTTATGCAGAATGTTTGATCCGATTTATATTGCATATATCTGTGCATCATAATATAGAGACAATATGTTTGATTCAATATTATGTTTAGATCGAACTGTTCACGCATCGGATAGTGATAAAGTTGATTTGATTAAACTACATATGTATCGGGTTTGTGGTTGGATCAGTTTGGTTTCAGCTGCAACTGGTTATACAGTTAATAACTACAAACTGTCTCATTGTTGGTCGCCACTATAAGCAAAATCTCTTTCAGCAATAAAGTGGAATATTAATCTTTTTTGTTGAGACAGTTGTAACTGCAACAAAAAGTTTCGGCTGTAACTTTAAGCAGTTGAAACTATTTCCAAACAGAATTTTAACTGTCTTAAAACTACTCATCTGATACGAAACAAAACAGACTCTATTTAAAGGCTGCTAAGGATCGATGAAGACGAGAGATATTAGAGTGCGTGAATCATTGATAAGTAATATCGAGTCCGATGCAAAGCAAGTTGCGAGATTGCAGATTGGAAGAAAGTTAGAAACTTATTATGTATAGTCCATTGTTATTGTAAAATCTGAGAATAACATTGAGTGATGTTGTAAAATCTGAGAATGTCGTTTTAAAATCTGAAAGTGTGTTTATTCTGTCCGATCTTTTAACAGCCATCAAGTTGAGTGAAATGTATTATAATACATCTGCAAGTTAGAGAAGATTGAATAAGCAAAGAGTTTTGCAAAAGAAGGTTGTAACATCCAGAAAGTTGGTGCCTCAAGGATGCTGGGGCGGCGCTCAGTTTGAGAAGTTGGTGCTTCTGTTGGAGTTGGTGCTCTCAAGCAAGGAATTTGGTGATTCCTTAGGGTTGGTTCCCTTAAAGCATTGTACACATTTTTATACTTTAGGCTGGATTAGGACAAAAGATTCTAGCAGCATTTCTCACCATGGTTTTTCACCCATCTTGGGTTTTCCATGTATTCATGTGTTATTCCTTCTTTGTGTGGTTGCACTCTTTTTAATTTTGCTTTTTTATACATATCAGTTTATCAAAGTTTTAAAGGATCTGAAATTATATTTTCTCCTGGGGTTCTTGGAAGAGCTCTCCCTTGCAGCCATATGACTTACTAGGTTGTCCTATCTCATTGCTCCAGCTACCACCACTTCTTATCATGGGGTTTTGTGGCAGTGTTTAGAGGGTATTGAGCTTAGAGTTTTCATAGTTTCTCAGAAAACAGCTCTTTCTCATTCAGAGGAGGATGGGTTGTACTGGAAACTACCATAGGAGATATTTGTTTGCTTCCTGAGGCAGTGGAGTACAAAGCAGGTATGGATGGGCATGTCGACTAAATATATGTTCTCGTGAAAAATGCAAAATCAAAAGACATTGTTTCCATAGTGAATGAGATGTTCAATCTCTCCCAATTCCAAAAGATTGTAATCTAGTATCCTGAATTGATATCCCAGCTCAGATGCTGCAATTGATTCTCATTACATTGCCTATCTTCCAAAGAGGAGGTTCACCCTAGTATTGAACAGATCAAAGGCAATCTCACCTATACAAGAACATACTGGAATTTTATTGTAGGACTGGATGTTGGAAGTTTGGAACCTGTTATCTTGTGACATTTCCACATTTCTTGCAAAACTAGGGACCACCTTAAAATTTTGTGTCCTTTTTATTTAGAAATCAAATAGCTATGAAATAGCCTTTAGGCATCACAAGCATGTAATAGATCCTTTGGGTTTCCAGCTTTAGGTAAACCAGGATTTCAGACCTTTTAGACCTGTAGCCCTAATAAAATAAAAATCAGAGAAGTTTCTTTGCTATGACAAAATCTTGACTCTAATTCCTCAAACAAATACTGGAGTTTTCAAAATGCATATTCTGTGATAACTATTCAACCATACGAATGCTTCTTATTTATCTTTCTATAGGAGACTTTTATTCCATTTTACATGCAAAATGAAGTTAACCCAATACAGAATGACTGCATTTGTAAACTGTCCCAACAAAATCCAGAAATTTGCAAGCTTAGGATTTGTTAAGGAAAAGCAATTCCACAAAAAGTGATTGCCCATTACTCTGTAAGAACTGAGATGGCTTGTGTCTAATCATATTTATATTTGGACCGACCACCTAGTAACATCCTAGTGTGCTTTCAAAGGTGATTGATTGTTGGAGCTAGCTTTGTAAACAAAGAATCCCAAAAGAGAAGGAAAATAGAATTCCAATGATAAGTTCTTTGGTACACAACTACATTTGTAACATCAGCTTAGAGAATAAATTCCTCTGAAGACTTTACAGATAGACTGAACTAGAGAAATAGAATTTTCCAGCCACTCATTTGGCCATTGATGCATTTGCTCAATCTCATTTGCCTTTATGGTGCATATGTTCTATTGAATGGGATGCCATGACAATTAGCATCTTCAAACATTTCAAAAACCAGATTTCACAATAGATAACTTTCTACGTATAAAATAAATCCAATTCAAGGGACATCCTACCAAAAAACCAGAACCCTAAAACATTTGCATCCTTAGGATTCAGATAAATTCATCAACTCATCAAACTCATTTGAATTGCAACAAATCTAACCATTAGTATAAAATTCACAACATAAGTACAAAATCAATGCTCCTAAAAATACACTGTTGGCCACATGAACAATGAGAAAATCGATGCAATTTTTATTTACCTGTGGCACCAATTGCAGTAGTCTCTCAGGATGTTCTTTAATATTGGCTTCTGCTCCCTCGGCAAGAACTAAATCTTTACACAAAGGTGAAAAGAACACATTTTGAAAATTTACAACCTGCATTTCAGCAAATAAGTTAGATTTCTTACACCTGTTACAAATAAAATTAAGTGCTTATATACAAACATACAAAGATCACAATGGGTTGACAAAGCAGCCATACCATTAAAAGAATAAGCTTGGGCAATTTGTTTTGCATGGGAAAAAAATTCCTCATGTATTATTTTTGTAATGATATCTATGCATAAATCAAATCTAGTATAACAAAACAATAGAGGTATAACAATATCCAAAATCTAACACCAAAAACAAATTCTCACAACATCTGGAGTAATGTATTCACTAGGATCTCCAACTTCATAAAGGAGCTGTTGAGCACAAGTTCTGAAACTGATCTCCCCTCCACTGTTCTCTGCTTTGCCCAAATAGACTTTTCCATCAAAGCTGATGTCTGCAAATGGCAGCGACACATCGAGAAGTTGCTGAAAAGAAAAGTTTCGATGCAGATCCGCTGCACAGGTATGAACATAAAAAGGTTATACTAGCAATCGCACCTTGGTGTGCAATGGGTACGCCGAAGACATATTGAAGATCAATTCTGAAGGAATATATGAAGAAAGGGGAGGGGTAGATAGAGAACATGATTACTCACTGGAGTAGATTGTAAACTTTTTTGCTTTCTCTCAAACCATGCAAAACTTCATAAGAGATTCTTATAAAAACAAAACAAGAGAAATGGTATTTGCTCTTATTGAATTAAAGAGCAATCTCTAAGTATAGTCATTTGCACAACTACATTCAATGTAGAACACACAAGGCATTAGGTCAGATTTGGTATACAATGCTTCAAAATTGATAACCTATGCACACAATTTTTGCAAGTTAAATTCTAAAAATAGGGCACCTATTAAGACCTTATGATTTAAACAATTTGAGATGAGTCCTAGTGCTTCACCTTTGTGAGAATCACCTAGATGCAATGAGTGCTAAGTGTTCCATTCATTCTCGTGACAGATGGGTTCTTGTGAACCAGTGCTCATGAAATATGGGTCAACGAGTTTGACTAAAAAAGTACACAATTGAATCCTGATAGCAATATCACAATTTGAATTGTTGTGGAAAATATCTCCTACTTATCAATTGATGACCTTAAGGGGCTTTATAATAAATGGTTCATAAGGCACAACTGTTAATGAAGGTTTTGCAAATGGGGTTGCAAGAAAAGTGGGTTTAACCTTGGAGAAAACTTCGTGGTTAAGCACACTTGAGGTGGAGTAGTATTGAGATGAGTGACCTCCTGGGAAGTCTTTGTGCTTCACCTTTGTGAGCATCACCTAGATGCAATGAGTTGTTAGTGTTCGATTCATTCTCATGAGAGATGGGTTCTTGTGAACCACTATTGATGAAATTTGGGTCAATGAGTTTGACTTTAAAAGTACACAGTTGAATCCCAATAGCAATATCACAATTTGACTTGCTGTGGAAAATATCTCCTACTTATCAATGTCTCGTGGAGTTTGATCCAAAACAGTGATCCAAATATTTGCACACAATTATTTCCCAGAAAAACTCTACTTGTTTCTCCAAAGCACTCTAGTTGAATAATAATGGACAGCAGAAAGCTAATGTTTCTTAAATTCACAATTATTTTTTCTATTTTCCAATGGCAATAACTTAAGCATCTGAAAACAAAGAATCAATACAAAAGTGCCATGAAAAATCAAGCTTAATTTTCATGTTCATACCAGGATGCATGTAGTAGCCCCCTGTTAGTTGACAACCGCACTCAAGCAGGTGACCAGCCAAAGTTCCTTGAGCAAGTTTATCAAATTCGTTCCAATTCCAACCAAGCTCATACACCTAAAATGTATAATATATAAAGTACTCATTATAACTTGAATTTTTTTCCCAAAAATAAGAAATTTTATAACAAAGCATGTGAGAACTGGCCTCAAAATAAGAAAAATTCCCATGAGATCAAGTAAGGAATACGTCAACAGGGTTAATGATTACAATGGAAGATATGATTGGCTACATAATGTTAACTCAGCAAGGTTCTAGAAGGGACATACATGCCATGATAACAATTCAAGGAGGCACTGCCATTTCAGGGAACAAAGAAGTCAATGTGATGAACCTTTGTCACTAACATCAGAACCATGAAACATAATTGCATCAGAGACTAAGTGAGGTTAAGAGAGAATCCATCATAAATGCATGTGAATGGCACTTCATTTCATACTACAAATATTTGTTTCTTGAGTAACTATGCCAAAGAAAATTATATAATTTCTCTGCAAGAGCGTTGATAATCAGTCCATGTGAGCAGCTCTACTTTAAAAGCAGGGAAGGAAAGAAAGAGAAATTATGTTAGTCCACACGTGACCAAAGTCAAAGAAGAGGATTTGAAGGAACATATAATTGCGGTAGGAAATTGCCCAAGTGAAAAACAATCATAGTTTCTAAAAAGTAACTATGTAAAAGAAACCCATAAATATAAGGGATAAACACCAACCAATCAACCCTCAAACCATATGGTAAAAATATAAGTACAATAGTCATGTGAAAGGAGTCTTCAATAAAGTGGAACAAGGATTTGATGTACAACCATTGTTTAAAAGCTCATGACTCAATAAAACTCGACATACACAAATTTGACTTGGACTTGATGACTCTACATAATTTCCAAACAGTAAACCTAAAGTATAGAAAACCACCCCTAGGTTTTCTACAAACAAGCACAAAACCTAAAGCACGGAAAAATCGATGAGCATAGCAAGGGAAGCTCCCTAATATAATTTCCTCCTCAAATCTAAAACAAATCAACTAGATTGCTTCTTATGCACATTGCAAAATTTATCTTTCCAGGTTTTTCTCATTAAAGTCAAATGTTGAAAGCAATCTCTATATTTCTTGATCTCGGCAATTAGAGCAAAACATTGAAGTACTCAACAAGTATTTTTGCTTATATGGCTAAGCTATAACATGAATTAAACATAAACGCTATCCACTGATTCAAAACAGATCAAGATTAAGAACAATAGTAGGATCGATTGAACAAAGAAAAAAATATGAATAAAAAGAGAAAAAAGCATGAAATTGAAAAGAAACAATAACTCAAAAGAATAAAAAGCCACTTTGAAGGATATAAGATAGATGTTATGCAAACATAAACATGGATCTTCTTTACTGCTAACATGTCATTGTAATGCCACCATTTTTGGCAAAACTTATTTGTGAGCAATTAGCTAGTTTCCAAGTTCTTCCTGAGTGTAATGTCCCCTTTTAGAATATCTAGGAATATTTGTAAGGACCCCACATTTTACTCTTCCCATGGATAGACTGAGCATAAGGCAGAAATGATTCATGTGGCATCCAAATCATAAATCAGCAATAAGCAAGGGCGATAAACTAATTGATTATGCTATCAGATTATAACATATCAATCATTAGGGTATGTGATTACATTCTAAGTATAGTTGATCATGGACAACAATCTTATCATTGCAAAGGGGGTGCAAGTTAATGATAAACGATGATTAATTATGAGAAGACCCGCGATAACATAAAGTGAGACATCATCTAATCGATCATCATGGAAACATTAAGGATGACCAATCAAGATTAATAGTAGCCAAGATTAGTATAATGTTAAATAAAGAAGATTCTTATCGATAAATAAGCGCAAGGATAATCGATATTATTCTAATCAAATTTGTTACTGAATGGCACATGGATTGGTTAAGAAAGGGTATGAATGTGTGATGTCCCCAATTTTCATAAGCGTCTTAATTAGGTTAATTAATTAAGTGGTCCTAAAAATTAAATAATATCATAAGGACTTATTTAATTAATTAATTTAATTATTAATTAAAGGGGCCCAAATTAATAATTTAATTAGTTAATTAAATAAGTCTTTATGATATTATTTAATTTTTAGGACCACTTAATTAATTAACCTAATTAAGACGCTCATGAAAATTGGGGACATTACAAATGAAGAGGCACAATGATAATCATTATTTGAAGGAACCGATTAAGAGTTGCTATGAGGAGTGGCGGTTACCAAAGGACATAAGACACATCTTATCCATTGCAACTCCTCATTCAAGAACGCAGCTATAAGAATGCATTCTCACTGGTCACTCAAAACATCATCGGAAAACTTATCTCTTCTTATTTATCCATTTTTGGATTTGCTCAAGTGATCATCTGTCGTTCGACATTAATCGGTTGCATAAGTCTGAAAGCAAGATCAGAGATGGCATTATAGTTGCAAGGATAAACCAATCAGATCAGAAACGGCATCAGTATTGGTTGCGAGCTTACAACTATACATCTAAAACAGCACTATAATCGCTGTAAGTGATATTTCACATAATCTGCATTGCACACATTGAAGGTTGATTTCAGAAATAACAATTCAATCACTGTAAGCGATCATAAGTCAATATTATAGCATATCTCCCATCGCTAAGTCAATGAAAGCTATTGAACATAACACCATCTTGCATATTCATTCAGTCATATCAGATATTGCAGAGATCATCACATTGCACTAAGTGCAAATATATACAAGATCAACTCACTTAGCACATATCTAGTCGCCCAATCAGAGATAGCAGCGATACTGATAAGAACAAACATTCTATAAAGTGATCTAATATATATATATATATATATATATATATATTGTTCTTGAAAGATTATCATTATCTATACATTATCAATTACATAAGTTTATAAGTGGTAACATATATTGCAATTCATAGAAAGGATACAGAATTCAAGGTAATTGTCCTGAATTCCCAAGTTAGTCAAAAAGGGGACATTACAATTGGTATTAGAGCATAGAATCATGCCAACCTATGGGGAAGATAAAATGAGTGAATCTTAGTCAACTTACAGAAGAACAAAGGGCTACAAAACAATGATTAGAGCAATTATTGCAAGTCTTATCTTAAACTAGAACAAACACTAGCAAACAGGAAGACTATAAAGCTAACAAGGCTCAACATCACATTCATCTAGACTAATAGCTCCTACCTTTATTCCATAACTAAATCAACAAGGGAATAGTGAGCCCACCTAGATTGAACTTCAAGAACAATTTCTGTTAGATTGGACGAATGGAGGCCTACAAAAAAAAACATCTCTAAAAGACAACATGGATTTGAGGATGAAACAACTACCAAAAAGAAACGACCACCATGGACTAAAGAAAAGCTTAGGGAAACTTACTTTACTTCAACGAATCAGGCGAGATCACTGCTCGTACTTGGGTCCAAAAGGTGGACAGATTTCCAACTAAATTCCATGAATGAAGAAAAGGCAATTAAATTTGCCTCACTACATTTGGATAGAGTAGTGCATGAATGGTGGTACCACGGCCTGATCACTGTGCATCACACACAAATATCTTCATATGTGAAATTCACCAAAAGACTAATAGAATGATTCAAAAATAAAGACCCCAAACTATACTTCAAAGAGTTAGCCTAATTGAAACAAGAGAAATCACTCGAGGAAAATATTGTAGAATTTCAAAGACTTCCAATGTTGATCACCGAAATATCTATAAGAAGATTATTTGTATTATTTATAGATGGTTTGAGAGACAAACTCTCCATCCCAACACCCTACAAGAAGCTATAAAAAAAGGCACGGGAAATGGATAATAGCATACCAAAACTGGTAGAGAAGACAAAAAATTACTATCAAAGGAAGATGTATAAGGAAAACTATAAAGAAGCAAATAATACTAAATATAAAAAACTATGCTTCACATGTAAAGAACCATGGAAACCCAAACACAATTGCAAAGATGAAGGAAAGGTTCACTACATAGAGATGAGACCTAAAAACCTAGAGGATGACAATATAGATGCAGCAAAAGAACAAAGGAAAGAACTTCCCAAATCTAAAGGAAAGGAAGGCATAATTGCCACCATGTCAGGAACCCCAAGGTACAACTCATTTAAGGTGTGAGGAATATTACAAGGACAAAAAATTACAATACTCATGGATAGTTGGGCAACTCATAACTTCATCGATGTAGCTTTGGTAGAAAAACAAGGACTTCAAATAGAGAAACATGAGGGCTTTAAGGTTATGGTTGCAAATGGTTATCAATTATCTTGCATGACAACGGTGCCAAACTTAAAAATCACCATTAATAATCATGTTATCACCAATGACTTTTGCGTTGTAGACTTGGGAGATACTAATGCAGTACTTGGGATTCAATGGATGACATCCATTGGGAAATACTCACAAAATTTCCAAACTATGGAGTTCAAATTTAAAGAAAATGGAAAGAAAATCACATTCAATGGCTTATCGGATGGAACCCCCAAAGTAGTGACAGCCAAAAATATGGAAAGTATATTAAAAAATGGTGATGTTGCATGGGCAGCCCAATGCTTGATAACCACCAGGGTGGAAGATAAAATGCCACAATATTACCACGATGAGGAATTAAATCCATTCTAAGAAAGTACAGCGTAGTCTTTGGGGAAAGACCTACACGGAGATCCCCACATAAAGGTTTCGAACAAACTATAGAGCCCGAAGGAGCAAAGCCAATTATTACCACACCATATAGACATCTTAAAAATTTAAGGACGAGATTGAGAAATCTATCAAGGAGCTATTGGATATGGGGCACATAAGGCCTAGTTCAAGTCCATTCGCATCTTCAGTAGTTTTGGTAAAAAAGAAGGATAGAACCTTAAGGATGTGTATTAACTACCGAGCCCTTACTACGAAGAAAATAAAAAATCGTTATCACATACCTAAGATCGATAAATTATCGGATGAATTGCATAGGGCTGTCTATTTTTCCAAGATTGATTTGGGGTCAAGATATTATCAAATTAGGGTAAGGGAACAAGATATCCATAAAACTGTTTTTCAATGTCATTTTGGCCACTATGAATTTCTAGTCATGTCATTTGACCAAATGAGTGCACCAACAACTTTCCAATCCTGCATGAACCACATTTAATAAAAAATTGTGGAATTTTTTACTAGTCTTCTTTGATGACATTCTTATATATAGCAAAACATTTGAAGCATTTGAATAAAGTTCTTTGGTTAATGGAGACACAGTCCCTATTTGCCAAGGAATCTAAGTGGGAATTTGGAATGACCAAGATATTATATCTAAGTCATATCATAAATGAGAAAGAAGTATAGGTTCATCAAGAGAAGATACAAGCCATTTTGGATTGGCCTTCACCAAAAACCCTAACTGAGTTGCAAGGCTTCTATGGGCTATGTAGCTACTATAAAAGGTTCCTCAAAGGATTCTCTCATATAGGAGATGTTGGGCGCTCCCCTCGGAATTTGTGACAAGGGACTAAGCGCCTCTTGTGGATTCTATAAGTCTAGTGGTTGTATTGAGCATTGGCAAGTCGATCTTTTGGTGCAACGGAAATCACACTTGTAACTAGTGGTATCAGAGCTTGGTCACAGGTTCAAATCCCCTCGGGTAACCCTGAGGGGGAAATTGTTGGCAAAATGGTCAGTGCTCCCCTCGGGATTTGTGACAAGGGATTAATTGACTCCTGTAGATTCTATAAGTCTAGTGGTTGTATCGAGCATTGACAGGTTGATCTTTTGGTGCAATGGCAATCACACTTGTAACAGGAGCCCCCTTCACAATCCTAACTAAGAAAGGAGCTTTCAAATGGGCAGAACAAGCACAAAGGGTTTTTAACAATATAAAAGAAATTAAACATCATTGTTCGATTTTGGCCCTTCCCAACTTCAACCAATCATTTATACTTGAATGTGATGCATCGGGAGAGAGTATAAGATTCGTCCTAAAGAAAAATGGGCACCCTATCGCATACCAAATAAAGAAGTTAAAAGAAAATGAAAAATTTTAATCTACATATGATAGGAAATGCTAGCTATAACACATGCTCTAGCTAAATTTAGACAATAACTTGTGGGTGGAAAGTTCATCGTTAGAACATATCACAATAGCTTAAAGTTCCTTTTGCATCAAAAGGACCTCAATGAAAGACAACAAAAATGGGTCAGAAAAATTTGAGCCAATGACTTTGACATAGAGTACGTCAAAGGGAAAAGTAATGTGGTAGTTGATGCATTATCAAGAATATCAGCTATCTGCTTCTAATCCAACATATCAAACGATTGGAAGGCCCAGCTCCTAGCTAAGTATTTGAAAAATCCTTTTGCAAGGGATCTAGAGGATGGGAAGTTTCAAGAAGACCAATCTAAGGTGACTAACAACATCATTTATTGCAAAGAAAGAATTTACTTTGTGCCCAAATCCAAACTTAAAGAAAAGATCATAAGAGTTGTTCATGAAGTTCCTATTGCCAGTCACCCTAGATATTTCAAGACATATAAACAAATAAGACAAAGGTTTACATGGAAAGGTTCAAATCATGATGTCCTACAATTTATAAAATTAAAAAGAATGTCCTACTTGCCAAAAAACTAAAGATGAGCGTTCTTTTCCCGCCAGATTACTACAACACTTGTCAATTCCTAAGCAAAAATGAGAAAGCATATCTATGGATTTCATCACGAGACTTCCAAAAGCTCAAGGTAAAGACTACATTTTTGACATAGTAGACCGTTTAACTAAATATGCCCCCTTCTAATCTGTAACTTCATAATTCAATCCATCAGAAGTGGCCAAATTATTCTTCCGTGAATTATTTAGGCTTCATAGCTTACCCAAAAATATGGTAAGCGATCGAGAAACTCGATTCCTAAGCATATTTTTGACAAAGTTATTTAAATTTGTAATAACCCCTGTGTTAGTTCTTTTTCTTGTTGATCCTTTTATACCTACGGCTCAGATATATTCCTCTATATTCCCAAACACTGATTCAACAAGAAAAACAAATAACGTTTCACAAGGTTCATAAACCTTCTACACTTTGAGCTTCACATCACTCAGGTGGGTATACCTTATCTGCACACACGTAACCCCTTGTGACAAACAATAGCTTGCAAATATATAACTATGGAATAGTTTTCAAACCTATAGGTAACATGTACCTCAATGTTTTTACCAAGTCTTATGCAGTATCTCACTTGCATAAAGTATGTTTGAAAGCCAGACCTACTCTAACACCTTCCTATAAACATGAAGGGAAAAGATTTTCTTTGATGTATTTGATTAATGGATCCCTGAAATACCCCAAATCCCTCATAGACCAGTGCCTTATCCAATGGGTAGCAGAATCAAACATAACAGTACAAAAGGAAGATTATGAACAAAGAAAACAACACATTCTAATATGTCTAATGTCTTACATCAAACATACCCTGTCACTCAAGTTCTACTTATGGATCCACCCAGTGTGTTCAAATATGCAACTACTTATTCAAAGTATTTAACCCTTCCCTTAGAAGAGACCCTGGAATAGGCAATACATTAATCAACATCCACTGAAAGACAAGCTTGAAGTATCCTTAATACCCCAAACTCATACGTATCTGAAAACAAATCCCAAATCACAGTCATCCTCTAAATGACTATTGCGGATCTACAATAGACAAACCAAAACACCCTTGATGCTTTAATCTATGTGATTCAGAAAGCAAAATGGAGACAACTTGATAACAGTACAACAATACTGAAGTTTCATTCATAAAGCTAACGATTACAATGGATGCCCTTCTTTGAAACCAGAAAGAGATCAAGAACACCCTATATGCAGAGAAAAGGAAGAATATTTACAGAGGAACCACACTTGGAACCTGCCTTCTTAACAAAGGAAAATGGAACCCTCTTTGGAACCTCCTTGTGCTATAGAAAAACCGGAACCCTTACAACAGAGAAAAGAAAGGAGCTTATAGAAGAAGGAAACCCTAGAATTGATATGCTTTTGACACCTGTCCTTCTATGAAATATGTTTTGCACTGACTTTCTTTTTCCAACCGACCACTGATCTTTCTTCAAAAGATCCCAAAAACAATTTGATCTGCATCATCACCTATCTGAAAACATTAACTCAGCCAATAAATACAGATCCACCAACAATCCGATCAAAATATCTGCTCCTGCGACCAGAATGAACCGCCATACGACTAGAAACCCTTTGCAAAGGTTTGAATATTCAAATAACACCCATTCCAACGGTCACCATGGCGCGGAAACACTATCAATGGCCCAGATTGAATCTCACAAAACAAATTGAAAACACGATCGTCGATCCTCCCTTTACCACCTCCACGTAGCAATTTGGTCCCACTTGACTTTTCCTTATTAAACTGGACAGATGTCACTCAACCGTGAACCCGCAATGAATAACCTTCGTACATCTTCGCACAGCGGTATCACGCCAACCGTTAGGTCTTCTTTAATCTTACTGTCCTTTACCTCTTTAAAATCCCAAACCCACAATCTCAGATGGCTACGTGTCGCAAAGCCACGATGTTGCAATGAATAAACTTCCTTCATCTTCCATTCACGGGATTACGCCCACCGTTAGATCAAATCTGATCCGCTCGATGCTTATCTTTACTGCAGCCCTGACCGTGTCCCACCATTTTGCTGTGTGGCGCAAAGGCGTGATTCCTTGAAGACTAAACATCGGGCAACTTTTGATTAAGGAATCGCGCCAACCATTCGATCAAAGCAAATCTGACCGAACAATCTCTTTTCAAAGCCCTGGCCCCACGATCTGATCAGGACACATGTCAACAAAGCATGATTCCGCAGTGGATAAACAACAAGCATCTTCACATCAAGGCATCATGCCATCCGTTAGATTAATTCAGATCTGACCGCACATTAACTTCCTTTGGCTCTACCCTAGTCCCGCCACTTTCCACGTGTCACACAGGCGCATGCTGTGAAAGATATCCCTCCTGCAAGATTTGATCCCGGAAACGCGCCAACCGTTCGATCAACTCAGATTTGACCTGACTTTATCTTGCCGCTAGCATTGAAAACGTGACCCCACAATCTGAAAATGGACACTTGGCGACCAGGCATGATTCCTAGAAGAGTAAACTGGTTGCATCTTGCTATCAAGGCATTGCGCCCGTTGTTGGATCAAAACTAACCTGCTTGACATCTTGCATTAAATAAAACACCGCTGGGACTTTTAAACTTAGGAAATATTAAAACAAGCCCCCGCTGGGACTTAGAAGTTAAAAGGAATGGCCCCCCGCGCGATGACTTAAGGCACATGACCTAAATGAACTTAAGTGGCCCAAAAAGGTAACACGAAATTATAAGGAACACGGGAGACTTAGGGTTTAACCATCATGGAAGACCTAGTGCTTAAGGAAATTGCCTGGAAAACAACAGAACAAGGCAGGAATTAGCACCATGGTAACCAAAATTTTGCAGTCCTAACACCCTATAGGTTATCCAATATTTGCCCTAAAATATTAAAGTCCTGAAGTAATTTTGTCAAACAGTTCTCCTGTAAAGTCTGCTATGAATTTCTGAGATCTTTGTGACGTAAACTCAATACAACCTCCAGTATTATGCATGGAAATCCTATCAAACATTCATATGTCATTGAAATCTGAATATAGTCTTGCAAGTGTGAAAGCATAAACCCCAACACTTCTTATTCAACTCCACTAAACAATAGAGTTTTATACTTCACCATTAAATCAAACAGTTGATATGCCAAATAAATACCTCTAGAACAGCATGACTACATACAGCAGTAAGTAAAACAGATTTGTATGAAGTCAATCAACATTTCGTTGTCCATAGACGAGACATTACTTAATTTTGAGAATGCATCAGCATTTTGTCAAACAATTGGCAGCTAAACCAGGTCTGAATTCATTTTGTTACTCATATAGTAATAATGACAAACACTTGGCGAACTTTCTAATAAGCAGATTTTAAACATCAAAGACTTTTCGAAAAGTGACCAAACTGAAGTAACAATGCAAGTCTGATTTCTGGTCAGAATTGGTTCTCAGTTTGAGACGTCAAACCTCTAGCCAACATACTATGGAACATGACTAACAAAAGTTTGCACAATGGTTCGAATGCACCTGGGAACGCAATCCCAATGTATCACCCTGCCAGGGAACCCAGGAGAAACTAACCTAAACATGCAACTAAGTTAACTGGGTATTTTTTTTTTAAATGTTTACAAACAAAGATAATAACAACGCAGAAGCAACACAATGAAATACACAACATACACATAAAAACAACTCGAACATAGATTACAAATCTCGAGGGTTCCTTGACGTAGAATTACTTAAGTAAACTAATCCATGAAGAACGACTAAAAAGAACTAACATAAAAGATACATCCATTGAATCAAATATCCATCTCACAAAATAAGATCACATATACAACTGATACCCAAGGTATACAAAAGAATCAACATCCACTGCACAAGTCGCAGGGTATGCAATAATACATAACAATACAACACATCCTCTGAAAGGATGTCAACCAATATACAGATATGGTACAAGTATACAACTCATGAAACTGAACAAGTCTCCAGAAGATTTAGAAGGTAGAACTGCAACAAGAATCATCCAAGCATGAAGAAGATCGTCGGATTTCAAATGGTAAAAGAATCACTACCACCCAACCTCGTGGAACCAAAGGTCCAGTCCCACCGTGCTGAGGAGATAACATCAGGCCCACTCACACGGGTGTACAACAAGAAGGTAACAAGAAAGGTAAACAAGACATCATAAAGGAACACATAGGAAGATCCTAGAAGCTCTCTGAAACACAATAAGGAATCTACATAATACCAGAGGCACCTGACACACATAGGAAAACCTAAGCTGCATATAAGGAAGTGTCATCACAAAAGTTTACCCTTGAGTTACCTTAGTAGTCCTCCCTAGACCCTGGCCCCCAAGTGACTCTATGTGGCTCAGTAATCCTTTTGTGAAGACAAGGATTCTAACTCCCATCCTAGCGTGTAATAGCACTCAAGGCATGGATAGAGACTCGGACATCTTGTTAGTTCATTTTAAAACCCCTTTAATATTTCATGTTTCTACTTATTAAGTTACTTGCCAATGAGTTACCCTAGTAGCCACTTAGTGCCCTAGCCCCCATTGCAAGCCACTTCCCCTCTATACACTCAGTTAACCTACTTAGGCTCAAAAGATCATCAAGACATACCGAAGGTAAAACATAGACCTCAAATCTGGTTCCTGCCCATACATGAACTATTGGTACAACCATAACCACATAAGATACCCCCAAAAGATCACATAAATTTGAGCTTTACTGAATAAGATTGGGTAAAATAAATCGAACCAATACGACATCATATAGTACGACATAATAGACAATCACAAAGATAATCAGGAATACAAATGAAGAAACATATAAATAAGGCATAATAACCCTAAGCCTCTGCCAAGACAATCCCTACCTAGGGCTTTACACTACCCATGACCAACAATAAAACAAAGGAAAACAAGACCATTTGCCATAAAGGCCACAATTGAAATGAAATTAATATAACATCTATCCAATAAAAGAGATTTTAACAAAGATTAATACCAAGACTATTAACATCAATTCCATTCAATAGGATCCTAATTTAAATCCCAATTAAAATCATAGAATACCTTAATATCTATCTTTCATTTAAATTTACAATATTATTAACATTTAATTACAACCCATTAATTATAACCTAAACTAAAAATAGAATATAGATTAATTAAGCTAATTATACTCTAGACTAAATCAAATTAT
This sequence comes from Thuja plicata, assembly GCA_018584345.1. Classification (NCBI taxonomy): domain Eukaryota; kingdom Viridiplantae; phylum Streptophyta; class Pinopsida; order Cupressales; family Cupressaceae; genus Thuja; species Thuja plicata. The sequence goes on along the minus strand of MU225830.1, from coordinate 346,955 downwards.
AAATAATCATTAAATAATATTTAAATATAAACAACTAATAATTACATATAAAGAATAACTAATTAACAACTAAATATAAATATAATGTAAATAATCAATAATAAAATATAATTAAACAATATTAAAAAATATGACTATTTAATTACAAAACACAACTAAATATTAAGCCAAGAAAAAGTAGGGGAACCCCAAATAAACTGGCGGCCCCCACAAAACAAAACAAAACGCACAAAACTTACACATTTTTATAAAGAAAGAATTTTCATAAAAAAAAAACCACCGTGAATAAAATTTTGATATTCTTTAAAACCTAGGAAATGGATTTTAAAACAAATAACTTCAAGAAGAAAAAAAAAGATCGAAGAATCTAGGACTATAAGTCCTATAAAGGTGCCTAGAAAATAGTGCTCCACACATGTACGTACCCAATTTGGTTGGGGAAAATAACACATTTATATATTATGTATTTTCTGTAATACCCACCCCTTAGTTTGCTTTTCTGTTTCAGTTGCCGAACTCTTTTAGGCCTTTTCAAGTATGTGTGGGTTATTTCAGATGGTTTTGAGGATATTCATGTATTACTTTTCATTATGTTATTGATTCATTGCTTAGTGTATTATATCATCTATTTGCATATGATTTATGATTATTTCAAGTCCGTTATGTATATGTTATGATGTCATTTGGATTATGGTTTTCTAACAATACTGACCCTATATCTGTATGCACATGGATCATTTGTATGTTTTATCTTTCTGTTTGATGTGTTTGGTATGGTATGGGATAGAGTCGTAGTTACTTGCTTCGGCGAGATCCACACGATAAACTAGTTTCAAACATTGTTTGTTATTATCTCCTCAGCACGGTGGGAGGGGACCTTTGGTTCCACGAGGTCGGGTGGTAGTGATTTTCATTACCATTGAGATCCAACGTTTGTCTTCGTGCTTGGATGATCCTTGTTGAAGATCTATCTTCTTAGTCTTCTAGAGACTTGTTCAGTTTCATGAGTTGTATATTTGTACCATATGTGTATATTGGTTACCATCCTTTCGGAGGATGTATTGTATTGCTATGTATTATTGCATACCCTGCGACTTGTGCAGTGGATGCTAATTCTTTCATGTATACCTTGGGTATCAGTTGTAATATATGGTCTTATTATATGAGATGGTTATTATTGGATTCAGTTGATGTATCCTTTATGTTAAGTTCTTTATAGTTGATTCTTCGTAGATTATTTTGCTTAAGTAATTCTACATCAAGGAACCCTCGAGAATGGTTATCTTTGTTGTGTTGTACTTATGTGTATGTCATGTACTTCATTGTGTTGCTTCTGCGTTGTTATCATTATTGTTTGTAAACATTTTAAAAAAAAATTATCCTGTTATATTAGTTGCATGTTTAGGTTAGTTCTCCTGGGTTCCCTGGCGGGGCATTACACTTGGTATCAGAGCTCACGTTTCTACACTGGGAGCTCTGGGGAATTTGTATGCCCATTAGTTGTCTTTTGGTTTAAAACTTGAAACAAACATAGACATAAAACTCTGATGTATTTCAAACTATTGCTTTGTGTTTATTTATTTTCTTTTGTCACTTTTTGGTTTGGTTTTGAGTTGTTTGGTTCTTTTGGTTGCTTCAGGTATGGAGTCTGTTGAGAGTAGAGTTGTTTCTAGGAGCCTTGATCAGGATCAGGCCATGAAGATTCAACACCTTGTTAGAGAGCTTAATGACCTCACTGATGGAGGAGTTCGAGTCTTCCAATCCCGAGCTTTTAGGGATGCAGTTTAAAAGGCTGTGTTGGTTGAACAGGATCATCTTACGTACTCGAAGGGTGATCTAAACGAACAGAGTGCGGAACTCTCTCTTGATCGTAGTGGTGGTTCTCGGATTAGGAATTTCCGTAATATTCAGCGCAACAAGCGCAAACGGACAATTATGCCTAGTGGACCTACTTCTGGTTACAAGGGAAATCAATCACAGGGGGCTGGGAGCTCTAGGAACCCTCCTACAGTTTCGAAGGATAACCAGAACCGGCAGGGTAAGAAATTCTTCCATGGTACTAGTGGTGGTTCTCGATCAGGAAACTATCGCAACTGGCAGCGCAGCATGCGCAATAGGACTGATCGGCCAATTCAGAGTTTGCATCAGGATGTCAGTAGGGGTAGTGTTCAGCAGTCTAGTGCACCTTCAGTTAGAGTAGGTGGTAGTAGAGGAGCTTTCTTTTCATGTGGGCAGCTTGGTCATATTGCGGTCAATTGTCCTCAGCGTGCAGCACAGTTCTCGGGGCAGAGGTCAGTGGCTTCTGAGCCTACAGTTGTAATGACCCTAATCGGCCATTTTCCGAAAACCTCTCAAATATAACTCAGAAGTTTAAAACACATACTTGCATGCAACGTAATATTGATTCAACAAAGGTAACCAGCAATATATTCGAACAACCCGCAAATATATTCCAACAATTTCTCGGAGAGATGGTATCGTATTATACAACAGCAATACAATAACCATGCATTGCAAACATACCAATCTGCAATACAGAAATAACAATAAGACTGAATGATGAAGAACCTGTGAATGCAATGGCGAACTCTGCAGTGAATCCGCACCGGAGACGAACTGGGGCTACGTCCAATCCTCCTCTAAGCCAAAAAGGGTTTCCATCCTCACGGCTGTATTCGAAAGCTGAAAGCTTCCTGATATCTCCAAGAGATAAATATCACATCAAAAACTAAACATATCCAAATGAGCCTTCAATCCTTCTTTTAAAGCAATGGCTGTGACTCTTCAGTTTCCCCTCTCTGTCTTTTCATGTTCTCACTTAAAGTCACTTTTTAAATAAATATAACCGTTGCTTATAAAGTGACATAATAAAATAAAGTGAGGAATCTTCTGAAATTAAAACGGAGGACCAAACGAACTCGGATGGAGACGTGTGATAGCTTGCCGGAAAGCTCTCAGCGAGACGCTCTGAGTCCACTACTAAAATGCCAGGAACACTGAGTTCTTCCTACTTACTATAAATAGTAAGCGCCCTGGAAACCTTATGGAAACTGATCCGATTGGCCTGAAACTGAAAACACCTAGGCCAAACACCCCTCTGATCCTCTGCCAAACCTCGGTTAGCCCACCGGACCAAGATGAAAAGGCTAACTATAAGGCACGAGATAATGTGCCCAAAAGGGGACATTACAAATCATCCCTTCCCGGAGATTGTTTGCCCTCAAGAAATCAGTATCTGCATGCTGCGATCATAATACCTGGATCCCAAACCAACCTCAGGGAAACTGCTCCACCAACCTGTCGTGTGAAACTGAAACAGATATTATGCCATGACCTGTGAAGCCATTCACACAGCAACAAAACAACAACCAGTCTAATGTCAGGATCCCAAATCACTGCAGGATCAGTCATACCAAATTGCCCTGTGTCGCCATCATCTGTGAAAAAGTCCTCAACCCAACTGAGAACCTCACGCCAACTGAGATCACTGGCACCTCTACAGTCAGATGCAAGGAGAAACCAAACCTCACACCAAACGGCTCCCTGAATAAAAACCAACCACAAGTACATCCCTCCTGGATCCCATAAGCAATAGGGCCATCCATCTCCCCAGCTACCTGAAATATCCTGACGCCCTATGCCCATACTGAGTGAATCACCAGAAATGTCCAACTGCCATAACACTGCCCCTCTGATCTGTCGCCCGCACTGGAAACTGTACTAAAGAGGCAAGCTACCCAGACTGTCGGACAAGGCTTCCACCTGCAAGCAGGGAAGCGTACCAAACCAATCACTCACCCCACACCTCTATAATAATCGGAAAAGAAAGTTCTCTGTAGGCGGGCTGAATGGAAAACAAAATGCATCCCATACGATGTGGCCAACATGCGATGCACTAACCAACTCTACTGGAAATCCCGAATCGCCACTAGGATTCCATAAATGTCTCTCTATACCAAGAGTCATACAATGCACATCATTGTGTGAAAAATTCACGCCATCAAGCATGATCGGCACACCAAGCTCAAGAAACCCATACTGAAAAGACTCTACCCAAACGTCAACATCGTGCTCGACATCTGTGACGGTAGAGTTACCATAGGCACTGGATGAATCGTTACAGTAATGTGGTTGAGTCCCAGCTGTGTGAAGAGGAAAATGAATCAAGGGATATGTTGTCAATCAGGATTGCGCCTATAGCTAGATGCAGAATCTAGCCATCCTGTTGGAACATGGAAACATTCTCCTTGGTGGATGAGAGAATGAATCTCCGGATTCTAGGCCGGTTCCTGTTAAATTCGGGATATCACCTAATGCTAAGTGTGTATGTGGGAAAGGGGTAGAAGGATAATATGAATACCTAGAAAAATCTAAAGGACATACACCAATAAATGATATGTAACTTGAATTAATCCAACATAGATCTCTAAAGATAATTATGGCTCTCAATACCCAGACAAACATGCAACTACAAAAGTGTTTCTATGTAAGGACCTGCAATATTTTTTGCTTTGATGTAATGGCAAGTATCAAGATTCGAAAATGTAACAAGGAATGCAGCTTAGATGAAGGGCTAACACAACATCAAGCAAATAAACTCACAGTATTACACTTCAAAAACAAATGTGAAGGAACGGCTATCTCTATATATCAATGCTGTCAAAACTCTGCTACAAAATGCCCTTACAATATATTCACAAGTCTGCAATGTGCCAAAACATGTGAAGAAAAGAAGGTCCAAAATAATGAGGTAAAAGCACAAGATGTAGCCATCAGATCTCAATGGGTCGAATGTATGAAAAAACTCCTCAAAAAGAGGCCTCAAATTGCAAGAAACTGAAGTATAACTGCTGAAAGAGCCCCTCCAAGCCAAGTGTCACTGAAAATCAACTCAAATTGATCCTCCAACTACTCAAAACTCTCACAAAAATGCATAATGAGTGGGGGTCGGATGTGAAGAGAAAACCCACTGAAATAGGGACATAACTCAAAGAAAATGTAACTGAACTGCCCCAAAAGGCTCCCCAACTTATGCCAACTGAAGAACAACTCCCAAGTAACACCAATAAGGCCCCAAAATGCTGTAAACAGGTCCTCAACTGCCCCAAGAACTGATAGTGAATAGAAATTACTCCCTCTTGACAAATGTGAAGCAAGTAGTCAACTGACGGTCATTCTCAAAAAAACAACTCTACCTAAGGCTTGACTCTAGAAAAACTTCTTATTGCACTTTAGAATAATTAATAACATTGCCTTATAATTGTGACAAATATTATTATTATCAACAATGAAGATGTGCAAGACTCCCCAAAAACCTTTATTTATTTAATTAATTAATTATTAATCGATTATGTTTAGTATATTTGATATTTTAAAATGAATAATATTCTTTTTAAAATATTGAATATATTAAATATAACTGATAATATTTAGTTAATTAAATAAATAAAGACTCTAAGAAAAATATATTTGTTTATTAAACAGTAATTATAATATAAGATATTTAATTCAAAAATGGATAACTTGATCTATTTTAAAATTAGCTATCTTCTATTATAATTTATTATTTAATAAATAAATATATTACTTGAAACTATTTGTAATTTATTGTAAACTCATTATATTAATCGTATATTATATATACTATTTTTACTTTAATATTTAATATATTAAGTAACACTAATAGAAGTCTTACTAAATATTTTTGATATTAAAAAAGAAATTACTATTTATAATATATGTTTAATATAATGAATAAACTAACTTAAATAAACTCTAACTACTTTTATATAATATACATTATACTATATGTATAATTTATATTTAATAAACAATAAACATCATT
>MU225830.1:309698-339242 GCA_018584345.1 Thuja plicata | reverse complement strand
AATTTTGACATGCCATGCATTCTTGGATACAAATCTGATTTGTTTATAACAGTCAATGCTTTGCAAAACAACCTTCTGTAGCAGAGTAGGAAAAATACCTCTTTCAGCAATCTTGTAGCAATTTAACAACTTGTAACAACTCTGAAAAATCTAAAAATGAACTCAACACTTCCTGTAGTACTGAATGATCAATTTGGAGGCTGAAAGGTTTCATGACAGAATGTCATGTCCCTTCAACAGCTCGTCTTCTACCGCATCATTAATTCAGTCGGAAGGTCCCACACTTATAATGTATGTATGCCCCCTCTACAACCTCCTTAATTAGTCTTCAAGTCTTCGCCTCTCCATTAGTTCAATCGGAAAGTTTCACACTTGTAATGATTGCGTGTCCTCTCAACAACCTACTTAGTCTTCAACTGCAAATGAAACAAACAATATTAGTATAAAGAATGATTTCCTCTCTGCTTTCCTCCTCCTTTGTATATTTTAATGCTTTATCTGAGTAAGCATATTGTTGTTTCTAGAGTAGTGTAGGGGTATTAGGGAAGTTTCCATTGCTCAGTTCTTCTGAACTGACTCCTTCATTCTGTTTTACAAATTTGTCCAAGCTGGAAATGCGGCCCAGATCCTCAACACGAAGTTAAAGATCGCTTCTCCATACAGGCAATGGAGGCTTTCCCTCTATCCCTTTACTTCTTTATATTTGCAATGTGTTTATTCAGATGTAGTGTTAATAGTTGCCACGGCTTGTGTGGATCTGAATGCATTGTACGTATTCAGTATGATTGAAATCTGAACATCATCATTGTACCTTTGTAAAAATATCATTTGAATAATATGTCATGAAAATGCATTGTCTTTGTACTTATATTTCATATTTGAATAAAAGTGAACAATTTAATCAATTTTTTATGCATTCTGTACTCTACTTCTGCATTTAATGAATTCTGTAATTCATAACAGCAATTATTCAATCCATAATTCAATGTAAAAGTAGCAACAACTTAGCAATTTAGTATGCAAACTAAATTGGTAACAGGATACATATCAACACTATCTTCTCTCCTTATGAACTTCTTGGCCATATTGATAGCCATGTTTCTATCAAAGGCTGATTTGCAATCAGCATTATGTCTATCTGTCGAATGTGGCAAGGCAGCTGCCTCCTGGATACAATCGGCAACTAACTGAAAAGTACTCTCTGAGATCAAGAGTTGGGACTCATGATCAATTTCAAGAGGTGGTCCATCCTCCAACTCAAATAGTGGACTCTCAAATATCCAATCAGCACTCATCTCAAAGAGTAAGTTATCAATCAGCTTGAGTTCTGTATTTCCACTATGTTTCATGCAATCAATATTATGCTGGTTCAAGGTATTACCTTCATAAGAGTGAATTCATGCCTTTCCTCAGTTGTTGCTACACAAATAGCTGATTCAAAAGATGCTTTATCAACCCTATAGTCATCAACCAAAGAACATGATGCCATAGTGCATGGAGACTCCTTCAAATTCTCGGGTAGCTGATCCGAGATTGTATCCTTTTCAACCTTGTGGCCCTTATGAATAGTAGTGGCTTCATTCTCACTAAGCTGCTGCTTTGAGTTTGTAGAATCCAAACCATCATCATCCTCTTCTGGAACACCCATAAATTGTGCAAAGGGAAGATGGTCACGAATCTTCTTAGGAAGAATGCAATACTTCTGGTGTCTGGTCATAATTGCATCATTTGTTGTCATGGTATGAAGTCTCTTACTTGCATCTGTAGATGAAGATGACACCTTAGGGGTTCCAAATTTCCTAGAAAGTGTGTCACATAAATGCTGCAATTCCAGATTGAGTGTTTGTTGTGTTTGTTTAAGGTCTTTCCATGCTTGTGTGTTGCTGAACAACCCCTCCATCATGACCTATCCTGCTGTTCAAGTTAGGAACCAATTCCAACTATGGTAACCCTGGTCCCAACTGTTTAAGACTGTCCCATTTGTATCAAAAAAATTTCATTCATCTACCCAGACAGGGAGGAATTATGTGAAACAGTTTGCATTAACAACACCTCACACTTACATAGATAATGGTGTTTCTTATTAATGTTTGAAACATATTCATAGAGATGAAGACAAACGTTGTTTGAGGAGATCATTCAATATTCTGCCAATTTAATAGAAAAATCTAGTTCTGAAACTTCTGAACAAACAACGAACCTCTTACGTAACAAGAAGTGTTCCTATATATCAATAAACATATACTTCAATGTTGTATGCTCTCAGCCAAAATAACAACTCCCTGAATTACAATTTTGTGCCAATGCTCTGAAACTGTTACAGATCTGCATCCTCTTCTCTCTGATAATTTTCACCAAATCTGATGCATACCTCTACAAGTTGCAAGATGCTATCCCTGTTCTGTATTGTCACAATTTGGTTTGTACACACCAACTGAGATGATCTTGTCTTACAAGAAAACAACCAAACACTTGCAACCTCCAAGGTAGTCAAAATTCCATTCTCAGCTAACTGTTCTCTTTCTGTGGTTGAGCTTCCATTAACAGGCAGAGATGAATTAATTTTCTGCAGACTGATTTAATTTTGACTGCAGTAGCTGGGAATTTTACCCTTGTAATATCCCAAATGGATATTGACTTAATTTCCACTATACCCTTTCCGAATTTAAACCCGCTGCTCTAATCAGATTGACCTTTTGTCAACAGTTTTCATGATTTGGTGAATGAGAGTTCAAGCAATTTTGTATATCATTATGGACGCATAAGAACTTGGTATTATCCCTGCTTCATATGCATTTGTATTTCTTTCACTGTATTATCCCTGCTGCCTATTCCCGAGATAAAATAGGCATCACTGAAATGATCTGAGAAATGTACGCCTGGAGAGGACAAAGATATAAAATCTGGTGGCGCTAATGGACTTGCTGGAGCTGATTAAGCTATTGCAGAATAGTGCAAAATAAGAGGGGGCTGATTGCCGAGCTGCCCCGATGAATGCTACTGTGAAGAAAAGCTACGTCTTCATGCGCTGGGACTGTTCATCCACCTATGCTCCGAACAAACCACACATTCCAATGCGGCGCCCAGTACCCAGTGATATGTGGTCTCGTTTGATATGCCCAGACTGCGGCAATGTCTTCTATCGTGCGGCCTCACCCAGTCAATCACAATTTCCTTCAACACGGAACGTAGCGAATGATAAGCAATTCAAATAATTAATCTCCATGCCAATGAGTATTGAAGTTTTCCAGCGCCTTAAACATAAGACAAGGAAATGATTTCGAGAAATCAATATTATAATGAAATGTACAATACTTCCCAACACACAGCAATATTATACTAACGCCTGGGCCAAGTGTCACTCTTAGCAGTAATTTTGAATGACATTAATCTTTTGAAGCCAACACTATCTCTGTCTTTTCCTTCGACGTGTACCTTCTCTAGCGCTCCAGGCTCACGCGTTCAGGCTGAAGGTATCGTTTCTTCAATGCTGGGGTGTTAAAAACGCTTCCCAGCAGCTTAATACCTCCCACACGTCACAACACACTATGTGACCCGACCACTCACGCGGGCCTTCAATAAATCTGTAACGCCACTCAAAACGAATGGGATGGCGTGGTAACTTCCTTTGGGTATTAGCAAGGGACTGCAGACCAAAGTGCACCTCGTAATGTTCTGCTGAATGAAGAACCAAGGACCAAACCGGCTGTTCACAGTCCAGGCCAAGGTTACTGCCCGAAAGTTATAAATTTTTTTTTTTTTTTAAACAACAGCCACCACGCTACCTTAAACTCATCTGGTAATGAAGCCTGGTTTCGATTTGAGGGAGTACGCTTTTAAATACGAGCTCTGCCATGTCTGATAACATAACATCTGAAGTGAATGGTTGTTCAAGTGATATCGCGTTGAAAGATTAGTTGTGTGTAGTCTACACCTCACCGACACGTTTGGTTACAAACCGTCTTGGCTCGTGGCACAGTTATTTGGTTCACAGCCGGTACCTTTCACGCTGACCTCCCCACCTCCCTTATTGCCGAGATCTACAATGGTTAAGTCTGCTAGATCAAGGTCCCGCACGCATGAGACTCCCTACGGATTATCTCCCAATGGTGTTGTATGAACAATGGAAATATATTCTTCGCTGTTACTACACCCCTCGACTACGTACCACACAGAAGGTATAATACTTTCGAATCTTAATGCATGCTAAACCCAACTCGAACTGTGGTATCCAATCTTTGAGTTGATAGCGATTTCTTGATTCCCAAATCTGGTTCATGAAACACTAATGGAATAACGATTTCCTCTTTATTTGTGCATCCAAATCCTCTGAAATATGAAGTGAGTTGAATCTGAATATTTTATCTTACCAATTGCAAGCCCATATTCGAACTGGAATTCCTTCCTCAATATATAAGCCAATCATGCAAACGGATTTCCTCCACTTCTGAAATGTCTCTGCTAAAACTCCACAAGCTGGCAAGAAAACTAGCTCTGATACCACTGTAATGACCCTAACCAGCCATTTTCCAAAAACCTCTCAAATATAACTCAGAAGTTTAAAACATATACTTGCATGCAACGTAATATTGATTCAACAAAGGTAACCAGCAATATATTCGAACAACCCGCAAATATATTCCAACAATTTCTCGGAGAGATGGTATCGTATTATACAACAGCAATACAATAACCATGCATTACAAACATACTAATCTGCAATACAGAAATAACAGTAAGATTGAATGATAAAGAACCTGTGAATGCAATGGCAAACTCTGCAGTGAATCCGCACCGGAGACAAACTGGGGCTACGTCCAATCCTCCTTTAAGCCAAAAAGGGTTTCCATCCTCACGGTTGTATTCGAAAGCTGAAAGCTTCCTGATATCTCCAAGAGATAAATATCATATCAAAAACTAAGCATATCCAAATGATCCTTCAATCCTTCTTTTAAAGCAATGGCTGTGACTCTTTAATTTTCCCTCTCTGTCTTTTCATATTCTCACTTAAAGTCACTTTTTAAATAAATATAACCATTGGTTATAAAGTGACATAATAAAATAAAGTAAGGAATCTTCTGACATTAAAACGGAGGACCAAACGAACTCGGATGGAGATGTGTGATAGCTTTCCAGAAAGCTCTCGGTGAGATGCTCCGAGTCCACTATTGAAATGCCAAGAACACTGAGTTCTTCCTACTTACTATAAATAGTAAGCACCATGGAAACCCTGTGGAAACTGATCCGATTGGCCTGAAACTAAAAACACCTAGGCCAAACACCCCTCTGATCCTCTGCCAAACCTCGGTTAGCCCAACGGACCAAGATGAAAAGGCTAACTATAAGGCACGAGATAATGTGCCCAAAAGGGGACATTACAACAATTGGGGGTGTTGGTGGGTCTCATGGAGCGTATGCAGCCTTGGATCACCCTCCAGCTATGTATTATGCTACTATGAGTGGGGTTATGAATAGAGGGCCAGTAGCTAGTTTTCAGATTCCTGCAGTAGGGAACGATTCCTAGTGTTCGAATCAGAGACCTGGGAAGGGTCCTTTGGGATCCGCACTTTGAGTCTTTTGGGACTCAATTGGATGTTGTGTTGAGAGATTCATATCTCTATCTTTGTTGTAGGCTTCTAGGAGTAAGCCTAGTTTTAGGGGAGAAGGATGTAATACCCACCCCTTAGTTTGTTTTTTTGTTTCAGTTGCCGAACTCTTTTAGGCCTTTTCATGTATGTGTGGGTTATTCCAGATGGTTTTGAGAATATTGCATATGATTTATGATTATTTCAGGTTGGTTATGTATATGTTATGATGTCATTTGGATTATGGTTTTCTAACAATACTGACCCTATATATGTACGCACATGGATCATTTGTATGTTTTATCTTTCTGTTTGACGTGTTTGGTATGGTATGGGATAGAGTCGTAGTTACTTGCTTCGGCGAGATCCACATGATAAACTAGTCTCAACCATTGTTTGTTATTATCTCCTCAGCACGGTGGGAGGGGACCTTTGGTTCCACGAGGTTGGGTGGTAGTGATTCTTATTACCATTGAGATCCGACATTCGTCTTCGTGCTTGGATGATCCTTGTTGCAGATCTATCTTCTTAGTCTTCCGGAGACTTGTTCAATTTCATGAGTTGTATATTTGTACCATATGTGTATATTGGTTACCATCCTTTCGGAGGATGTATTGTATTGCTATGTATTATTGCATACCCTGCGACTTGTGCAGTGGATGCTAATTCTTTCATGTATACCTTGGGTATCAGTTGCTATATGTGGTCTTATTATATGAGATGGTTATTATTGGATTCAGTTGATGTATCATTTATGTTAAGTTCTTTATAGTTGATTGTTCGTAGATTATTTTGCTTAAGTAATTCTACGTCAAGGAACCCTCGAGAATGGTTATCTTTGTTGTGTTGTACTTATGTGTATGTCATGTACTTCATTGTGTTGCTTCCGCGTTGTTATCATTATTGTTTATAAACATTTAAAAAAAAAAATATCTTGTTAACTTAATTGCATGTTTAGGTTAGTTCTCCTGGGTTCCCTGGCGGGGCATTACATTTTCATCCTAGATTTTAGGAGAAAGTAATAAGTACAAAAAGTCACTTAGTTGGTGTATACTCTTTCTTTCTTCTTTTGTTTTTTTTAGATTATTTTTATTTTTATTTACTTTTTTACATATGAAAATTTCTTAAATAAATATATATAAAGAAAATATATATATTTTTTTTTTTGACTGGTGAAATTTCTGGGACAAACCAGCAACTAAATATATATATATATATATATATATATATATATTAAGAAAGGATTTATTTTTGACAAAAATTATACATATAAATATTTTCTAATGCAACCAATTAGAGAAAGGGTAAATAAAGATTAATTTTCTAAAAACATGCAATTTAGTTGGTGTATACTCTTTCTTTCTTCTTTTTTTTTTAAGATTATTTTTATTTTTATTTACTTTTTTACATACGAAAATTTCTTAAATAAATCTATATAAAGCAAATATATATTATTATTTTTTTGACTGGTGAAATTTCTGAGACAAACCAGCAACTGTATATATTTATTTATTTTTAAATAAAATATTAAGAAAGGATTTATTCTTGACAAAAATTAAATATATAAAATATATATATATAAATATTTTCTAATGCAACCAATTAGACAAAGGGTAAATAAAGATTAATTTTCTAAAAACATGCAATTTATTTTAATAGAATTGATATGCATATCCTATAACATATTAAGTTATTGATAAAGCATGCAATTTTAATCCTAATATTGATTTCTTTACAAATCTGAGCCTAAAGCTTGAATTTTAAACTGGAAAAGGCACGAATTATCGACTATAGGTATGGACACAATACCAATCTGACGGCCAACAACCATTTTAGCAATAATACAGAAAATTTCTCACACGGGAAGGAGGTATTCACAGATCTGAAAACCTAATGGTAATTTTGAAAACCAATACATATCAAATGAAACCCTAATGCCCATTTTACAACTGAGACAATTTAATGAAACCTTTGGACCCAAAATTACAAGTCTGACAGCAAGACAAGAAAGAAAACATACCCAAAAAGATCAAATAACCTATTACTCAATTTAAACAATTTTAAACATACAATATCAAACAAGGAAGTTTCAGATACAGGATCCCATCAATCCAAATGCATAGAAGACATGGATTTGGAAGGCTGGAATTAACAAGTTCAAAATCCTACCTTAGTAACTGATGAGAAGAATCTGATACAAATCCAAAGCAATCACGATTCCAAAATACTCCTAAGCTTTCAAAAAATCTCTAACCACCTGATTGAACAACCTCCAAATGGCTTTCAATTCAAAGATATAGAAAAACAAGTAATTAGGTTTACAAAAAGTGCAACCCTAATGGAATATTAATTATTAATTAAAAATCAAAAGAAATCTTTTAATTTCTATTTCACTTAAAACAATGTACAACTAAACTATAAAATCAAAAATCAAAGTCATAAATCAAAAAGCATGAGAATATTTTAATTAAATTAAATAAATTAATCATGCAACTTAAAGTAATATTTAATAATTCAATTTGCACAATTAATTACAATTTTTGGATTTAATATTTATTAAATCTCAATTATTAAATTAAGATTTAATAATTAAATCAATTAATTAAATATAGGCATTTAATTAATATTTAATTATTAAATAGCCATATATTTAATATCTTAATATTTTAACCTTATCAAGGGTGCAATTATTAACATCAATATTTACCATAATTAATCATTTAAACACACAAGCCAAAAGCATCATAAATCCAACTGAAAACCATCTAAACAGAAAAACAACTAAAACACAAACACAAACACATACAGAAAGGCTCACGAATCCACATCACTTGACGGATTCAAATAGGATAGTCAGTCAGATTCTTGTCCATTTCTAGGACAAAATAAGGGTTTAGGGTAGGGATTTAGGCTTGAATATTATCTCCCCTCGTTTTATCATTTAGACATTGCGATAGAGCAAGCTCACTACTGCCAAATCAGGGAAGACGTAGCCCAGTACTTGCAAACCTGTCATCACAAAGACAAACGTATGCATATAATATAACAGACAATGGTTGAGATCAATTTATCATGTGGATCTCGCCGAAGCAAGTAACTACGACTCTGTCTTATACCATATCAAACACACCAAACAATAATGTAAAACATACAAACGATCCATGCACATACAGATATAGCGTCAGTCTTGTTAGAAAACCATAATCAAAATGACATCATAGCATATACATAACCATCATGAACTAACCATAAATCTACTGGAACACAAGATATAACACAACTATCCAAAGCATAGATTAAAATATGGCATATATATCGCCGATAAGTAAACTTATTACGATAAGTTGGAGGCCGCGATAAAACATGTAAATTTATCGCGGAGTACATATCACAGATAAGTTTCATACTTATCGCCGCAAAAACATGAACTTATCACAAAAATATGGGCGATATTTCGCCAAAATATCTGCCACAGTCTGCTAATAGGGACTGACGGCCCAAAAAGCAGTTATTTCACATTTTCTTGTTTGCAAATTGATGTTTGGAAGAGGAAAAAAGGGTTTGAAGGGGAAAAAATGTGATTTGCAGCATTTTAGAGCAATCTGCAAAAAATGCATTTCAAATTAAATTTAAGCAATTTTCTAAGTTCCCGATATTTTTGCCGATAAGTTGTCGATTTATCTCCGATATTTTTTTCTGCCCTTGGCGATAAGTTGTCGATAACGATATTTTGAACTATGATCCAAAGGATCAATAATTTAATGAAAAGTAATACATGAATATCCTCAAAACCAACTGAAATAACCAACGCATACATGAAAAGGCCTAAAAGAGTTTAGCAACCACAACTCAAAAGAAAACTAAGGGGTGGGCATTACACCCAACGTGACTACATGCAGATTTGTATCCCATCCTCACAACCAAAAGAATGATTCTCCCAATTATTTATCGGTCCACGATTTGCAAAAATCGCTTGCTTGAAACCTGCACCAAAACTCCTTGTAACTTCACACTTCAACACTTGATGTCCAAATGGTGAATTCAGATGCAAATTCACCTCACATGGAAAGCATGGGTTTCCATCCAACCTTCACTAATTCCAAGGATTTTTGTCCTTAGAATATCCAGTCACTGATTTCCAGCAACAATGGAGAAATAGTTTCAATATCCAATTCTCATAACATAACTCAAATGAAGAATGGCCTTGCTTATATAGCTTTTTAGTGGGTGAATGCTTGTGCTTTTAGCAATGTGGGATAGCACATTCTTGACTTTAATTCCTCCTCATGAAGTAGCTTCTCAAACAAGCTAGAATAACTAAAGTGACTTTATAGTCACTTCATAATTCAATTAATGATATGTACTTAATAATTAATTATTATTAAAGTATAACTTTAATAAAAATTATAATATTAGAACTCCATTAATCATCGCAAATCAATCCTGACTTCACCAGGAGGTAGCCCGCTGCATTCTCTACTAACTGGGGTGCCTTACTAAAAATAGTAAGGGTCCATCTCTATCACCCTTGATTTACTAAAATTAATAAATCCCTGAATAGCTGATCAAACAAAGGTGCCAGAGGTCATCACTGCGACTGAGGTCGGTCCAGGTGCCTTGTCAAATATAGAAATGCTAGATAAATGACTTACTATAAATAGTAAATGTACCAAATTGACCCAAGTGAAGAGCAACCTAAACACTTCTGACCTCCGGAAGGGAATTGGCCGACTGAACTACCAACTGGGACCCTCTAACCATCAAACTAAGCCTACGAGGGCCAATAATAGGCTAATCCAATCATAAACCATATCATCTCAAAAAGGGGACATTACAGTCCGGCCTCCCTGAAAATCTTTGTCCCCAAGCAATCCTAGAAACAAAATAACACACTAGTCCACCCAGATTGCAAGGGTAGAACTGTGTAATGTCACTGCTGATACCAACTAGCTCTTGTTGGACCAACACTAGAATAAATGACAGTACCTGCCGAACCAAATCAATACCAACCACTGGTGTCACAGGAGGAAACAATTCAAAGGGAAGCAACTCAAAAGGATGACAAAGTTTACTTCCCAAAACTGCGCAAGGTGAACTGTCATACACGTTATCTAACACATGCGCCACTGAATTGTGAATCAGAAAGAGGTTAGGCACATGAGGGTCAAAAGTAAAACCGTACGTACTCAACACCAAGTACACACCCAAACACTCCTCTACGAGCCCTGTCTAAAATCCCGATGCACTATAAGGATCCCAATCTCTGAACAAAAGCCTGCGAAAAGGAACGTTCTCAATCTTCTACTACTCAACTCTGAACTCAACTTCACCATGCCCAAAGCGATGACGCCAATCAATGGGACCGATCCAAATCGCAGTGCTAGCCTTGTCATCACTCGGGTCCCAAAGCACACTAAGCTCACATCCATCCGTACTATGGAGATAAGAACATCTAAAAGTGTCTGTATCACTACCACTATCTCCATCCTCTACAAGGCTCCAATGGATGTGCTGACTCTGCAAGTAATCCAACTTGCAGCCACTGATCCCATCTACTGCAGATGGCAAATACTCATCCCCCAAAGCATGGGACAACCTCTGAACCAATCCACATTGATGCATCATCAAATCCTCTGTGTGGATCAGAAAAGTAGGGATGAGCTCTCCTCCCTATGCAGTCATGATAAAAAACTCCCACCTCGGTCAAGCACTGACTGTCATAGCTCTTTATATAATCTTTGTCATCTGACTCACCACCATCAACACCTGTAGTGGATGTAACCACAAGAGAAGCTAATGCAACATGTGGTTCTTCGCTGCTCTCTACAGATGCACTCATCCCAACTGTATCAACTACACCTGTAACGGTGATAAGTGTGGCCACATCCTCAACCGGCTCACAACTATAACCCGTGGGTATAAGGTCATCACCAACCCTCACTGTTGAGAACTGCACTATGCCTATAGTCGGTGAAGACTATGCCTAACTCAACTCCACAGTAAGCTCCTCAATCTGTGACTCAGACTTTTGAAGAGCCAACTGGGTGCTCTTCAATACATCTGTAGTCACCTCAAGCTCATGAGTGAGCTCATCTACCTGCTCTTCCTTTCGCCTCCGCGCATAATAGCAAATGAAACCCCACTCGAGAAGATAGTCCCTATCAGCAAGTAGCTACAAGTAATTATGTTTCATTATTCCGATAGCTTCTCGTAGTGAATGGAACTTTGCAAGGAAAGGCCACTATCACCATGCTCATCTGACATAGGAGTACCCCAACCAAATATAGCTAACATCTGACGAGCATCATCAAAATGCTTAATGGTTGTGACAATCTGACTGTCATTCACCTTTAGTTGCCCAACCAAATGATGTCTCTAAAATCCATGACCACCATGCAAACTCTCTGACCCACAATTTGCATTGTGATATGAGGTTGTATCAACATCACTCACCTCATGACAAGTAGCACTATGTATGCTAACATCTCCGCACACATCAACCACCGAGGTACTGATGCTAAGCACCTCAACAAATGGCTCATTTGATAAAGTGGAAGCTGCTGCTACAACAATCTCCTCGCACACTCCCACTTCCCATGTAACTGCAAGTCCCTACAAATCGTGATCTTGAGACCTGTTACCAACCAATGATTTCTCTGATTCATTTTCTAGGGTCTGATATGAAACATCAAACTCACTGTAGCATGAATCTGCATCACATAACTCATTTCTTAAATTTGAATCATGAGTGTCTTCATGTGGCAACAAACTAAAAGCATGTTCCTTAAGTGAAACAACTGCTACGTCATGATAATGCAAAGAGTTTAAATTGTTGTTGCAAAAAACAGAATTTTTGTTATCATCCTCAAACCTCTTTGCATATTTAAAGAACTCCTTCCAAATTTCACACCTAAGTTGTTTGTTATGGAAAATTGATTCAATAGGTTTCCTTGAAGGAGTGTCAAATATAGCTTGCTCTATTTTTTCCCTATACTCCCCTCAAATATATTTCACTGTATCAGTCACTTCCGAATTGAAGCCATGCAAGTAATCCAAGAAACCATCAAAACCATCTAATTTTTTAAGCTTGTCTGCCATGATCTAGTATTCTTTAAAAAATTATATCTGATTCCAATTCAATTTAATCTATGGTTTTTCCCATGACTGAAACAAAGCAAGAGTGTTGATCACTCAAAATCAAACGTGTCAACTCAATGATTTCTACCCCGAATAGGATGGCAAGAAACCACTCTGATACCACTGTAATAACCCCTGTAGGTTATCCAATATTTGCCCTAAAATATTCAAGAAAGTCCTAGAGTAATTTTGTCAAACAATCGTCCTGTAAAGTCTGCTATGAATTTCTGAGATCTTTGTGACACAAATTCCATACAACTTACCAGTATTATGCATGGAAATCCTGTCAAACACTCATATGGCACTGAAATCTGAATATAGTCTTGCAAGTTTGAAAGCATAAACCCCAACACTTCTTATTCAACTCCACTAAGCAATAGAGTCAAATATGTCAAATAAATACCTCTAGACTAGCATGACTACATACAGCAGCAAGTAAAAAACAGATTTGTATGAAGTCAATCAACAGTTCGCTGTCCATAGACAAGACTACTTAATTCTGAGAATGCATCATCATTTTGTCAAACAATTGGCAACTAAACCAGGTCTGATTTCCTTTGTTCCCCGTATAGTAATAATGACAAACACTTGGCGGACTGTCTAATAAGCAGATTTTAAACATCAAAGACTTTTCAAAAAGTGGCCAAACTGAAGTAACAGTGCAAGTCTGATTTCTGGTCAGAATTGCTTCTCAGTTTGAGACGTCAAACCTCTAGCCAACATACTATGGAACATGACCAACATACTACCTGCAGATTTGTATCCCATCCTCACAGCCAAAAGAATTATTCTCTCAATTACTTATCTGTCCACGATTTGCAAAAATCGCTTGCTTGAAACCTCCACCAAAACTCCTTGTAACTTCACACTTCAGCACTTGATGTCCAAATGGTGAATTCAGATGCAAATTCACCTCACATGGAAAGCATGGGTTTCCATTCAGCCTTCACTAATTCCAAAGATTTTTGTCCTTAGAATATCCAGTCACTGATCTCCAGCAACAATGGAGAAATAGTTTCAAAATCCAATTCTCATAACATAACTCAAATGAAGGATAGCCTTGCTTATATAGCTTATTAGTGGGTGAATGCTTTTGCTTTTAGCAATGTGGGATAAAACATTCTTTACTTTAATTCCTCCTTATGAAGTAGCTTCTCGAACAAGCTGGAATAACTAAAGTGACTTTATATTATAACTATATTATAGTCACTTCATAATTCAATTAATGATATGCACTTAATACTTAATTATTATTAAAGTATAACTTTAATAATAATTATAATATTACAACTCCATCATTAATCATCGCAAATCAATTCTAGCTTCACCAGGAGGTAGCCCACTGCATTCTCTGCTAACCGAGGTGCCTTACTAAAAATAGTAAGGGTCCATCTCTATCACCCTTTATTTACTAAAATTAGTAAACCCCTAAATAGCTGATCAAACAAAGGTGCCAGAGGTCATCACTGCGACTAAGGCCGGTCTAGGTGCCCTGCCAAATATAGAAATCCTAGATAAATGAATTACTATAAATAGTAAGTGTACCAAATTGACCAAAATGAAGAGCAATCCTGAATAGTTTTGACCTCTGGAAGGGAATTGGCCCACTGAACTACCAATTGGGACCCTCTAACCATCAAACTTAGCCTACGAGGGCCAATAATAGGCTAATCCAATCATAAACCATATCATCTCAAAAAAGGGACATTACAAAATTAACCGACACATAATTAACCTGTAGTACTAGCTAGCACCCACAAACAAACGGACAAACTGAGATAGTAAACAAGTGGTTGGAAGGATATTTGCGCATCTATGTGTCTAGACAAAAAAAAATTATAGATCAAATGGTTCCACTTAGGAGAGTATTACTATAACATCACACACCAAATGTCCATTGGAATGACACCTTTCAAGGGATTGTACGAGTATGATTCATTATCAGTCTTGGACCTAGCATTGAGCAAAAGCAAAGCAGCCAAAGATAAAAAATGGATTCAAGAATACCAAGACATTCTCAAATCACTCAAAGACAATCTCCAAAATGCTCAAAATCAATAAAAGGTCTATGTCGATAAACATAGAACAGAAAAAAGCATTGAAGGAGATTTGGTATACCTTAGACTTCAACCTTATAGGCAATTTTCTTTAAAGTAAAGCATAGTGATAAAGTCAAGCCAGGGTTTAATTGACCTTACAAGATAACCAAACGAATCAAGGAAGTTTCCTATGCTTCGGAACTACCAGAGGACAAAAAAATACATATAGTATTTCATGTGTCCTGACTCAAAAAGGCATGTGCACAACAAATCAATGTATCACACGAGCTTTCACCCTTGAGTGAAGACGGAAATTTGATCTTGATTCTAGAAAAAGTCATTGACATAAGAGAGAGAAGGTTAAGAAATAGAGCTATCAAGGAGTACTTTATTAAATGGAAGAATCTACCATTTTTTTAAAACTAAAGACACAAAGAGGGAGAATGAGCAAGTTCTCGAACAGCTGAATCTTAGATTGCTTGTGGGAAAGCAATTTTGAGGGGAGACTGTAATGTCTACGCATTTTACTCTTCCCATGAATAGACCAAGAATAAGGAAAATATTATTCACGTGGCATCCAAATCATAAATTGGCAATAAGCAAGGGAGATAAACTAATTGATTATGCCATTAGATTGTTGGGTGGATATTTTCTAACCGTCAGTTTGGAATCAATTGCAAAACAATGGTTCCAACCACAGCATGTGAGACTCAGCATCTCCTAATTATAAGGGAAGGCTCCCCCTATCTACTGTAACTGAAAACAACTAATACTAAACTAAAACCTAAGATTATGTACACTAAGCTAATTGACAAGGTGCTACATTCACCATACTCTCTTCTTTTAGAGTGGGTGTTCTTTCGACGTATTCTCTTTTATCAGAATACACAATTCTATTTTTACAAAAATATCTTAAGTACAATTCAGCAAAGTTAAAAACAAGAAGCTCATGAAAGCTCAAAGTCTTTCCATGACTCCTTATGTAAATTTAGGAACAAAGATGAAACATGCATGTAGCTCAAAGTCTCCAACATATATTTCACCTCACATGCACAAATGTAGAAAATGAAGAAACACAAAATCTACAAGCTATTTCCTTGCATGAGCGTTCTATGCTAATCTCAGATGTGATAAGCAGCTCAAAGTCTGCAAGATCAAACCTGAAAGCCTAGGTACAACTCTAAACACAATTAGCAGCTCAAAGTCTACAAGATTGAATTTAAATCCCTCTTGAACAACAACACAACACTCAATCAATCTTCAGAAAATGTTGTCGCATAACTCTTCAAATCAGCACAAAGTCTGAAAACAAATTGCTTCTTTGATTGAAAAAGAATTTATTTACATCTAAGCTCAAAGTCATAGAGTGCTCCACAAACCGGTAGAGTTTTGTTGCCTTGCCAAAAGATGTTTATTTACAATGAACCCTCTTGTATTTATAGAAGATAGGTTGTGAGAAAAAGGTGGGAGACACCTAACAAATTATTGACTTATTCAACATTATAGTCCTATGTAATGTGATTACATGTAATTGTATTTTGCAATGTGGTCACATGTGATTACAATATTTTGCTTTACAAGTAATTTGTCAAAAATGGATTACATGTGATTGAAACTAGATTAAGTGTCTTGACAAGACACGACTCTTATTACATCATCCTCTGTGAAAAAGGTCTTTCTATCACCATAATGCTAGAGCTTGGAATCTTCAAATTTGTATTTGTGTGAGAACATCTTCATGAAAATCACACTCTGACCTTTGCACTTGATGGCATCGACAAATCATTGATTCTTACCCTAACCCATGACTAAAATTTGTTAATGGTCTTTCTTACTGATCTATTACCACTTGCTTGGAATCAGCCTTGAAAGCATTCTATTGCCCTTGACGAAACAACAACATACCGGTCTTGCAAAGTTCAAAATAATAAAAGACTACAACGAGTCTGCATCTGTGGAAGAACATCACTGAAACACCATCCTCATCTTCTTGTATGGGGTACTGCTAGCTATTAGAGAAAATCTTTCTACGAAGTTGAGGTGTGAAGCCCAAAGTGTGATTGAGAGTAGTCATAATGCATTGCAGTGATGAGTTCCGAGAATTTCCAATGTTGGATGACAACTTGACACAACATACGAGACGACAGACAAAAATCTTGACTAAAAACAAAAAGACAAAAAAGAATGTATGGATAAGGATTTGGATGAAAATTGTATGGTTTGTCTTTGATTTTTGACCTTGTGAAAATTAAGGACAATAGTTGGCTCTAACAGGGGAACTGCCTTTGGTCATGGAAATGATCGAAGGTAGTAGAATCCAAAATCTTAAGTGCCTACCCATCCATTGGGCTACAAAGACCAGCAAAAAAAAATAATAAAAAGACAACAAGGATAATGTAACCAACTAAAAACAAGACTCAGCAAAACATGACTTAAACTTGTACAAGTGCACTTATTGAAAAGGGAAGACTAACCTAACCTACATTATCAAACAATAGAAACATTCTCAAATAAACCCATTTACTAGCTCATCAAAATAGCTGCCCTTTTTCAACGGCTTGCAATGCTTGACATGATCCTCAACAACCAGGTACAAATGTAACAAGAACAATTGGATCATAACTTGATGCACAATTCCTTGGGTGAAATTAACAAACTCATTTACCTTTTTGAATTGATCAAATGCATTGCTACTCCAAAATGGACCCATGAATTTGGATTGCTCCTGGTAATCTGTGAATGTATGTGTAGCTTCACCCTAAAGTGTATCCTCATGCTTAGGAACAAGTGGGGTTTTTGAGTTCCCATTGACTTCCAACAAAGCAAGATGTTGTATTGGACATCCTCTCGACAAGACAAACCAAGAACACTTCTTGCCAACTAGAATCTCAACCATGACATCTTGTTGATAAGTATGGGTTACCTCATGTGATTCATGTGAAAACACGACATTGCTTGCCTCTACATCATGTTGTTCACAAAATTCAGATTTGAAAGAATTGCCAACAAGACTTGAACAAAACTCCTCTATGATATTCCTGAAATGGTCATCATCAAGTTCTGGGGTAGCCCTTGCATGCACAATATGTTCAAGTTCATGACCTTGGAACATAAATGCATTCTTTTCAACTTGACTTACACCTTTTAGCATGTCTGTCTTTTCACATTTTAAAACATGATTGTCCTCATTTGCAAGCACTTTAACAAACTGATTTTGATTACCCGGAAATTTACTCCCCATAGTATCTTGCACAGTAGATCCTTGATAAAGGGCTGACCAGATATGAGAGTTGCCAGCCATGTCTGCTTCCTTTTCCTAAAAGAGAATAGAAAGATCACTTTGTTCGAATTCAAAACCTTTGACTGCTACTTTCATTGATGGTGCCTCGAGAACAATCTTCTTCCGTGACAAGGGAAGCTTTCTTTGATTCCCTACAACAGAATTATGAACAGCATCCAGATGTGGCCTCCTTGGAGTGTCCTTGTAAGGACAAGAGAGTACGTCTTGAGCTATTTACCTTTACAGAGCAAGTAGCTGATTAGCCAACCTTTGTACCATAGGATGTGTTTTGTTGGACAAAGAAGATGAATCCAAAGAAGAGCTTTCTTTGAACCCATTTGGTTCTATTTTTATCTGCCCGGCAAGAATGAGATCATCTTCAATCTCAGTTGCCAAGGTCTACGCAATTGCGAGAGTAGCTGCAATTGCTCTTCTCAAGAAAAAACTTACATCGAGCACTTGAGCATTGATGAAGAAACATTTTAAGTTCTCTGGTGTAGGCTTGGCAACAGTAGGAATTCTGTTTGCCAACTTGTTGAAATGAGAAATAAATTCATGCATAGACACGTGAGATTCCTTCTTCAACTGAATTAGTTGAGCTAGCAGGGCATGTGCATCTTCAACAGGCTTGAATCTTGCCTCAAACCTTGCTATGAGTGTATCCCAACCCGTGATGGATTGTGTTTGAAGGAGTTTGGTTTTTAGCACCAAATGAAATAAATCTCAACAAACAACCAGCAATATTGGAAATCCAATTAGCAGTCGCACCACACAGGAAAAACAAGCTTCATTCCAAAGTCTTTTTCATACTTTACACATAGTTTTCAACAACTTAGGACTTACAGTTTATACCATCCAACTACTATATTCCATCAGTATTATATACCATCCAATCAGCGGTTATAAAAAATTCAGCAACTATATTATCAACAAAAACATCAGAAAAACATTCAGAATTAGGGGTTGCAGTATACAACCTGATATCTTTTCAAACATCATCAGTATCCCTGCATTTGCATACTATACAATCTCCAAATGAAAGATCCTGAATAGGATTTACTGGGCAATGACTGATTGTTTTTTTCCCGATTTCCTTCTTTGACCGGTGTTTGATGAGGAATGTCTAATTTTTTTGGTTTCTTGCTATATATGATTTTTTGAGTTTTTCTTGTTTTTCTGATTTTTTGGGGTATTTTTTTTATATTTAGAATGCAAATGCTAAAATTGAACAAGGCAATACTGAAAAGACTTTCGCAACAATTAACTAACTTCAAATTAAAACTAAATCCTGATTTTATTTCTCAAATAGAATTATGTCACACCTGGACCGGTCTGTATGGCCTAAGTAAGCTTAATTAGCAAACAAGATGCATACAAATTAACTTCTCCACGACTGATCTGATATTGCTGAATGATTCTGAATATTCTGGTCCACCTTGTAGTTCTGATTTGTTCAGAATATGCCTTCTAAACCTAACGCCAACCCTGGAATGAAGTGATGCCAGCCTGGAGGAGGTACGGCTAGCTATGGGAGCTTAAAGAAAGTCTGAAACTACTCCTTTGACCACCGATCTGCAGACTGTAAAATTAATTCTGCCTGGTACAATCTGATTCAATGATGGACTTCTCCAAATCTATGCCAACTATGATCCCTTTTCATCAATGCTACTGT
This sequence comes from Thuja plicata, assembly GCA_018584345.1. NCBI lineage: Eukaryota > Viridiplantae > Streptophyta > Pinopsida > Cupressales > Cupressaceae > Thuja > Thuja plicata. The sequence goes on along the minus strand of MU225830.1, from coordinate 319,529 downwards.
ACAGCCAAAGAAGAATTTCCTATAGCTCCCTAATTTGAATTGCAATTGTTCTAATCTGAAGTTATATAAACAACAATGTATATCTCTCAATCCGATCAAAAAAAATGTATATCTCTCAATCTGATCTTCAACCTTATATTTTGAAACGCTCCAATAATGCCCAAATTGCTCTCACCAGTTGATACAACACGGAGAATCCAACCTACAGGCAAACTGGGGGTATCTCCAACTTGTCTTCTTCAAGAGTTTTCGTTCTTGAAGGATGAAATTGCTGCAAACCCTGAAATCAGAGCTCCAACCACAATCTAAATTGAAAATAATAAAACTTGGATGTCCCAAAAGAAAGCCCAACTTTTCTTTTATCCTTTCTCCCTCAAGTTTGAATGGCTCTAGGGTTTTCATATTTTCTATTGTTGACTTTTCTAATAAAATTTATGCCTTCTCAATAACTAGAACCCTCCAAGGCATATTAATTTATCATTAACATTGGCCCCCTTATTTAAAAACAACTTATAAGTTATTACTCCTAGGGAAACGGGCCCATGGACTTATTATAACTTATTATAATATAAAGTGATAATAATACTCAATTATTAATTTATTTAATCCCAACTTACGAAATATTTAAGTATTTCCCAATTTATTCATAAATCACCAATCTGGACTCAGAACTAGAATCTGCCTGAAGCCAACCTAATCACTCATGACGCCTGAGTCCTACAGGGCAATTGACAGTTCCCCCTAAAAAGTAGGGATCTGCCCTAAAAAGTAGGAGACTGCCTCCAATCAAATGAAACTGCTCAAAAGGAATCTTTCTCTGCTCCATGGTCCTCTGGGTGGTCAACCAGTCAACTAGCAGACCTCCCTAAAAGATAGGACCCATCCCTAAAATTTAGGAGATGGTCTCAAATCATCTGGAATGGTCCATAGACACCCTAGAACCAACTATCAGTCATTCCCTAAAAATAGGGATCCCTCCTAAAAAGTAGGAACTGCCATCTAAATGTTTGTTACGGCTCACAAAGCCCTTGCAAGCTCCATGACCCTCTGACTGAGTCCCTTGTCCATATTGTTGACCTACAGGAACTCGAATGATAGATCAACCTCTACTCATCTGCATGTCACCTAGGAAGGGGACATTACACCAAAGAAGGCTAACAGCTAGGGAGACGCAAGTGCCAATGATGATCCTTGGAATTAGAACAATAAAAACAGTGAAGAAGAGAACAACAGAGGTTAGAGGGAGATTCCTAAATAACTCTGTAAGGACCAGAATAGGACCATCAATTGAAGTAATCAGAATCAATTGAACAGCAAAGGACAGCAGCCACTTTCAGCGGATAGCAAGTCGTATCAGAACTTAGTCTTCAACTACTAAGTAAAGGAATCCTCAATTGCAAGAGGGAATAGAGCAAGGACATTCTATTGAATGTTATAATTCCTACGAAGGAACTAAGACAGAGATAAGGCATCTCTGAAGGTCTACTCATCAAGGAGCAGGCAAGGATTAACCGCAGAACAGGGGAAATTACAAATCATTGTTGTTTTCAATGAGATTGGAATTCAAGGTTTCAAAAGAGATGAAGATTTTCGGGGTATTTTGAGTTGTAGTTTTCTAGGGTTTGTTTCTTGGTTAATATTTTGTTGCATTTGAAGGTGTTACAGGAATCCTATTGCTGGCTAGCATTTACCATTTAGTACTCTTGCCCTAGCAGGGCCATACCTTCATTCTTGCCTAGAAAGGAGTCAAAAATGGAATTGAAAATCATGGCAATCATTTTGAGTAGTTTTGTACGAATAGGCAATTTGGTTAATGGTGTTTTTGAACAGCTTTTAAGCTTGCATGAATTTCAAGGCAGATTGTACATCTGTACCAGGCTGTACAGACTTGCTTGGAGCTGGACATGTGGTTTTATCAACCTAAGCACTGCCTCTGTGACTGTTGGTTGATGCCATAAATGGTCGCCTAACCCTGTTGTGCACTGCTATTCACTTGGGAGGCAGTACTTTCAAGGATAAAAGCCATTGAGAGGGTCGTACAGGTACTTAGTACCAGCAGCACTGTTGTTTTAGACCAACTAATGAGCTCAGAAAGTGATTTCAGACCTGTGTGATCAGGAACTTCAGGCTTACATGAGAATTTGAAGGTGATTTGAGGTTGCTCATTATTGGCTATTGGGAGGTGAGTTTGGGGTGTCATATGATCACATTGCAGTCATACATGACCTGGAAAATTCAGTTACAGACCTGTACCTTATTGCACAGAGTTATATTGCATGCTGTAGCAAAGCAAAGACGTTATTTGAGGTGTGACAGCTCTTACAAGTAGTAGGTAGTGTGGTTAATACACGTGAGAAGTGGTCAGTGCTTCGTGGAGCGTCATATGTAAGGATAGGAGTCCTCAGGTGTTATGCTGCTGGTTGGACCTGTTTACAGTTAGCAGTCATCTTAAACTTTGGCAAATCTGTCATAGCAGACCTGACACATTATCCTCTTGCATATCTACAAGCCACTTGACAGAGTTAGTGGAGTTATATGCATATCTAACACATCACCATAGCTGGGAGTTGTTTGTGCTTGGTTGAAGGATGAATTGGAGGTTACATTGCTACCATTTTTCCTGCAGAATGAACCAGAAACTTGCAAGTACATGACATATTTCCATTGTGTGTTTTCTATTAAAAACTATCTTGTATAGTGAAGTCTTAAAATCTAATGTCTATCTACCAAGCAATCTTGAAACATACTGAGGTTGTTTTTGTACTAAACTGTATGACAGCAGATGGAATATTGCATGATTTTTATATCAAATTTTGTGACAATTGAATATCCCATAATTGAATATTTCATTATGAACTAATTTGCCAAGAATCAAAAAAGAAAAAAAATTAGGGGTGGTTGTTGCATATGATCAAACGGAAAGGAGTACAGACAAGAAGGCTTAGAGTAGTTGGGGCTTGCCAAAACAGAAGCTTTAGAAATAACCATATGATATGTCTGAATGCAACTTGAGGTTGAGGTGTCCACTTAATGTGTACATCCTATTTTAGCATATCATTCAGGTCTTCAATATCTCCACAAATCCAGAAAGAAATCCTGATAAAATTGATTTTACCAAAGAATCATTTCAACTCCTTTTTACTGGATGTAAGTGTGTGATAGTGTATCTACAGGTGTCTTCAAGAATGTTTATGTTAAGAAAAACAAAATCCATATAGATATAAGGTTTGGGTCTGTTTTGATTTATGAGAATTGTGTTGTGCTTGATGTCACAAATTACCAATTAAGAGGCCACAATATGAAACTTGTTTCTTGTTCTATGACAGTTTTAGTCATGATGAAGGGACAAAGGTCCTCCATAGACAGGTAGCATCTTTGCTACTTCAGATAGTTTAAAATAGCACATTAGCTGCAACACAGTCTTGAAAACATACTGCTGCAAAAACTACAAAAATTCTTTTTTGGAAGCTGAAGTGGTTCAACCAAGCCAGCCAGCCAACTGATGAGAACAGGAGTGGCAGGGGGAGGCCATGGCCTCAATAAACAAAAGAAACTTGGGGAAAAAGGAAAATACATTCAAACATACCAAGAATGAGAAATTAAGAGGGGAGAACCAAAAGGTCATACCTTCATATGGAATACCATTCTAATATACATCAAACGGTTCATAAGGCAATATCGCTGATTGCCTTAGTACTTTCAGACAGATATCTGGATAAAAGTGTCTATTTTAATCCTCGTCATTTTATATTAGTTACTGGTTGTAAGTCCCTGTAAAATGAACGGGTGACTACAATTCAGTTCTACACTATCCCTATCATTATAAAGGGAACTGGTGGGCAATAACAAGTACATACTACTTAGATACTTTGCTATTCAGGAATTGCAGGAAATGCATATGTAAAAATTTATAACCGCATTGATGTCTGACAAACAGTTAGATACCACATGATGCAACATTAGTGTAACAGGCCTGCATACATGTGATTACAATATTCCAAATTGGCATTTTTGCTAGAATATTTAGATTCTTGAACATCATTTATATTACATGGATAAATAATCTATTCATTAATCTAATGTCCAGATATTTTTTATCCGATAGTCATATCTAATAATAAATAATAAATAGATGTATAACCTCAAAATTTATATAATCATTGAAAGAGAAACAAAATAGTATTAGTGTACAGTAAAAGGATTCCAAAAGTTCTGAAAAGAATGCTTAACTGAAAATAAATAATCCTAAAAATGTATTCTACCATATAGGAAACTCTTTTGACAGACCATTCAAAAACTTATCATGCAAAGCACATCGAATAGTGTATGTTACCATTGGGCCAAGAAATAAAGCAGCATCTGCTAGACGTGTAGTGATGATAATGTGTGGTTTAGATTCCTCCAATACATGAACAATGGGAGCTGCTCCTAGGTATGTGCTAACGCCCTTGCATGCATCAAATTATAGATATTGTCAATGTTAAAAGCAGACATGAACCAAAAACACGAATTGTGAATGAAGTTACCACATATGCTGAATTCTATCTCAAAACTCTACTACAGAAAAACCTGATTAGACCAAAATTTAATAAAAACATATCCAAATTTCTAATTAGGTATATATTAGCATTTGAATATGCTCATTTGCACAAAGAAAACACAATATCTGTAGGAGGAATATTTTCGTTAAGTTAAAATTAACTTAGAGGAATACTTCTAACATAAGTTACAATAAATGTGATTGGAGAGCCCCACTGCAGTTTAAAACACATGAATGCCATTCACAACGAAAATTGCCAATTTAAGAGCCTTCCTTGGTGTTCTTTGCAGATGCAACAACTGCCACATAAATTTTGTGTGTTGCCCATAATTTGTCAGCATTGTTGCCACTTCCCAGTTTCCACATGAATCTAAGCTTAAATCCTGTAAAGAACAGCATTCTAGGTAGTTTGCATATTTTTTTCTTTATTTAACCTTTTGACTAAGCCCAAAGCAATGTTAAACTTGATAGCTCCATGGTCTGCCTGGTTTTCAAGATAAGGATCAAACAGATATGATAGTAGAGTATGCGGTGCTTCGCAAACCTATTGTTCACAATTCATGCAGATTCGACACCCAGGAGATTTTGGTACTGCCCAGCAGTTTTTAGAGATGAGAACTTAACATTCTTTGTTTGTCATTAATTCTCATGGCAATGAGCTTATTTCATTCTGTAATGTCCCCTTTTTGCTGGTTGAGAGACACTACGTGAATTCTGTGATTCCAACTTGATTAACTGGCTTATGAATTCAAAATATAGTCTTACACAGTGCAATTACTGCAAAATTGCTATAATTAAATGGTACTACTGATAGTATAACAAGTTTATAGTGCAATATCAAATGCAAAGCTGAGTTGATATGTATAATTTCAAATGCATACAAAAATTATGCTTATTTCCAAATGCATATGCTTCAAGAAGACTGTATACAAATAATAGATAGGCTGTCTGATATAACAATGTGAAATGTGCTCTACAACCTGAATGGTTGTCTTTGATATATATTGTGTTGTCCACGCTGCATGTACAGGCTGATGAATAATCTCACTGACAGAGATATAGGCCGTATCTGATATTCTCGACTTTACTATGCACTGATTCTCTGATGAGGGAAGCCGTCTCTTATATATCAATAATTAATTATGCTTCTGAGGATGCCGTCACTGATATGACATATGAGATGCTTGCACCGTTGGTTGCTATGGCAACCTGCTATGCTCTTATCGAGTGCTCCACAAGGGAAATATAATGTTTATCAAATCGTATAATCTATATTCTATATCTTCTATGGGTGAGTTCGAACTCTCTCTTATATCTTGTGCGGTAAGAATGGACGTCATTGAAGAGATACGTCTCTTCATGCTATGAAGAATTCGCACCTTTCCATATAATTTGAATAGTTACTTCAATCGTTGCTTTTCCAAGTAATAGACGGCTGGCTAATTAATAATTATTATTAGTTGTTGTTTCTAATACTATATTATATTGTTGCCCCTTTATGCTTCGTATCACCTGCTACTATGTACATGTTAACATGGAGGGAATAAGGTAATGTCTACGTGGACGTTGATATCTATTCATCGAGACAACATCTAGGCAAGATGATAACACCACAAACAGATACAATATTGGATGATTGTCTGCTTAAGTAAGATGTCTGTCATCGGTCCTCTTCATATTTTATTGGCGACTTCATATATCAATTATCGTGAGGTCCATAGTGTCTTTCGTAATACACTTGATAGTTGCCTTGTATGATCGCCAATACTTATTGCCTTGTTACTGGTCTTCATACTACTACTGCTCTTGACCATAACCGATGCCAATCATATCTTTACCCTGTTGTTATTGACCCCATAATTCGTTATTTTATTGACAGTGTGTCATCTATATGTTTGTTCGCTGACTGGATAAATCATAAGTATGGATCACGTATTCTCTTCTTCTGCGTAAGGATTCATCCATAGATGTCCTTGTGCCTGTACCTGGAGCCATCTTTTTTCCCCTGTTGTTTGTATTCGGTTTCCATAAATAAATTTCAGTCTTTAATTAAAATTTATTTTAATCGTATTATTAATGTTCTGAATTTGGGGATATTACAGTCTCCCCCTCTTGGAAAATGCTTGCTCGCAAGCATTTCAAATTTGTCATGATGATTCCTGGATGCTAAGTAACTATGTAGAATATTTCAAAGAAGATTCATGGCCTTTGTTGATGTCGTAGGCCTTCGAATTCTACATCATCCTTACCGATGTACCATCATGTAGATGCTTTGTCTTGTTTTGAATAATCTGACTTCCATATCCAAGCTCCAAATGTCTTTTTGGAGACCTTGGGATGTTTTTAGTGCCCAAACTCATGGGCTCAATCTTCATCAATGATAAAGGAACATAGTTTAACCATACGATTAAAACATTTGTAACTTCCCTCAAGATGTCAATCTGAATTGTAGTCTCATGAAGTATGATTGGGGAAAACTTAGTGCTATCACTGGGGTATGCTATCTTTTTCCACAAGGTCTCAATATTTCCTTGATTGAAGATGCACCAGGATCCCAAAATTTGTTTTCATCTTGATTGATTAAAGATGTATCGAATCCCAAGCCTTGCATTCATCTTTTCCAAGAAGATCTTTTCTTACTTTCTGTGGACAAGATTTCATATTATCATCCTCTCTTCTACTGTCACTAGGTTCCATGAGATGTTCAATTACCATGTCTTGTCTTCTTGATGTCTTCACTTCTTTGAGATGATTTGTGGTTTCATGACTTGTAAATGTTCCTCTATCTTTACTTACTAACCTTGGTATTTTATCTCTCCATATTTTTAATACCAACTCCTTTTGTTTATCAACTCCAATTTTATAAGACTGAATACATGAGGTGACTGATTTATTTGTATTAGAAGCTTTACTTCCTTCATTCTCTACCGTGAATGTTAAATCGTCTTTGGAGGTGAAAGAGAATTTTGTTTGTCATTCTTCATATAATCTGAATTACGACTCTTTGCTTGAATATTTCTTATGCTTTCTCCTATGCATCATCCTTGTGATGATGTTAGGTCAGCCTCATCATACTCATGGATCCATGTGCTTAACTCATTTGTGATACACGAAGAGTCAATAGTTTCTCTTTTCTCTCCTTGGATTTGTGGCTTTTTGAAAGATTCTTGGGGTGCTTGATGATCATCTCTTGTATCGTCCTTTCTTGAATTTGTGTTTTCTCCTTTTGGTGTAACTGCTTCCATTTCCTCGGACGATGAGTGGATGTGGGAGACTCTTGATGCAATTTTCAGGTTGCAATCATGTATCCCTCGTTCCTTATAGTGTATATGCTTTTCATCTTCCCCTTTTAAGTCCAAGAGATGACTGCTATATTTATTAGGTGAATACTTGACCCTTATCTCTACGTAGTCCTCTAGGGATATATCATCTTGAAGACATCCTTTTAACCAATCCTATTGCCATTGATCTCGTAGGTTTACTACAATGGGTTATTTGCTTTCATGTTTTTCTTCTTTTGGAAGGAAAGTAGGAATCATTGGTCTATATATATGGGCATGATGTTTTGAATATTCATCTTTTTCTCTTTGTTCTCCTTGTTTTATGTGATTGTTATTGGTTGGTGTTGGTAATACCAACAATTGATCTGATTTCTTTTGTGTTTCTTGACCATGCATTGAAGCATGTGCTTGAAGAGTTTTCATCTTTTCCCATATTTTGAAGCTTCTTATTGAACTAGTTCCTCAATTGCTTCCATTCTCTACTAATCTGAATGTTCATCCCACAAGTTGGCAGGTTCTTTAGCTCTGATACCAATTGTAATGTCCCCTTTTTGCTGGTTGAGAGACACTACGTGAATTCTGTGATTCCAACTTGATTAACTGGCTTATGAATTCAAAGTAAAGTCTTACACAATGCAATTACTGCAAAATTGCTATAATTAAATGGTACTACTGACAGTATAACAAGTTTATAATGCAATATCAAATGCAAAGATGAGTTGTGTATAATTCCAAATGCATACACAAATTATGCTTAATTCCAAATGCATACACAAATTATGCTTAATTCCAAATGCATACGCTTCAAGAAAACTGTATACAAATAATAGATAGGTTGTGTCTGATATAACAATGTGAAATGTGCTCTACAACCTGAATGGTCGTCTCTGATATATATTGTGTTGTCCACTGTAAAGTTCCTAACTCAGACTGTACCCAAAAATGACTACAGACTTCTGTGAGAAATCGAACATGTCCTTGTTTTAATTCTGTTTGGCCACTGTACGGATTCTAGTTGATAGTTTCGAGAGTTTAACCACATATTATAACCACATGAATAGCATTCCCTAACTTCTCTGAAATAAGTAATCGGGGTTTTTTCAAAGGAAATCTCAAATTATTAATTCCCTCAATCACACCAGTACACTGATTTACTGGTTTGTTTCAATACACAGAATAATCCTTATCATAACAAACATCAATATAACAATAGATTTCCACCTTAAAATATAACCAAGAAGTTCATGTTTCCATGCATAATAGAAAGGTTACAATCGGGCTACCTGGAAACACTATGCTGGCCGCCAGTAGAAACGGAGAAGGCTGCTGTTATGGGCGGCACTGTCACCTTTGCCTGCACGCCTGCTGCTGGGCTGTTCTCATACCCTACGGCACCCTTATAGACTCCACGTGGAATCCTCCACTGTTATCGACTTGTGCTGGATGGCTGTTACACGAGACTGGTGTTGTTAACGCCTGGTCTCAGTCCGCGGCAACCTGCTGGACTTCCCAAACAGCCTGCACTTCCCCAGGCTTCACGCGAGTCTCTGATGTGTTACCACCCTCACAACAGGTGTTCAGTGTTCAGGAAACTGCCAATCCCTCCGCTAAGTATGTTCCCTATTATAAAACACCAAATGCGGGTGGGAGTATGTCTTCTATCGCCCAAAATATGTCTACTATGTCTGTGAGTAAACTGCGCTTCCTACGCAGCTGGGTGACTGTTAGAGAAATAAGGAATCTCTACAATGACTGGGACAGATCACCAGTTCGAACTTTCACACTATCTTCTCTCCTTGAGATCACGATTTTGATGTTACAAATGAAATCTGGAAATTACGCTTAACCTTGTCTTTCTGAATTTCAAGTCATTTATTGAAAACCTTATTTTCTGGAATCATTTCTTACCTGAAGATCACTTGTGAAATCTGAAGTGATTTCACCAATTTGAGAAAGGCTGGGGCTACGTCCAGTTTCTCACTTCTTCCCAAGGGGCTACGTCCTCAAGAA
>MU225830.1:276233-304886 GCA_018584345.1 Thuja plicata | reverse complement strand
GCTTCCCTGTCTATCTCCTCAGCCATGTTCTCACCTAGCGTAGTTTGCTCAAAAACAAACTCCTCGCTATCCGGATGACTGGACTCAATGTCCACCTGTACTGAAGAATCTACCTGTTCTGGTTCCTACCTGTTATAATCAAAACCGGGTACCCTGCGCCTGCTATGCATACCTGGCTAGCATGGCGACTGCTGAAATCACTGACAACTGAAAACGATGATCCCACTAGGATGGCAAGATCAGAGGCTCTGATACCACTGTAAAGTTCCTAACTCAAACTGTACCCAAAAATGACTACAGACTTCTGTGAGAAATCGAACGTGTCCTTGTGTTAATTCTGTTTGGCCACTGTACGGATTCTAGTTGATAGTTTCGAGAGTTTAACCACATATTATAACCACATGAATAGCATTCCCTAACTTCTCTGAAATAAGTAATCGGAGTTTTTTCAAAGGAAATCTCAAATTATTAATTCCCTCAATCACACCAGTACACTGATTTACTAGTTTGTTTCAATACACAGAATAATCCTTATCATAACAAACATCAATATAACAATAGATTTCCACCTTAAAATATAACCAAGAAGTTCACGTTTCCATGCATAATAGAAAGGTTACAATCGGGCTACCTGGAAACACTATGTTGGCCGCCAGTAGAAACGGAGAAGGCTGCTGTTATGGGCGGCACTGTCACCTTTGCCTGCACGCCTGCTGCTGGGTTGTTCTCATACCCTACGGCACCCTTATAGACTCCACGTGGAATCCTCCACTGTTATCGACTTGTGCTGGATGGCTGTTACGCGAGACTGGTGTTGTTAACGCCTGGTCTCAGTCCGCGGCAACCTGCTGGACTTCCCAAACCGCCTGCACTTCCCCAGGCTTCACGTGAGTCTCTGATGTGTTACCACCCTCACAATGGGTGTTCAGGAAACTGCCAATCCCTCCGCTAAGTATGTTCCCTATTATAAAACGCCAAACGCAGGTGGGAGTATGTCTTCTATCGCCCAGAATATGTCTGCTATGTCTGTGAGTAAACTGTGCTTCCTACGCAACTGGGTGACTGTTAGAGAAATGAGGAATCTCTACAATGACTGGGACAGATCACCAGTTCGAACTTTCACACTATCTTCTCTCCTTGAGATCACGATTTTGATGTTACAAATGAAATCTGGAAATTACGCTGAACCTTGTCTTTCTGAATTTCAAGTCATTTATTGAAAACCTTATTTTCTGGAATCATTTCTTACCTGAAGATCACTTGTGAAATTTGAAGTGATTTCACCAATTTGAGAAAGGTTGGGGCTACGTCCAGTTTCTCACTTCTTCCCAAGGGGCTACGTCCTCAAGAATACTCAGTCTCATTAAAGCAACCAGTTATAAATCTTAAGTTCATAAATTTTCATTGTACTTTCCCAAGGAAGATCTCCTTCCTTTTATCACCTCGAAGTGAGAGCCATTACATCCAAATAGGCAATGTGGGATAAAAAAGCACTTTCGTCTTTTAGTCACTTAAGTCGCTTTATAAAATAAAGTAACTTAAAATTATAATATTAAAGTGACTTTATAACAATACTTTATAAAATAAAGTATCCCAACCATATAGTCTGAACTCAGATATAAAATAAATGTCCAAGTAACCCTGTGACTGACTGGCATCCTCTGAAAAGCGGCCATTAGACTATCCGGATGGCGAGATAGGCTAATCAGGCATAAAATTGCATTACTGCAGAAAAGGGGACATTACATCCACGTTGCATGTACAAGATGATGAATAATCTCTCTAACAAAGATATAGGCTATATCTGATGTTCTTGACTTTAATATGCACTAATTCTTTGATGAGGGAAGTTGTCTCTGATATATCAATAATTAATTATGCTTCTGAGGATGTCGTCTCTGCTATGAAATATGAGATGCTTGCACCATTGGTTGCTATGGCAACCTGCTATGCTCTTATCGAGCACTCCAGAAGGGAAATATATTGTTTATCAAATCGTATAATCTATATTCTATATCTTCTATGGGTGAGTTCGATCTCTCTCTTATATCTTGTGCGGTAAGAATGGACGTCATTGAAGATATACGTCTCTTCGTGCTATGAAGAATTTGCACCTTTCCATATAATTTGTATAGTTACTTCAATCGTTGCTTTTCCAAGTAATAGATGGCTAGCTAATTAATAATTATTATTAGTTCTTGTTTCTAATACTATATTATATTGTTGCCCCTTTATGCTTTATATCACTTGCTAGTATGTACATGTTAACAAGGAGGGAATAAGATAATGTCTACGTGGACATTGATATCTATTCCTCAAGACAACATCTAGGCAAGATGATAACACCGCAGGCAGATACGATATTGGATGATTGTGTTCTTCAATAAGATGCCCGTCATCAATCTTCTTCATATTTTATCGGCCCCTTCATATATCAACTATCATGAAGTCCATAGTGTCTTTCATAAGACACTTGATAATTGCCTTGTATGATCGCCAATACTCATCGCCTTGTTACTGGTCTTCATACTACTAGCACTCTTGACCATAACCGATGCCAATCATATCTTTATCCTATTGTTATTGACCCCATAATTCCTTATTTTATTGACAATGTGGCATCTATATGTTTGTTCGCTGACTGGATAAATTATAAGTATGGATCACATATTCTCTTCTTCTACGTAAGGATTCATCCATAGATGTCTTTGTGCCTTTACCTGAAGCCATCATTTTTCCCCTATTGTTTGTATTTGGTTTCCATAAATAAATTTCAATCTTTAATTAACATTTATTTTAATCGTATTATTAATGTTCTGAATGGGGGATATTACAAATTCAAAATAGGCATACAAAACTTCACTTATAAAATCAAACCATGTTGTATAATTACTAAATTGGTCAATTTCCCTGAAGATGTCTTTCAACTTTGAAGGAAATGTCCTCCTGAAGAATGACCCGTTCTCTAGAAGCTAAGCCACTGCAAGTCTACAATATTCTTGTTCTGAACTCTCCAGTCTGTCTCCTCTACCAAAATTTCCTATTCTCATCTCCCTACACCCCCAAACTTAACTGCCCAGTATTCTTGAGTTCCCTTATTCTCCCCACACATAAGACAATATAATGTTTATTTTTTTAATATATTCTTTGATTTAATTCCCTAAACACCAGAGAAACATTAAATAATATAATTAAATGCTAATGGGACTTTAGCATTTAATTAAGATTTATAATCTAATTCATTAACTAAGGGGGAACATTACAATGTGCACGGCGATAACACAAGGGTAGAGTGGGATGAGTATGATTCATCTGCACTTAGTAGGTAGAATGTGCATGATAATGCATTTCGCCGTAATTATATTGTGAGATATGCACATTCTTTTTCAGTCAACCCACCTACTTATGACGTGATGCTCCGAATGACACTTAAGGTTGGGGTGGATGATTGGTCTAAGGTGCTTTTTCCTGTGAAGGAAGGAACCAAATCCTGTAGGCCTTCATGTTTGCTTCTCCCGTATGGTCTCCATTTTGGGATACAGGTTAAAGAGGCAGTGTTGTGGCAGTTGGGCATTCCATCTGTAATCATTAAGAGCAACGGGATATTACAAATAGTGGGAAAGGTGGATGGCCATTTTGCTTGTGGGATCCAAGTGGAGCATTCCCATGGGCAGTTATATTTCAGGGAGTTGGTAACAGCTTGAGGATACTCCCTTTAGTGGACTTATGCAAGCATGCATATCCGGTCATTCTTGGGATATATTCTAATACTTAGACCTAGGATCCAGGGATTTTCATGATTGATGGTGTTTTTTCCAAGGTGCTGTAGATAACCGTGTGCTTGAAATTAGTTACATCAGAGTAGTGCAACAGATTGGTGGAATAGTGTTCCTAAGGTTGATATGGGATCCAAGTATTGGGTTTCAGCATGCAAGCGCGGATTGTTTGGGGGCAAGCAATCTCTGGGAAGGGAGGACTGTAATGTCTACAATTTTCATTAAATAAATTAATAAAATTAATTATTTTAAAGTTATCCAAATATATTAAATATTATAAGGGATGACTTAATTTTAATTGATTTAATTAATAAGTGACTTAAAATAAAATAATAAAACATTATTAAAAGTGACTTTAATTAATAAAGTCCTCCATCTTATTGCAGAAGCAACTCATGTGGAAAGTTCTAGAAAGCTCGTTAGATTGTTATAAAAAGGAGGATTTGCAATGCATTCAATATGTTCAAATATTATATTGATTTAATGAATTTGTCTCATGCATTTGCATTAGCTAGATTTCTGGAGACGAAAACCTTCAGGAGTTGATTTAAAAGCTCGACGAAAATCTAGTTCTTCCTAGGAGTGGATTCACGATGGAGTTCACACTTGTGCAGAATTTGAAGAATACGGAGAAATAAAGTATGTGCAGATTCCAAAGTACTTACATCCGATATTGAATATTGTTTGGTAATTGAATAATAAATTTGCAGATGTTGAGGTTTGATACAGAAATGAAGAAATAAATATTTTATAAAAAATTACACTTTGAATGAATGGCTAAACATTTGAGATAAACTATTATTGTTTGGAAGGTGATGTCTGCAGGGTCCATTTCATTTTATATTTGAGCCGAAATATTGAGACTTCACATAGGGAAGATATATTTTGACAAATGAACATTCTGAAGTTGTGGCCATGTGAATAATAAAAATAATGTTGAAACTTGGGATTTGACTAATTGGCGGCAGATTTCCAATACTTTGCGGAAGGTTTCAAAATTTCTAATGTTTTCCAGTTGTGGCATTGCTTCATCTCTTATATCAGGTCTAGTGATTTTGTATTGAGCTTATAATTTGAGTTGCAAAATCATAATCTGCTTATATTGTGAGCCGCACATATCCAAGGGGAATAATATTTGCCGTGGTACCTAAGGAATATTAATAGTCTACTGGGTGATTATAATGTCGTGAGGAGTACACACGGGATAATAATATTTGATGACAAACTATAGTTTTGAGGGAATATTTCATCATTAGCCTGACAATTCCTTTCGTTTTCTAAGGACAGCACTTAAAATATGTGTGCAAGCTACAGTCATGGATGTCTTTGGAGTCATTCCTCAATAAACAGTGTAGGGATAAAGTATGAGTTGTTATATGCTCATGGGAATGACTTCCTACAGACCGCGAGTCAACTTGCTTGAGCACAAATGTTGCTCAGAATTTGTATGAGAGGTGTGTGGATTACTAGTGTGAATGCTAATGTTTGCTGTGAATCTATTTGCACAAACTGTGGTTTCCTTCACCTTTCTGTGGCATCTCTAAATTAGAGCTACAAACTCATCTCATGTATTACTTTCATGCTTTCCAAAATGCATCTCAGACCTATGCAATACCAATAAAAGTTCAGAATTAATATTTCTGTCTCTTACTCTTTACCAGTTGTTATTGTACCTGATGTCTTTGTAAGTGGTAGAATTCAATAATTACTAAGCAAGACAACTTGTGCTATGTAAGTTTGTGACAGAACTGAATGGAGATTGGTTAAGATTTACTTGTTTGTTGTTATTATATAGTCTCCTGTGGGCTGTTATATGTAATCTAAACTGTGCAAGTAATAAAGGGTGGGATTAATATCCTTTCTGAAAACATGTATCAGATTTTGGCAAATAAAAAAGATACTCTTATGACCAGTATACTGGTACTTTGGATGAACATGAACTGTATTTGTTTAAAGTATTTGTATTTCAAAGAAAAGAAGTCTTCCTAAAACACATCTAAATCTTATCAAAGAGGAAAAAGACATTTACAAACTGTTTGTCTAATAGCCTGAGTACTAAATTAAGAAGAAGACTGCAAAACATTGTGTAGCCAGCAAGTCGGGCTTCTTATAGTTCCAGGAGTCGGACTTGGCAAGGTTGACCTGATTCGGGACTCGGGACTCGGCAAAAAAACTCGGAAACAGCAAACTTAGATATATAAAATTATAAATATTGTCAAATGTATATGAAACTCATGGAATATGAAATCCATGACATCAAATGTTCCAAACATATATCAAAACAAAAACAAGTCTATGGCTGAGCCTCAGAGGAGCTTGCATCCCTCCTACGAAGGCGTCTAAGGAAGGTCCTGGATGAATGAACAACCATAGTCTCTGCCTATGAGACGCCACTCTAACCAACATCAATTGAGCCTATGCATGTGTCTAATTGTACTCTATCCTTCTTCTCTTCCATGGCTACAGCCTTAGCCTCTCTATCCACCTGGTCAATCCACTCAAGGTCCTCGTTAGTAAAGATATGATCCATAGCCTCAGTGATCCACTCGGATCCTAGATCGACCTACTCTAGCGTAATCGGGGGGTGTCACTATTTAAAATCTATATCATTCTAAGACAAAGGTTGCAATGAACAAATACTAGAACATTCAACCTCTCCACGAACATTCTATCGCGCCTTTTGGAGTGTATGTGCTCAAACATACTCCAATTGTGCTCACAACCCAAAGCGTTGCATGGATGGCTCAATATGCAGATGGAAATTCTCTTAAGGTTTGGTGTTTTAGCACCAAAAAATTGCCACCATCTATCTAAGACAAGAAAAAGAAAAACAATTAGTCTCATTTCCAACTTTAAGACTAAATTGTAAAATCAAATTATGCACTTAACATATATTTTTACTTGACTGCAATTCTGTGTGACTGGTTTTGCACATTTGACTACCGAACAACTTCCCCTTGTGCATTATCGAGTATCTCTATCTCACGGAATGTAGTTCTGATATCAGTATCACTAGTAGAAATTTGATATAACACTGAGTACATCCTTGTAGGAACTTTCTCATCCGTCTTGAAATCAAGGCGGAAATGGAATGTCAGATTGAGGTAATAAGCGGCTACATGGATGGGCTTGTGAAGCTGGAGGTACCATCTCCTATTAATTATCCCCCAAATGTAACGATACTTACTCTCATCTCATCCATATACAGATCTAATGGCCTCCTTGGCAGTATCCATGCCCTCATATATGTAGCCCATAGTGGGCTTCTCCCCATCAACAACTCGTAGAACCACTAGGGGCTCAATGACTTGCAAATATTGTGAAGCATTAATAGTTAAGTGTGAATGAAAATAAGCAAAATCGCAAACAAAAGAAAAATATGAATATAAGTTAAAAGTAAAACATAATGTAAAATTTATAAAAAATTTACTTGCACGATCTCTACACAAGGGGTCCAAAAACCTGGTTGATAGAAAATGCAATCTCCCACATCAATCCCTGTAGTGGTCATAACATAGGTTGAGGAAGTCCACTACTCACCGGCAAACATGTGCCTCAAAGCTTCCTTTGATGCATAAAGGATTTTAATGAGATAAAATTTGAGGCAAATCTTGTGATTCTAGGATGAGCCAACTCCTTCTACCCAGTATATTGCCTCATTACACTAAGGACCGGCGCATGATTGTACATAAATTTGCAAATTTTTTTGGCCTTATCAACGCATGTCTTGACCCATTCAAACTTGTCAATATCCTCCAATACGAGATCAAGGCAATGGGCCGCACATGGAGACCAAAATATGCTCAAGCATCTCCATCAAAACTTTACCTACAGAAACAATTTGCTACAATGTCCATCACCACTTGAACTATGTCTTATTCGCCCAACTCACCTATGACTTCCGCAATAGCCTCACATAAGTATGTGGCATTTTTGACATGTGAGGAAGCATCAATGAACTTGAGGAACATGGTGGAACCTGAAAATAAAGAAAAATCAATGATAATTCAATAAATCATAAATTACAAAATTCAAATATTAATCACTAAATCAAATTCAAATTATTCAATGCATTTAGGGAAGTACAGTGATCAATCACCTCTGTAGGAAACAAGAAAATTTAGGAGTGTCCTATTCCTCCTATCAATCCAACCATCAGTCATGATGGTGCAACCCTTTTTGCTCTAAAACACATGTTGGTCCTGTAATTCAACTTTTATATCATCAACCATTTCTAACAAAAATGACCCACTTGACTCAGTATCACTAGGGGCTTTAAGCCCCGACCCACAAATGGTTATGACATCTATCATGTCTTGCCAGTAAGAAGACCTGTCGCAAATAGATTAAAAAAGATAAGAAAGTGTAATAAAATTTAAAAAAATCATTAGACAAAGCAAAATATAAATTCTAAATTTAAAACAATCAAATAAAAAAGAATTACATAGCTGCAACAAATAGAATCTTGCAAAAGTACCAAAACTTGCAAATTGTTAATTTACCAACATCATGTACCTCATTGTTCCAAGGAATTCTCTCAAGCGAGGGTTGTGAACCAAGAGTAGTGTGTGGCACAAAATATGAATCCAACCTATATTTTCGAACTCTAGGACCAAAGTCAACAGTACTACTAGGAGCAGAAGTAGTAGCACTAGCAGAAGCAGAAGCACTAGGATGGTACGGAGGCATGGAGGAACCCTCTCCAACACAACCTATGGATGCGGCTGAACGGGAAACAATACTTGCCAACTCCTCCCTTTGCCTCTTCTTCATTTCCTTTACTTCTTCAAAAGTTTCTAGTGCCACATAGCATGCACGAACAACCTCGGGAGGTGCTAATTTACACGGTTCAATATCATGGCCATGTATCCCAAAAATATGGTATTTAAATCTATTGATGCCACCATGATTAATTTCTTTACAATATTTGCATTTAACTTGTCCTTTTATTTCTACCAGGAAACTCTTTGGTATATATCCAAGCCTCATCCATTTGAAATGGTTTAGTGGTCTTAGCCTTAGGTGTAGGAGTAGTAGACATTGGGGAAAAATATGGTTTTCAAAACCTCAAGGCTACTGCAATAAGACAATATTACAAAAAAATTAACATTTGTACATTTTGTTTCATTAACTATACAACATAATAGGGTTTGTCCCCAAAAAAAATGTAGGGTTTTTAAAACTTTTCAATTCTTGAATCTTTTTCTTTCAAATCCAAACTTCGAAGTTCAAAGAAAGAACAATCAACAAACCCAACACTTTTTTAGAAAAAAATTGTAAATACATATTTACAAATATGTTCTAAAAAAAATGTAGGGTTTACTGATTGTTCTTTCTTTGAAGTTTGAATTTGAAAGGAAAAGATTCAAGAATTGGAAAGTTTTCAAAAAAAAAAATTGTTGTTTAGAAAATACAAAAAAAAACCAAAAAACTCCATAAAATTTCACTCTTACCTCTTACAAGAAACTTGAAATGAGATGAGATCTCTTTGCAATTGTTGGTATAGAGCTTTTGATGCACTAAATGCAAGTATTAAGCTGCCCCAATGTCATTTGTTGAATATTGTTTGCTCTTCTTCCTTGCTGGTTGCACTTCTATGCACTCCACTCTTCTCTTTTTTGCCGATAGAATGAAATGAGGTCTCTTTTAGGGTTGCAAAGACCAAAAAGAGAAAAAAGAAACAACATATGCATCGCCGGCTGAGTCCCGTCATCGCGACTCAGTAGGTCATCTGCAAACTCACCAACGCACGAGTTCTAGCGAGTCAACCCTCGAACTCGTCCGAGTCTGAGTTTGGGCCTCTAGGACTCACCCAAGCTCACTTGACCTAGAACTTGCCAAGCCTGGTGAGTTCTAGAGAGTTCCAGAACTCTGCAATAAACTCAGTATTCAGATTTGTTGTGATTGGGTTAATCTAATTAGTAGTCTTCATGTATTTGAATATCAAGTTTGTAATCCATCAATTCTACCAATAACAATGATGTCAACTACTGACATGATTCTCCTTACGTTCGAATTTGGAAAAATGGGATCACAAGGCGTGCAAAGAAATCTGACCAGCTAGTAACTTTTTGACAACAATATGACAGAGTACTAGATAAGCATCTTTAGAAGTATGTTCATTTACAATGGACCTGCTTTGAATATATGTAAATAGAATTGATTAGCCTCTGCAGATGTGTGTCTGCTTAGAATGGATCTGCTATGCTTCTCCTGTCAAGATATGAATTGAACAGACTTTTTTATAATATTTGATTGTTGTTCCTGAAGGTTGGCAATGTTTCCATGTGATGGTAGTTTGGCAAAGCCGTCCCTGATTATCTTCCCTTATTCTTAATGCGTCCTATTATGTGTATTTTGCTGCTTGATTGAGCCTTTTAGATTGGATTCAATGTTAAACGAAAAATACTCCATGCCTCTTTTGAGATCCGCCATCCTCCTCTAATAGCTATTGAAGGTGTTGATGTTATATAGCGTCGGAAGTTATCTTTCTCTTGAAGGCGAATCACTTGTCCAAGAAATGCGGAGTGGTCTTCTATATTTTTTTTGTCTGGTGCATTGGTTGTGTGTTAGACACACATTATATTGTTGATTTTGTGTGTAGAAGATGGATTGTTGGTTCAGTTTGAAGCATTGTACACATACTCTATTATTTTATCAATAAAGCATCATTTCTTTTGTGGCTGGTTTTTCCCCCTCAAGTTGGAGGGTTTTCCCAGGATAAATATTAGTGTTTTTTTGTCATCTATTCTTGCATGTTTTTTGTTAAGAATCTTTTGTTTCTTTGCTATTCTGGTTCATAACATTAACATGGTATCAGAGAGGGTCTAAGGAAACGATCCAAACCATAATGGAACAATTGGATTCTAGAAGAATCATAATGTCTAATGGGAGTCGAATATGTTGTTCAAAATGAGGGATTCATATGAGAACGTGTAGTTGAAGAGCCTTGGAGGGTAGAATCTCTGATGAAGTGTCTTACCTAGACAAGGAGGATGCTATCATGTTTGTCTATGCTTACATGTTTGGCATTCATGTCTACGAGGATAGAAGATGTACTGGTGTTCAAATTTTTCATTCTCTATAATTGTGTGATGGCGAAAAATCTATTGGTGAATTGTGAGAAAATTTAGGCAATAAAGAGATAAGTATTTGAACATTGATCATGAATTTTATAGTTAATTCATGCTATAATATTGAGAATAGTGAATCATGTATGCTTTTAGCATTAATTTGTATATTTTCTCTTTATGAATAGTTTGATTCTGTGAACAATTGCTAATCTCTCTAAAAATGCTTCCAGGATGGATTGAGAAGCAACGGGATGATGAGAGATTACATGAAAAGTCATGCAGGCTATAGAAATGAGCATGGGAATGCTACTTGTAGCCATGGGACTGAATTGATGGCACATAACTTCATTAAAGAGAAAGAACCTATTCAAATTATCATTGCAATTAGTTTCTTCGAAGAGGCAGAAATGACATTCAGAGGGAGACCATTCAGCTGCAGAAAACAAATTCAAAGGGAGCTTGAGTGGTAGATGTAGAATGCCAAGTTCTTCGGAGAGGATCAGCAAGCTTGTGTAGCAGCGTGACTGCAAAAACTCATTGTTGGACAAACATTGGAGCCAATTTCCTGGTATTGTGATAATCAAAGCCATGAGAATGTTGACCCTGTTGAGAGGGAGTCTCAACTGAGATCAAAGCCATGAGAATGTTGCCCCTGTTGAGAGGGAGTCTCAGCTGAGAGAGAGTTTCAGCATTCAAATGATATTTTATATGTTTTAATGAGTTCTTCTCAGAGGGAGAAATTCGAGGTGCAATCCCTTGTCAATGATTTCTTCTCTGAGAAAGAGAAGTTCGAGGTGCAATCATTTTTTAATGAGTTCTTCTCTGAGAGGGAGAAGTTCAAGGTGCAATCCCTTTTTAATGAGTTCTTCTTCATGAGGGAGAAGTTCGAGGTGCAATCCCTTGTTAATGCATTCTTCTTGGCGAAAGAAGTTTGAAGTGAAAGCCCTTGTTCCACCCTCTGGGAGTAGCTATGGTGGATGTCATGTGAGAGACTCCATGACTTAGCTCTTGTGTTATTCACCCTCTGGGAGTAGCCATCGTGAACCTCATGTTGAGATGACAATATCACATTGAGAGAATCCGTGATAAAGCTTTTGGTTTTCTCACAATGGGTGTAGCCATTGTGAGGATCATGTTGAGAGAATCCATGACATGAGAATCTGGAAAGATACTTCCCTAGCAAGAGGGAATGTTGATGTTATATAGCGTCGAGAGTTATCTTTCCCCTAAAGGTGAATGACTTGTCCAAGAAATGCTAAGGGTCTTCTATATATTTCTTTGTCTTGTGCATTGGTTGTGTGTTAGACATACATTATATTATAGGTTGTGTGTAGTAGATGGATTGCTTGTTTAGTTTGAAGCATTGTACACAGATCTCTATTATTTTATCAATAAATCGCCATTTCTTCTGTGGCTGGGTTTTTCCCCTCAAGTTGGAGGGTTTTCCCAGGATAAATATTAGTATTTTTTTTGTGTGATCTATTCTTGCATGTTTTGTGTTAAGAATCTTTTGTTTCTCTGCTATTCTGGTTTATAACATTAACATAAGGGACATGATGTGAGGAGTTGTATCTCACAACAGTCATGGCTCTTGCAAAAACTTAATTAATTTTGTCTCTAATTGAACTTCATCCTTGTTTACTAACAACATCATTTAATGAATTAATTAACTCTTGATCGAACTTGCCATAATCTTCTCTATTTAATGTGTGTAGCGCCCATAATTTGCCATGCCTTGGTATGATGGCATGGTTTGTTTTAGGGATCGAATGGGGACATTACAAATGCGGCCTCTCTAACCCATTTTCCATTATGTTGTAGTTGTCATTGCTGTTCATTGGTCCTTTTGAAAAGAAACAAACTATTTACTGTTCTGCATACAGTAATTTGAACACAACATAATGACTAGAACCCACAGAAAACAAGTTCAGTACTTTCAGCTTTCCATGAAATTTATTACAATAGAGATGCACTTCATAATCCTTTGGACTTCAAAATCAATATTCTTAATAACTGAACCTGTGATGCATGCCAATCAAATCTCTCTTTTGAGTAAGATCTTTCTCTACTTCCATATTATTGGCCTTTGCTTTTGGGCAGTTAAGAGATACCTTAATGCTTCCTTCTACCCTAGAATCTTGATGGGCCTCAAAAGTATACATTGTTTTGGTTCTATATATGTATATCATTTTTCTTTATACGTTTCAAGTATGCCAAAGAAGGAAGCTATCAACGAAAAGCCTAAAATAAACTTTCCTTTACTGATATGTTGTAAATTCTAGAGGTTGCTATTAGTGTTTGGGTTATTGTAAAACATTAGAGCAAATATTGGCATTTAATAAAATCCATTTTAAGCTTGTAAAATTATTCTATTGATATTGATTAAGCACATCAAGTATACAAAGAAAACTTGTAAAAGCATGTTGCTCCTCAATACATACCCCTGGTGCACATCTAGGTTCTGAAACAAGAGCATCTGATCCTGCGATGAATGGCTCAGAAATTCAAAATTGTAAACAACATTTCAAAGACTAACCAAAACACCTAAGTAAGAAACAAAACACTGACATATGAAAAAATTAACTATTTCATATCCTGGATGAGAATGATAGCGTTTTAACTTTTAAATATACAGAAGAATAGGATCTTAAATTGAAGTATTTATTACCAGGAAGTTGGACATTAACTAGCATATTAAAAAGATACTGTTTCTTTATTTTGCAAAACAGTCAGGATTACCTGTTTGAATCATGAAGTTTTCATAGACAACTGCAACAGTGATAGAAAGAGAAAGCCTTTTCGCTACTCTCAAGACTTCTTCCTGGGCTCCAATGGCATCCACTTTTATAAATAAAAATCAATTTCCAGACATCAGACTCATAAGCATCATCGACAACTTAAAAAAGCCTTTAGAAGCCTGTAAATAGACTACCACAAATTTCACTAAAGCTAGCTAATTCAAATTATATTTCTTTGAAAGAAATTCGACGGGAATTCTTACTTGCACCCATATTTGTAATTATGCAAACTCCCCTTTCAACTGCTGAAGGAAGCAACACTGACATCCATTCTGAGACTGACCCAATAAGAAGAAGAAACTGTAGGTAAAAGCATCCCATATAACAAGTATGGAAAATTTTGAAATTCAGAAAATAACAGACACGTAATCAAAACATGCAATAAAATGACTTGGATGTAAATCTCTGAAGATTGGTTACTGTTACTGATGATCCACTTTAAAAGGTGGTCATATTTTTGTCACCAAACACACTATTGGAAAAACCTGAGATGCAGCATGAAAGTGTAGATTGCAGATGTTTATACCAAAAAAATATGAAAAATATCAAGATACATGTCAAGGGGTTCAAGATGCCACAGCCAAGCCTCTCACAGAAGGAAAAATAACTCAGTGACAAGTACAACTTGCAAATGTGGTCTTCAATCAAATAGATAATTGGAAGTAAACTGGAAATGTAATTTTATATGTTAAAAGCCAAAAACCATTAAAATAATAGACAAAAAGTATTGAGATATATGTTCAAAGGATTTAAAATGACATGACTACAGTTCTCTGTTAAGGGAGATGGTCAATCAGAAACAATAGGTACAAGAAGCAAATGTAATCTTAACCGCCATAGATAATCGATTATAACCTAGAAGAGCAGTTATGTATATATGGTAAAAGTTGCATCCTTCCAAAAAGTGAGTTGACTAATCAAGTGTGTCCAATGATCAGCAGTTTTGTGTAATGTCCTCAATTTTTATAAAGTGTCTTAATTAAGTTAATTAATTAAGTGGTCCTAAAACTTAAATAATATCATAAGGATTTATTTAATTAATTAATTGAATTATTAAATTAAGGGGCCAAAATATAAAATAATAAATAAAATAATGTCCGCCCATTGTAACCTTCCAGATACTTCTTAGAGCCCTTTATAAGGAGTTGGCTGGCATCGTAGGAAATCATCATGGAGTTTATATTTCTTGTTTATTTGCAATTCCAGTTGGAATTGAGTCTTTGTTTGCAATTTCGGAGGTGCAAGACCCTCCCTAATTTGTAATTGCAGTTTCGGTGGGAATCATTCCTCACCCTAGTCTATCATTGGAGATATCGCTTCAGATATTTCACCTTGTACTTCGTCAAATTTGTGTAATCAAAGATCTATCTATTTATCAATATTGGTGAACGATCTATACGCATTCATTCTATATATCTACAAGATTTGCCCTCGAGTACATTATCGTCGGGTACTTACCCTTGGGTACATTGTCGTCGGGTACTTACCCTTGGGTACATTGCTATCGGGTACTTGCCCTCCAATACATTGTCGTTGGGTACTTTCCCTCGAGTGCATTGTCATCAGGTATTTGCCCTCAAATACATTGTCGTCAGGTACTTGCCCTCGGGTACATTGTCGTTGGGTACTTGTCCTCAGGTACTTGCCCTTAGGTACATTGTCGTCGAGTATTTGTCCTCAGGTACATTGTCGTGGGTACTTGCCCTCGGGTACATTGTCGTCGGGTGTTTTCCCTTAGATACATTGTTGTGCACTTGACCTTGTGTACATTGTCATCGAGTACTTGCCCTCAAGTACATTGTCGTCAGGTATTTGCCCTCAGGTACATTGTCGTGGGTACTTGCCCTCAAGTACATTGTCGTCCGGTATTTGTGCTCGGGTACATTGTTGTCAGGTATTTGCCCTCAAGTGACTTGTGGTCGAGTACATTATAGTGGTATCAGAGCTGGTGATCCTACCATCCTGTTGGGAGAGTCATGGCATCGAGTGATGGAATGGGAAACGCCCATATAACAGCTGTGTTGAGGGAGTTAACAAGAAGTCAGCAACAACATAGTAAGACCCTCACAAGAGGATACCAGCAAATGGAGGAGACGCTCAATCACTTGACAAAAGCAAGTATGAAGGGAGCTTCACAGCAGTTCAACACAAGGATGACGATGTCAACCTTCCTTCCAAAGATCAAGCAACAAGAAATGCAAACACTCACTTTGGCTGAGTCATTGAAGCAATTCAAGCAAGATTGGGTTGATGGTGGATGGCAGATCGACATATCTCTCAAGGACTACATAGACCTGAGGATGAGGTATCCATCCTCCAAAGGTAATAGAACCTACAACAACAATCTCAAATGGGAGATAGACAATGAGATACTTAACACCACGTGCCCTAAGGAAGATGAAGGCATGCTCACAACTTCACTTTAGTCACAGGAGGATATGGACAGGCAAGAATCAACAATTGTCCCTTCAAATGGAGAACATCCAAATCTTCAAGGCAACCACAAAGGTGAAGAAGATCCTCCACAAATTTTGTTGATTCAACATTCACCGATCAACTTTATGGAGTTGTGGACTCTACCAATGATCCTTTGAATGAGAAAGCTCTACCATCGGTTAAAGCAAAGAACACATTAGGGATGTAGATCGGGAATGGTGTGGCATCATACGCATCTCGGCATCAAGGACCAACACTTGTTGAAGATGACCAAGACACTTCAAGGGATCATGAGGAATTGCTTGGCAACTATGGGTAGGGCATTGTTTATATCAGAGTAGAGAAGCGGAAGTGTATGGAGTTTTTTACAGTGTTGGATCTAGAGGGTTGAAGGAGGGAGTGCATGCAGTCATGATGAGGCATGGCGATTTCAACGGATATGGCTACAGGTGTCCGCACATGGTTTGGGATCCTGGAGCTTGTTAGACGACAGACAATTTGCAGATTGCTTGAGGGAAAGCAATTTTTGGGCCGGGAGGACTATAATGTCCCCAATTTTTAGTGGCTTAATTAAGTTAATTAATTAAGTGGTCCTAAAATTTAAATAATATCATAAGGACTGATTTAATTAATTAATTTAATTATTAAATAAAGGGGCCAAAAAATAAAATAATAAATAAAATGATTTCATCCCATTGTAACCTTACAGATACTTCTTGGATCCCTTTATAAGGAGGTGGTTGGCATCGTAGGAAATCATCGTGGAGTTTATATTTCTTGTTTATTTGTGATTCCAATTGAGATTGAGTCTTTGTTTGCAGTTTCGGAGGTGCAAGACCCTCCCTATTCTGTAATTGTGGTTTCGGTGGGAGTCATTCCTCGCCCTAGTCTGTCGTTGGGGATATCGCTTCAGATATTTCACCATGTACTTCATCGTCAAATTTGTGTAATCAAAGATCTATTTATTAGTATTGGTGTACAATTTGTACGGGTTCATTCTGTATATCTACAAGATTTGCCCTCGGGTACATTGTCGTCAGGTACTTGCCCACAGATACATTGTCGTCAGGTAGTTGTTGTCGAGTACATTGTCGTTGGGTACTTGCCCTCGAGTACATTGTCGTCGAGTATTTTCCCTTGGATACATTGTCGTTAGGTACTTGCCCTCAAGTACATTGTCATCGGGTACTTGCCTTCGAGTACATTGTCGTCGGTATTTGCCCTCGGGTACATTGTCGTGGGTACTTGCCCTCAAGTACATTGTCGTCGGGTATTTGCCCTCGAGTACATTGTCATGGGTACTTGTCCTTGGGTACATTGTCGTCGAGTAATTGCCCTCGGATACATTGTTGACAAGTACTTGCCCTCAGGTACATTGTCGTCAAGTATTTGCCCTCGGGTACATTGTCGTGGGTGCTTGCCCTCGGGTACATTGTCGTCAGGTACTTGCCCTCAGGTACATTGTCATCGGGTATTTGTTCTCGGGTACATTTTTGTCGGGTATTTGCCCTCGGATGACTTGCGGTTGGGTACATTACATTTTTCTAACCTTACAGGACTAGTTGAATGTACAACCTCCCCATTCTCGACACACATGGCCACCTCAAGAAGGATGGCCACTTTTGAGCACACTCAATATCATTTTGATTCCAAGAATGTGATTTTCTGTAATGACTCATGTTTGTGTTATGTTGTTTGTATTTTGAGACATGATCCATACAACTATACCTGTTTATTTGATTCAAGATTCTTCGTATCATCATTCTTTTGTATTGGTATCATTGTTGGATGCACTTTACGAGACATTTATAGTATTACTACATTATGATTGATATATTATTATGTTTTCATTGATTATGCACATGTATGCTTGTATGATTGTTTCATGATTATGATGTGGTATCCCATTCGGGGATTTTATGTCCTTCAACTGTTATGTGTATGATTCGTATAGCTATACATGTATAATTGATTCAAGATTCATTGTATCACCATTGTTTTGTATTAGCATCATTATTTAATGTACTTTATGAGACACATATCATTACTACGTTTTGATTGATACATTGTTATCTTTCCA
This sequence comes from Thuja plicata, assembly GCA_018584345.1. NCBI lineage: Eukaryota > Viridiplantae > Streptophyta > Pinopsida > Cupressales > Cupressaceae > Thuja > Thuja plicata. Next base: position 286,723 of record MU225830.1, on the reverse strand, counting down.
TTGATTACGCACACGCATGCTTGTGAGAGGTTTCATGATTATGATGAGGTACCCAATTCAGGGAGTGTATGTGATTCGGCTATTATGTATATGCATAGGTACACTTGATGTGTGTAATGTCCCCAAATTTTGGTGAATTAATTAATTAAATTAATTATTTTAAAGTTGTCCAAATAAATTAAATATTAAACGGATAACTTTGATTTTAATTAATTTAATTAAAAGTGACTTTAATAAGATTGATATCATTAAAGACATTTTAATTTATTAAGCTCTCCGGCTTGTTCGAGAAGCTGCTCCATGAGAGAAGTTCCAGAAGGTTCACCAAATCGTTATAAAAGGAGGTTTTGCAATGCATTTGTCATGTTCAGATGATTTATGAATTGATTAATTTGCCTAATGCTTGCATCAAATTGAATCTCTGAGGATGGAAACCTTCAGAAGATTAATAGAAGGAATGGACGAAAACCCTACTCAACCTAGGAGTGGATTCGCGACGGAGTTCACACTTGTGCAAAATTTGTAAGATTTGAAATCTATTTCAGAAATAAATATTTTACCAGATATTATTGTTATAGCCTTTGAAATTAGTATTATGCAATCATAAGTTGTTAAGTGTAGGATAGTTTATTATGAGAGCCAAACCAATGATTTGTTATGAATAATATATTTCATATTAGCTTGGAGGTTTACATCATAATTGGGTCTTATATTCTGGGTGTTATGTTTTATTGGTGAAATACTTTGACAAAAGTCAAATAATCTAATGTTGAAATAATTGTTATGAGTTTTTGGTGTGAAATATTTAGGAGTCATTCAAACCTTACGATGCTGCTAATTTATTAAAGGGACATCATTATACATTGTTGTAGATTTTAATAAGCCCAAGCATTGCGATTTAAGATATTCGCAAAGACTATTGCCCTCTTCCCTCTCTCAGCACTCTCTCCAAATGAGACATTGGAATAATTATCAATACATTGAAATGTTTTGGATGAACATTTCTTGCTTTTAGTAATACTATTAAATTTTCCCTCTCTCAAACCAACCTTAACTTTACAACCTATTGTTCCAATGTGATATCTTTACAAACTCTAATCACATGTCCACTCTCACCCAATAAATGGTTTGTAACCCTACTATAGTTCCCATATAATTAGTTTTGCAAGTATGACATGGCCAATGCCTATTGCCCCTTGTGTTTTTACCTCTATTAATATTTAGATTGGTAGCAAATTGCAAAAAAGATTTTTTGGGGTTGAAAGAGCCTTTCTTAAAGAGAGGAGGAAGGGCATGCAAAAGTTCAAAACAATCTTGTAGAGTTCCACTAGAAACTATGCTTTCATTTTCAGACTGAAAAGAATTGTCTATTTTGTTTACTGCAACTTCATCGCATTGTCATTACTCTTGCTAGTGGTCATGTTGTGGTGTTTTTGTGTGATAACAAACTGAAACCAAAACATTTTTTTATAAAAAAAAAACCTCTCTAACAAGCTTAGAACAATCTAAACAAAAAGGATCAAAATGACATAACTTGATGCAATGGTTGCAACTAAACCAATTGATATCTTTTTTGATCTTTTAGTTCTAAGTTTCTAACTTCTTGAAATCACTAATAAAATATCTTGAGGCTAAAAAGGCCACTACTATATATATTCTTCTCTGACTATTTAGGTCTATTTTATCACTTCATTTGATTTGAACTTAATAATATATGGAGTCTTTTCACCTAAATATTTTGTTTGAACATACATTCTGAATGATTGTAAGCTAAACATTCTACACAAGTTGTAAATGGAAGTATTATAGTCTTTGTTTTGGTCCTTTGGCAACTACTAGCATCAAAACATAATCTTTCAAACTATGAGAGCAAGTCATATGAGGCCCTATGTACAAAGGCTTATTCATTGTAATCTGATGTTACATGGGGAGGCATCCCCACCTCTCAAATCCCCATCCTTGTAAGTGTGAACAATGATATTGTTAATCAATTATCTCCAATAGCAATGGCATAGCCTCCAACACACAATAATGATAATAAATTATAAAACTGAATGTACATTTTGAATTTTTCAATTGGTCTTTTGAATATTAGGTGAATATGGGGCATGGAAGGGTTTGTGGAACCCCACGCCACTTTAAAACCAAGTAAAAATTCACCATGTCTTCTTTTTTCTTTAAAAACATTGAATGTGTGTGCTTGCCACAGGGGATGCCTAGCCATTCCAGAGATGTTTGAGGGACATCTAAGTTGTCTCCAACTACCTCAAGGAAAGCCAAGCATCCATTCTATGCATTTCCTCTCATCCCCTACTTCAAGGAATGCTCCAAGGCATTTCCTCAATTTCATAGTTGGCAGGAATGGCCAAGGGACATCCGCTAACATTTTGACATCCCCAAAATGCCTCAAGGAGTAGGCAAGTGTCTAAAGGGTGGAACGCGCCCTCATGCAAAACAAAAAATAAGTTTTACCTCACCCTATTCCATTTTATGTTGAATTGCAAAAGAGAAATTAAACACTATTAGTTTTTGAAACGCTACTAAAGAAATGCAACAAATTGATCCTGGAGCATGATATTGGTCTTATCAAGTTTGATTGAGGTCACTTCATCCAAGCAAATAAGGTCTACATCAGGTCTAGAGTAAGGTAGGTCTTCCTAACCTTATATTCGTAAAGCTCAATCAAGCACCTTCAAGCAAATGTAGTTCTTCACTAATAGTTCATAAACTCAGCAAAAAGAACCACTTGAAGCAATGGATGACAACACTCATAAGAACGATGGTCCACCTCCACCTCCTTTTTTGTTAGGAGTCAAAATTAGTCTTTTGATAGTTACAAAGTGCAATGGATTTCCACACAATTCATGGATTTTTCTCCAAATTGTATACTGACCACACACATCTCACTGAACATAATGTAGCCATTAACATGTAAAGAAATATTCTAGGAGTAGAACATGAAGATGTCAAAATTCACCTTTTGTCAAAACTTATGGATGGAAGCACTGTAGAATGGTTCCACCATCTTGCCGCAAGATCAATCACATGTTGGGAGATTGTGCGTGGGAAATTTGTGTAATGCTTCAAAGCTAATGAAAATGGTCATATTCTTTATGTAGATCCCAAATGCAAATAGCAATAGCAACGAGCCCATAAGAAAAGTCATTGTGCAATTCAACTATATGGTTAACAAAATCAATGCTACTTTGAAGCCTTTCCAAAAATCCTCCTAGTTTGTTTTATCAATTGACTTCCATCAAAAATTTCTTTCAGGATAAAATCTAGTTAAATTGATGAACTTCAAACATTTTGAAAGCAAGGAATCACGTTAAAAAGGACTCAATCAAGCTAATGATCTAGCTCCACCAAATCCTTGTTGTAGAAAGTAGTGATTGAGATAGAAAACATGAAAGGATAGTTTCAATAGAATTGTCCAATTCAACAATAACAAGGGCATCCTCAAAGAAACTTTGGTCCTTCCAATAGAAATGATAGATTTAGATTACTTCCTCCACCTGCAAGGCTTGCTTTGTAGGTGTCACCTAAGGACAATTTGAATATTTTTTGCTCTTTCCATGAGACAAGAGACCACAGTGCATTAAATTGTCTAAAGATGCTTCACATGATGTAGCTCATGTCTCTTCAATCAAGCCACCAAAGGATTTTGGGTTAGCCTAATGGCAACTTTACAATGGGATATTTTTAGTGTGAACCCATTTGTGTTGAACAAATAAAAACATTGAATGACTATGAGTATTCATGGAATCAAAGAGCCGTCAAAGAGCATGTGCTCAAATAGAAGAAAAATCATTAAGGAAGCCCATGTAAGAATCCACCATTCTCAAAAGCCTATCTTTGCCTCTACAACAGTAAATCATGATACTGAGTTAGATTTTTCATCATCTCATGAATCATGTTAAAATTCTACAAATAATAGAAAGGACTAGATCAAAAAAGAACAAACTTATAAATATGTTTTCTTTAAAAGACAAGGTCTCAAAGGCATGTGAAGCATAATGTTGATCCAGATTTTTCAGCTTGACAAGCAGACGGCAATCGTTCCATGAATAAAGATACATCTGTAATTTCTTTTTACATTTAAAGGATTTTTTGAAGAACGTGCACTTGATGGGGCTTAATATCATGTAACCCTTTCTCTAAGATGGGCCTATTTGTAATTTTGCATTATCGCTCATTTGGTCCCCCGTGAGCTATCAAAGGAGTGTTAGCAGGACCCTCTTTGTGACGTGCTTGTGGCGCCACCCCTTTGGAGCGGACCTATTCTCATAATTAAAACTTTGGCGCCAACCTATTTGTGGGTTGACTTGCTTAATTTGGGAGGCGTTTGGCCTCATATATGTATCAGCATTCTTGGAGCAACAATCATCATTGATCAGCTTTGCATTTACTTGTCTTGGTAATTCCTAATTGGAATTCATTGGGAGATTGCGGTTTCAGAGGTGAAATATCCTCCATAGTCTGCTATAGATCCCAATTGTCTCTTTGAGACCAAACTGGATTGATAGTCTTTGTATCATTACCAGCACTTCATACCTTTGAAGATAGGAATCAGAGGCATCAGCGAATACATCATTCAAGATCAGTGATCAGACTTCTCCCTGGATCTGCAATTTCAAGCATTTTCATGCCAGCAATAACATCATCAGCAGTGCATACATCTGCAATATCATATTGCAATGATAACAACAGCAGCATACATCTCTAGGGTAACTGAGATATCATATTATAACCGCAGCATATATCAGCAATATCATACTTTGTGGGAGCAATGATACATACATCTGCCAGTGACCATACAACACCACCATCAGCACCAGCAGTGACATACATTCTGACACAAGCTGATCAGACATACTAATACCAACATACCAAACATACAGACATCTGCATCTCGAGCATACAGACATCTGCACATTGGGCACCCTGCTATCAGCACATCGGACATACTGGTATCATTCTTCCACAACTCCCAACGCGGAATAATCTTTAGAAGACTAAGGTGCAAGATTTCTTCAGCTTTGTCATGATTCTAATAGAAAATGTAATTGTTTGAACATTAATTGGAATCGCAAATCGATGATCTATCTTGTCTATCTTTGGTTTTTGTATGCTTGGGATATTTCACTTAGGAAACAGCACATTTAGATCAAGAATAAGATCTCCTCCTTGAAGATGATTCAGATCTAGAGGCACACATAATGTCCAAAGCATGTATAGAAGATTCGTTACTCGATTTGGACATTTCACTACAACTCCCAAAGAGTGGATCACAATAGAAGACAGTGAATTTTCTGTTGAGTTTGACTCATCCTAGTCTTCAACATCTCCCATGAACATCAATGAAGAGATGAAAGTTGAGCATGCATTGATTTACAACAAATTTATGCCAGACATGGATAGCATAGGAGATGACAGTAGTTGCACCATTGAAAATGATGAATCTAATTGTTTACTTCCCCCAATGGATGTATTTTTTAAACAAATTGTCATGATGAAGCTAATGTTAAGTTATGAACCAGAAAATATGGATAGTAATAACTGAAATGCAAAACACAAAGAACTAAGGACGCAAAAGATTATCCTAGGAAAACCCTCCACTTGAGGGTGAAAAACCCAGCCCACAAAAATGACGATCCTTTATTGTAACCTCAACACAATTACAATGATCTTCACACTTATGATTGATAATACTTATCAGTCAATCAATAAGCCCTTTTCAACTTGCACACAAATTGATCACAGATACAACTACCAGACAATAGACTTAATATATATATATATATATATATATATCCTGATCTTACACAGATCGAATATATGATAACACAATATATCTCTTCTTGAATGCAACTTTCTGTAACTTTTCTCACAGACATCCAAAAGAATTAACAGAGAGAGTGATACACTCGAATGTCTCTTTGAATATATAAACCACACACGCATATGTCGTCTCCAGATACCTTTACTTGTCGTGAACTCATGTCGAGTAGGCTTCCCGGTAACTAAAGGGACTCCTCCGAGGAACACCAAGAGACTACCGTTACACGCATAACTGCTATCATCAGTGCAAGCACTGTTTATACCACGAGCCACCTCATAACTCACATGGTACAAAGACATAAATGGTGCCACGACATTCATTCACGGTGCCAAGTCAACATATGATTTAGCAACGACCACAATGAGGAGAACCAGTGACAAGTAATAGCATAAACGGTTTCCAGCTGAATATGAACCATAGTCATAACCGACGACATTAGACGAGAGTCGTCTGAGAAACTCAAGCACATGAAGCCATCTATGTCTGTACATTAGAGAATGACTAGTAGAGATGGAATAAACTCATCAGCACCATAAAAACAATATAATCGCTTAGCTAATCACATAGGTGAGAATAATCTCTCACATAGCTACAAAACACTACACTGCCTCTTAGCAAGAAAGAGATCACTCATATGTCTTGCCATCTCTTAGCATGACAAGCATAAGAAGTAGCAACCAAAAATGTCAATCAAAATCTCATCATAATATTGTCATCTCAGCATGACATTCACCATAGCTACTCCCAAAGGGTGAAAAAATAAACTAAGTCATGGAGTCTCACACATGACTTCCACCATGGCTACTCCCAGAGGGTGGATCCACCATAGCTACTCCCAGAGGGTGGAACAAGGGCTTTCACCTCAAACTTCTTTTGCAAAGAAGAATGCACTAACAAGGGATTGCACCTCGAAATTCTCCCTCATAGAGAACTCATTAACAAGGGATTGCACCTCGAACTTCTCCCTCACAGAGAAGAACTCATTAACAAGGGATTACAACTCGAACTTCTCCCTCAAAAAGAAGAACTCATTAACAAATCTTCATGATGATGTGGCTCTCATCTGAGACAAATATCAACCTTTTGACCTCCTCGACCATGTTAGACTCCCTCTTAATCTGATATCAACTTTTCTGACCTCCTCGTCCAAAGTTGTCTGTGATGGATAGACAGACTCGCTCTCAGCAAGGGCAGCATTCTCACTGCTTTGATTATCAGAACAAGATAGAGTGATTCCTATGTTGACCAAATAAAGATCTTTAACAGTCACATTGCTACACGAGCTTGTTGATCCTCAGCAAAAATATTTGGCACTCTCCCTCTGCTGCTCAAGCTCCCTCTAAATCTTCAAGCACTTGCATCAACCTCTTGACCTTATCTCAGATCACCCTATTCTAGGGCTACCAATGTCAAATTCAGATTGACTATGCAAATCTGTTCTCTGCATCTAAAGAGTCTCCCTCTGAATATCATATCCTCCTCTTTGAAGAAACAAATTACAATGACAAACTGTATGGGTTTCTTTCTCTTTAGTGACACCAAATCAGTCCCATGGTTGCAAGGAGTGTCCCCGTGTTCATTTCTACAGCCTGCATGACTTTGCATGTAATCTCTCATCATCCTTTTGCTTCTTGATCCGTCCTGGAAGCATTTTTAAGAGAGATTAGTAATAGAAAACTATCATAAAGAGAAAAATACAGATCAATGCTAAAAGCATACACTATTCCCTGTGTTATAACATGAATTACATCAATATTCAAAAGTATAATCATAAAATACTTTAAGAGTGCCTATACTTATCTCTCAAATGCGCCAATCATTCCTTTGTTAGCAGCAAAGTCAATAGATTAGACGCAAAAATTAGTTGAGACTGCTTTGCAAATGCAACACATATGAAATTTGCCTCTCCAACCTTTGTTGGAGCTTCCTCTTAAAAATGCAACAGACATTATAAGAGATGATACACAAAACTTTCAATAAACACCAAGCTGTGATCTCTTCCCTTAGCTGAATACACACGACTTCTGCTAGAACCATCCTCATACACAGAATCGTCTCAGATCATATATATATAAGAAGTGTTTTTCTGAAGAAGAATCTCGATACATCAACACCCACTTTTCTTATTATGATTCTAGATCTTTACTAGACCTGCTCTGATACCATGTTAAGTTATGAACCAGAATATATAGATAGTAATAATTGAAATGCAAAACACAAAGAACTAAGGACACAAAAGATTGTCCTGGGAAAACCCTCCACTTGAGGGTGAAAAACCCAGCCCACAAAAATGACGGTCCTTTATTGTAACCTCAACACAATTACAATGATCTTCACGCTTATGATTGATAATACTTATCAGTCAATCAATAAGCCCTTTTCAACTTGCACACAAATTGATCAAAGATACAATTGCCAAACGACAGACTTACATATATATATATATAGTCAAAAAATGGAAGCACTTCCATTGTGGACTGGTTTAGCCTTCCGAGTAAGTGGTTTGGGGTCATGTCAAGCGCTTTGAATGGGTCTCTGACTTGGATCTGGCTTTCTCCCCTGTTCTGCCCCATTTCCCACTTTTCTCCGGCCTGTTTCTGGCATCCTAAACTGCAAAACTGAGATTTTTGACCTCGGGGTCAAAATCAACCTTTCTGGGTCAAGGTCGACCTCAACTTTGACCTAGGTCAAGGTCAACCTCGACCTTGACCTAGGTCAGAATCGATCTTGATTCTGACCCAGGGTCCAGATTTCAAATTTCCTGATGTTGGGCTTCGGAAAAGTTCATTTCCCGCTTCCGGGTCGACAGTTTTGGGTTCCGAAATGATGACACTTAAATTATATTTAATATAGGTCCTCTTCTAGGGATATAGGTCTAATTGGAATTTAATTCTCCTATGTAGGCCTCTCTAGAAGATTGTGCCCTAAATTTGTATATAAGGAAGTTTTCTCCTCCCATTTTCTCTAAGACACAAGAAGCAATTCCATCCATCCAAATTCTATGCATGATCCATTGAAGCAAGCATCTACTATCAAGCATTCAAGCATTCAAAGACATTCAAGAATTCAATTTATCAAAGAGATCCATTGGTAGCCATTGGAGGATTCAAGCTCTATGGAGCCCTCTTGTTGAAGATTTCTCAATCAACATCCATACAAGCTTCTTCCTATTCCAAGATCCATTCAAGATTGGTGTTGAAGATCCAAAGGCAATTGATTTGAGACATCCTACATCCTACATTCTACATTCTACATTCATTTGGAGCATCCATACTTGTGGATTCAAAGATTCAAATCCTCCACAAGGGTTTCTATACAAGCAAGGTGAATTCGTTTATTTACTTTGTTACTTATGCAATTTCAATTCAATTATAAAGTTAATTCCAAAACCGGGGTTTGACCAAGGCAAACCCCCTCCCCCCAACAAACAAACCATTTTTCTTGCAGGGACAGGTTCGGAACAGCGAGTTGGAGTGCAAATTCGGATACCCTTTTCGGCAAACTATCGGGATCTGGAAACAGATTTTTTGTCAAAGATTTTAGGTCAGAATCGGAGGTCGATTCTGCCCTAGGTCGGAATTGGAAATTCTGGGTCAAAGTCGACATTGACTTGAGGGTCAAAATCGGAACTGAGCCAAATCGGAAAACGATTTCTGGGTTTTGTAGATCTCGCAGTTTCGGTTGAAGATCGCGGAAATTAACAGTTTCTGAGACCGTCTGACAGGGTTTTCAGCAGGTTCTTTTTCGGAGGTATGTATTTTATTCCATTTTCCTTTACAAACATTTCCAGATTTACACCCCTTATCAATTACAATTAAATGTATGTGGATAATATGTGCATAGGGTCACTTTTATGAGCAAATCTCCATTGTTCTAAACCCTATCCATATTTTTCCTATTACATTTTGGCGAACTCGCGATAGACAACTCTTTCTTTTTGGTGTTAGATTTTTATCTTATGTTAGATCTTACATGTATTTATAAGTAGATTTCTTTTATGCTCTTACATTTATATGTCAAAAATAAAAAATACAACATTTCTTTGAAAATACAAAAACATTCACATTTTTCATGCTTATAGATTTCATTTGAATGCATTTGGATATATTTAAATCTATTTTCTATGCATTTCTTTATTTGTTATCATGTTGCACAAGTTGTTTCAAGTGTTTTCCAAACATCCTTCTATAACTTTTGGGATTAAACATCTTCCTCTTACCTTACCATCGCATGGTGTTACACCTAGAAAGACTTTATTTAGTGTGTGTGATGTTGCTTTGTCCTCTCTTGTATTACCTTGTAAGGATATATTAGAGCAAGAAGATGACTTTAATCTTTCTCTCCATCATATTTCTCTTTATGGAGATGAGTTGAGGATTGATGTTAATTCTTCTCCTAATATATGTCTTTTCTACGAGCCTACTTTAGAATATAATTTACCTTCTTTCCCCTTTAGGGATCAAGCTTTAGTGATTTATGGCGCTCCTACAATGTCCTTTATTGATAGGGATGATAATCCTTCTATTTGGGATGAACCTTTGGATTTGGATGTTGATTACTCTCTTCCTCATGAAGCCATTGTGGATGATCCTCCTATTTGGGATGAACCCTTGGATAAAGACATTGATTTATCCCCTCCTCGTGAAGA
>MU225830.1:260162-273830 GCA_018584345.1 Thuja plicata | reverse complement strand
TCTATATTATGCATTTTTGTTCTAACCTTTTGTTTTGCAGCATGCTAAATCCTCTGAAGGTAACGCACATAAGTTGCTAAATCCTGAAGAGATACGCATTCAATTACAATTCAATATGCTAAATCCTCAGAAGGTAACGCGCATAAGTTGCTAAATCCTGAAGAGATACGCATTTTGCAAATGTATTCCATGGTGATATAAGGATATGGATCCATGTGTACTTCATAAAAGTCGTGAAAAGACGCACTACATACATGCACAAAGCCGCCAGAAGGCGCACAACTTTATGGGATGACTATCAAGTGCTTGCTTGGTGGGCCATCCTATCCTTTTTGTGGTTCACAGTGAGATACACACATCTCATTGGGCAAGGTAATCACACCCTCTCTCTTTTTCTCTTTGACTGGTGATGTCTCTCTTATCATGATCTTAGGGTTGATAAAGACTTAAGTCCCTGGGGGCTTGAGGATTCCTTTGTCCCTTTTCATTTCGATAAGATTATCTTTTCTTCATGATCTCCTTTACCAAGAGTTTGCATCGAGTCCATACTCTTGCTAAAGTGGGGACTAAATGTATAGTCGGAAAATGGAAGCACTTCCATTGTGGACTGGTTTAGCCTTCCGAGTAAGTGGTTTGGGGTCATGTCAAGCGCCTTGAATGGATCTCTAACTTGGATCTGGCTTTCTCCCCTGTTCTGCCCCATTTCCCACTTTTCTCCGGCCTGTTTCTGGCATTCTAAACTGCAAAACTGAGATTTTTGACCTCAAGGTCAAAATCAACCTTTCTGGGTCAAGGTCGACCTCGACCTTGACCTAGGTCAAAATTGACCTTGATTCTGACCCAAGGTCCAGATTTCAAGTTTACGGAGTTTCCGGATGTCGGGCTTCGAAAAAGTTCATTTCCCGCTTCCGGGTCGGCTGTTTTGGGTTCTGAAACGATGACTCTTAAATTATATTTAATATAGGTCCTCTTCTAGGGATATAGGTCTAATTGGAATTTAATTCTCCTATGTAGGCCTCTCTAGAAGATTGTGCCCTAGATTTGTATATAAGGAAGCTTTCTCCTCCCATTTTCTCTAAGATACAAGAAGCAATTCCATCCATCCAAATTCTATGCATGATCTATTGAAGCAAGCATCTACTATCAAGCATTCAAGCATTCAAAGACATTCAAGCATTCAATTTATCAAGGAGATCCATTGGTAGCCATTGGAGGATTCAAACTCTATGGAGCCCTCTTGTTGAAGATTTCTCCATCAACATCCATACAAGCTTCTTCCTATTCCAAGATCCATTCAAGATTGGTGTTGAAGATCCAAAGGCAATTGATTTGAGACATCCTACATCCTACATTCTACATTCTACATTCATTTGGAGCATTCATACTTGTGGATTCAAAGATTCGAATCCTCTACACAGATTTCTATACAAGCAAGGAGAATTCATTTATTTACTTTGTTACTTATGCAATTTCAATTCAATTATAAGGTTAATTCCAAAACCGGGGTTTGACCAAGGCAAACCCTCCCCCCAACAAACAAACCATTTTTCTTGCAGGGACAGGGTCGGAACAGCGAGTTGGAGTGCAGGTTCGGATACCCCTTTCGACAAACTATCAAGATCTGGAAATAGATTTTTTGTCAGAGATTTTAGATCAGAATTGGAGGTCGATTCTTCCCTAGGTCGGAATTGGAAATTCTGGGTCAAAGTCAACATTGACTTGAGGGTCAAAATCGGAACTGAGCCAAATCGGAAAACGATTTCTGGGTTTTGTAGATCTTGCAGTTTCGGTTGAGGATCACGGAAATCAACAGTTTCTGAGACCGTCTGACAGGGTTTTTAGCAGGGTCTTTTTCGGAGGTATGTATTTTATTCCATTTTCCTTTACAAACATTTCCAAATTTACACCCCTTATCAATTACAATTAAATGTATGTGGATAATATGTGCATAGGGTCACTTTTATGAGCAAATCTCCATTGTTCTAAACCCTATCCATATTTTCCCTATTACAATATATATATATATATATATATATATATCCTGATCTTACACAGATCGAATATATGATAACACAATATATCTCTTCTTGAATGCAACTTTCTGTAACTTTTCTCACAAACATCCAAAAGAATTAACACAGAGAGTGATACACTCGAATGTCTCTTTGAATATATAAACCACACACGCATATGTCGTCTCCAGATACCTTTACTTGTCGTGAACTTGTGCCGAGTAGGCTTCCCGGTAACAGAAGGGAGTCCTCCGAGGAACACCAAGAGACTACCGTTACACACATAACTACTATCATTAATGCAAGAACCATGTATACCACGAGCCACCTCATAACTCGCACGGTACAAAGACATAAATGGTGCCACGACATTCATTCACGGTGCTAAGTCAACATATGATTCAGCAGCGACCGCAATGAGGAGAAACGGTGACAAGTAATAGCATAAACGATTTCCAGCTGAATACAAACCACAGTCATAACTAACGACATTAAACAAGAGTTGTCTGAGAAACTCGAGCACATGAAGCCATCTGTGTCTGTACATTAGAGAATGAATAGCAAAGATGGAATAAACTCATCGGCACCATAAAAACAATATAATTGCTTAGCTGATCACACGGATGAGAATAATCTCTCACGCAGCTACAAAACACTAACAGCTAAAAGGGTTTGATCCATCAAAAGTCCATAATCATCTTCTAGGAAGAATTCACAGAGGTTGTTGCCAAAGATTGACATCTTTCTTCAACAGGGTCTAGTGTTTAAGGAGATATACTTCAAGGTTTGTTGGGCCATGGTTCCATAAACATAGATAATGAAATTAAAGAAGTGTTGCTTCCCCAAAATCAATAGCCAATACCCACTTTTTATTTGGAAGATTAAAAGCAAGTGATAGACTCTTTCCAAAATCTTTATTCCCTTCCAGAAATTAATACTTCATCTAATTTTATGATCAAGTATGCTAAAGTGACATGTGAAAAGGCTAAATAAAATATAAGGGGTATCCAGACACAATAACCCATCCAAATTAACCAGCAACAAAATAACCCAATACCAAAAGAACCCGGGGAAATAATAATCCAATCACAAAATAACCCTATAATTAAATTACCACGTGGATCCAAAATTTGGCACACAATTGCTTATTTATGCCTTGTCTTTGCATGCAGATCAGTGTTAAGTGTTATTTTGTTGCAACATACATTTGGATATGGAGTGATTTAATGTAGGGTTATTTTGTTGTTGGGTTATTATTACCCCATGACGTTTTGTCATTGGGTTATTATTACCCCATGATGTTTTTTCATTGGGTTAATTTGACCGGGTTATTTTGTGACGGGTTAATTTGTCTTGTAATCAATATAAGGTGGTCACAATTCCTAAAGATTTGCTAGGATAGGAGGATTTGGCAAGATATCTTAAAAGGAGGCAAAGTATCTACAATTGATGGAGAGGTTTTCAAAGAGGAAGAAGACTATCTAGAACCACCAAATATTGATGGATTTATACTTGAGTTTTCCCTGAATAATTGTTCATACAATCCAAACCGTGGATTTCAACCAATATTTTTCAGAAGTTTCCAAGATGCGCACCGCCATTGCAATCTCAACTCAAACGGAGCTACTAATTATCTCAACCTATCAATGGTTTTATCCAACTAGCTTGCTTCTTGTTGTCATTTTTTGTGTTTGTCTATCATAATGTGTTTCCCTTCCTCGTAATGTGTTTATTTCATTTAGGTTAATTGTTTGTTTCATTTTACGCTCACTTAAGGGATAAAATAAGGTTAATTTCTCAATTCCTTGCTTGATAACTGAATTCCTCTATTCAATATTTTTCTTTGGAACATATAAAATATTGAACTCCCAAAGATTGGATATCCGTTACCTATAAAAAGTATTTTAAGCTGATAAATAGAGGATAATGGTTGATGCTACAGTGAAGCTGCATAAACTATTGATCAAGCTAGTACACCTATGCTTGTATTTCCTTGAATAAACTAAAACTAAGTAACTTTGTCATGCTTTATATTGATGTCATTAGTCATAAGTGGTAGCTTTGTATACAACTTAATAATTTATTTCCTAGAATCATGTGTTTGTTCTTTTCTCAAGTTGTTATTCCCTCAAATATTGTTCGCAACGGATTATTGTCTTTTGTTTTAGCTAGTATAAGGTGGTTGTGTTTGTTTGCACTTAGATAGTTTGTTTGCTTTCATTCAATATTTGAAAATCTCTTTTGCAAGATATAATTGTCAATAGTTTGGTGCATGTATCCAAGGCAAAACTATAGGTGAATAGGTATCTAATTTACACAGACTACCCTTAAAGAATGTTGTTAAATGTGCATATATGTATATCTTAATTTTAGACTACATTCAATTTATATTAAATTTAGGATTAGATTAGACCTCAAAGAGTTTCCCCTCTAAATTTGAAGAGATGTTTTACCTCAAACACTATTTCTTTGCATTTTGCATTCCAAATATCACAAAATACAAAAAAATCAGAAACAAGAAAAAACACAAAAAAAACCTAAGTTTCCGGTTCGGGTTCAAGTTTGGGTTCGAAGAACCAGTTCGCCGGTACGGCAAAATTTTGAAATGGGGCTTGGGTTTGTTAGTACATAAACATGTAAAAATTATGTGTGTGTGTGTAGCCTAGAAGCATGAATTAAGATTAGAATGCCACATAGTATCCTAAAAACAACAAAAACACTATAAACTTGTAATTACAGCATCATATCTACTATCAACATCAAAATATTAAAATAATATTGAGTTCAAGTATCATTGTTTTGACTTTTAAGTTTTAACAATTGGAACTTTATACTAAGTTTCAATCATATAATGGATTTTCTAAATCTTCATCTTCTTCATCAAAGGCATTAGTTGATTCACAAATAGTGCCAATGCCAATGCGATCAGCAACACTAATAACATTCTCACTTTCCAAGTTCTCAAATGTTTATTACTTTTTCACTTTACAGAGAGCTAGAGAGCTTGTTTGTTTGTTTGTAAATAACATCGTACTTGAAAAATGTTATAAAAGTAACTTGCAACTCCCTTCACCTATTGAAGATATTGTTTAATGCTTAAAATTAAAATATGATTTATCACTATACAGAGCTTCCAATTAATCGGACAGGGGCATCATCAACAATTGGATATAAAAATTTCATTGGAAGAAATCTTGAGGGCTAGTTTAATTTGTTGTAATAAATATCTGAACTTCAGCAAATTTTGTTTTGTAATGTTAAAGATCTTATTCAAATTCAGTAATAATTGTTTTCTGCACTAAATTATAGAATGCTTCTCAGTGGAACTGTACTTGGTTCGCACTTGGTTTGCCTGGATCTGCCCTGGTTCGACCTAGGTTCGGCCCGGAGGAACCAGCCTGCCTGGCTTTGAACCCAGGTGGAACCCACAAGCAAACCAGGACCAGGACCAAGGACCGGTTCGAAATTCACCTGGTCCGGAGGGCCAAGGGAAGAACTGGGTAACTTAGAAAAAAACCATAAAATTGCAAAAACCAAAAAATTAAACTTCTCTACTAAACGGTGGTCAAAGTCAAGAAAATCAAAGAAAACAATCAGTTTGCCTTGGAATCCTATTAGGCATCTTCCACTTTCAAATAAATGTTTATTTTTGTCAATTTGTTTGGCAAGACTTTACCAAAAAAAAATCAGGGGGTGCATATTACAATAACAATACTATAGCATGTAAATGAAAAATGGTGAGGTAAAACTTGTTAACAATTGATTCCCCCTAGAACATAAAGAAAAACAATAAAAGAATAAATATATAGATAGGAGGAAAGATAGCTATGTGAGCATTAAATATCAAGACAATGTCATTATCTATAATTGAGATGCTATTAATTAACAATATCTTGCACAAACAAAATAAGTATTTATAATGTACTTGCACTTGGCTTTTATGTGAGAAAAGTCAGTTTTTAAGGATAAAACATGAGACCAAAATACCATAGAACTATTGTTACTAAAGAGGGATTGAAATTCCAGGTAGATCTGCCAATGTTAGAAAAATTCCATTAGTTCACACCCAAAAATATTCATATGAAATGATATCAAGAAATCTGAAACATACTCCGTGAATCATAGCCATGTCCACCAGACATCATAATATCGTAGCTAAGAGCCAAGGTCCGTTCCGCCAAACACTCGAGTACAAGATAGTCTAAATTCGGCACTCTTTGAAGCAACTGTAATGCAGCAACTGGCCTATCACCTCTAAAACCAGCACCACATCCTATGCGAATTGTTTCTTTGTGCCTAATGGGATTTTCCCTCTGAAAGAAGAAGCGATGTATACAATAAGAACAGCTTACAATTTGCAACCATTACCGTTTAAATAAAGCAATATGTCAACCACATGATAACAAAACTAAGAAAAATATGGAAATCTTAACCCAAAAAATGAATCGAGACTTTAAACAAATCTATGCTGCCTCATTAAAATCAAGCAAACAATGAAAAGCAAATGGTACCACCCGACTTGTTGCTCAGAAAAGGGAGAAAGAGAAGATAAAGAAATTGAGTGCTACACAAGATATCATAAGCTAAAAGACAATTGCAAAAAATACTACTTTTATATGCATATCAAGGCACATATCATAGTATTAAGAATATATTGATGAAAGAAAATGATGGGTTGCCAATTTTATTTGAAAAGGATGGCATATATGACACAGATATAGATTGAGAAAGTGCTCAAACATAGATATGTATGGTCTCAAAAGATGCAAAGCACCAATTTTCAGAATACTAGCCATTTGTTTATCTCACAGTACATGTGATCTTTGCATACACGCGCAAATCATTTTTATTAGTGCATCTGAGGGATCATTGGCCTTAAGTACTACATGAATTACTGAGAGAAATTATTCTCACACAGTCACACACACAATTTTCCAGTCAGGTTTGCAGCCCATGCCTCTCATCAACCAATACTATCAGGTTCTGTATCAGTTCCTTGTTCTATTCTGCAGGTGCTGCACTCATATTCTAATGTAGAACTAGCTTAGCACCAGTCAAGATACCCATTAAATTTCTCTTCTCAATCAACATCTGCAGCACAGGGGTTTATTTCACATGACCAGTTGTAACATTTTTTATATTTGAACTTTGTATTATCTGTAATTTGTGCTAAATTCTCTAAGCATTTATGATATTTGTACTGTCTGCAATTTACCTTAATGTCTCCAAGAATTTCTGATTTTTATTAAATCTTTCAAAGTTTACCCCTGGTAGAGAAATTTATTTTTACTCTGGCTAGTTTTTAGTGTGCATTCTGATTATAAAGTTTTTATCTTTTCATTTGGGCTCCCCGTGCTATTATAACTAGAAGTCCTTGATATGTCCTAACATACTTTAGTCACTTGGGAAAGAATATTATAATCTCTTTCCTTTTATTTTATTGGTAAAGAAAGGATCTAAGTAGGGTTTGTGAATCAATTACATCATACCTTTCTTTGATGTAATGGCATTAATTAATTCAACAACAATGTGCATGCATTTTCTAAGGTGCTTAATGTCCAGTTATCAACAAAATCTTCATCACATGAAGTGATTCACCTTTCTTTACAGGTAAAGTTTCAAAAGTATACATTATTCATCCTCTCAGATATTACAAAATTTTACTTTACATTTATGGGTTTGTTGGATGACAGATTCAGAACTTTGTCAATGAATTTCAAAAGGTACACGATTGAGAGGTTGTTGCTACTGCTGCTGCTACCTATTCTTGAGGTGCTTAGTATCCAGTTACCAACAAAATCTTCATCACATGAAGTAATTCACCTTTCTGTACAGGTAAAGTTTCAAGAGTATAACTATATATTATTATCATCCTCTTAGATATTACAAAATTTTACTTATTTCAAAAGGCACAGGATTGAGAGGTTGTTGCTACTGCTTCTGCTATGTATTCTTGTTTGAGGGTTTATGTGGACATACTTTGCATGATATTTGTCATAATTTGGTGCTGAAGTTTCTGAGCAATATATACATGGAGATTTGTTTGCTAATTATTGTCATCAATGCTGTTGTTTGAGGGTTTCGGTGGACATACTTTGCAAGATTTTTGTCACAACTCGTTGTCAAAGTTTCTACACCAGCCATACAGGGAGGTTTATTTGCTAACTATCATCATCGATGCTGCTGGTTGAGGCTGATCACACCTATGAGGACCTGTGCCATCATTGGTGAGGTTGTATTTGCAACATTATTTGTGTTCAGTTGTATCAGACTTCAAAACATCTTTTCTATACCAGCCAGCCATATTTTCATCTTGGGCAATCTACTTTTTGGGAGGACTACTGGTGTTACAATTTTGTAAGAACCCTTGCTGGTTCTAACTCTGCCAGACCTCTAAATTGCTATGCAATGATATATTTGACTGATTGTTTTGGAATAAATATGCAATTTCTTCAATCTTTTAAATGGATTGCCTGGCAAGAATTAACTTATGTAATTTTTTTTAAACTTTCAAAAGTGTTCTCTGGCAAGAATATAAACTTTGCAAGAAATAACAAACTGAAATAAAGTTCAATTATATGAGTGCTTCAATTGAATTTTATTATTTATATCTTCATATACAATGATAAAAAAACACTCTATTCATACCCGGAATTTGCACCAACTCTTTTATAGTGAAATCTGGAATTAATAGCTGCAAGGTAAAAAGCTTGAAATCTGATCAACAATGGTTGCAACAATGAAGCTACAGGTCTGCAATAGATGATACTTCAAATATATACACAAACCCTTGATATTTCTTCACCAATAAATCCAATCATCGCCTCTGAGTAAAGTCATCGTCATTTGCACAATTCACTGGACATTACACCAATTCAAAGTGCTGAAAACTATGAAGAATTCCCAATTCTCCAAGCTAAAACTTTTGAAACCCTTGTCTCCAAATTCTCTTCCCACAATTCAATAAAATCAAATGCATATAATCAATGAATTTTCTCTTTCCTTGGCTTTTTATAATTCTCCAAGAGAAATAGATAAATCTCTTCACATATACACTTCTCATAACTTTAAAATATTTAGCTTTTGTTGCACTTGCTTTTGATGTATTTGAAATAAAATATTTAATTATATTTCTCTCCATTTGGTGCACAAAAAAATAATATAAAGTATACTTTATTAAACACTTATAGCTCCCTTTTTAAATAACACTTTATCACTTATTATAAAGTATACTTTTAAAACTCCCTTTTAAATAAAGTTCACTTAAACCATAAAGTTATATTATATCATTGTGATGCACTTTATTAAATGACTTTTAAGTCATTAAGTGGCCCCATTTACATAAAGTAAAAATATAACTTTATAATTGCACTTTATCATTAATTATTAATAAAGTATTACTATATTAATAATTAAAATAACATAACTCAAAAAAAATCATTATTTCTTGTTTCCATCTGAATCTGGGAGCTAACCATTGTATCCATTGTGCATCCAACTGCCTTACTAAAAATAGTAAGGGTTCTTCTCTAACATGCACTGACTTACTATAAATAGTAAGTCTCTGAAACTGAGCCAATTGACGAATGAGTTAATCACTGTGCATACTATGAGTCTGGGTGCCCCTGTCAAAAATAACTCTTATCATAATTTGACTTACTATAAATAGTAAGTCCCAAACTGGAAGCTCTATCAATGTCACCACAACTCCACACTGCTAACAAACTGTCCAAGTGCCCTGCTAAAGATAGAAACTCTAACTTACCCAAAATAAACACTTACTATAAATAGTAAGTGTGCCGATTTGATTCAAACAAAGAGCAATCGTGAACATCACTAACCTCTGGAACAGGAACTGGCCACTGGCTCAACCAACTGAGACCCCATATCCATAACATTAGCCCACGCGAGTCGCAATGGTGAGCTAACACCTTGTCCTCAGACACTGGCTAAAAAGGGAACATTACAAATTTCATTTCAGTCATATCCAGCCACCAATCTTGTTGTTCACAAGTTTCCTTTAGTGTATAGCAGTTATACTACGATCATTTTTAGTCAAGCAATTCAAATATAGACATGGATTAACAAGTGAGGTCACTTGGGAGTCTAAAAACAAATTGGTGTGAGGAGTCTAAAATTAAATTTCCAGTTGGCATATCTATCAATGTAATTGTCCCAGCAATTGCAAATCAAATAAAATCAAATGTCAGAGGGTTGCAAATTGGCGTTTGATGCAAATTTAGGTGTATTTGACACCTTACTGTTTCATAATTACTTACTATTTGCATTTGAGAAATCAATAGATTCTTTTCCAACCATATTAAGTTATCAGCATTTATAACTGATGTATTGGAGCATAAACTATTCAGATCTGAGCACAATTGCATGCCACATGGTTTCATATTGGTTGTTCATTTCATATCAATCATAAATCAAATAATATAATTAGAGTAATTTGACATCTAAAAGTTGGATCTGTTGTATTTGATGCATTCGAGGTTGTATACCAGCCATTAAGAATTTAAAAGAATTTTTCAGCTACTTATTTCCAATTTGCATTTGTTTCAGGAATCAAATAAATGCAAAAAAGTCAGAAATTTACAAATAGACCCAAAAGGGGCATTACATGTTGAGTCAAGAGGGTAGACCCATAGTTGCAGAATTTGTCAAGTAATCATAGAACTCACGAGTACCAGTGAGCCAATTCGCCAAGCAAGTCACTTGCCCAATAACCTGCTGACAAGTTTTTTAAAACTCACAAGGATTTTTGCTTGGAAAACTCACAAATAAATGCAAAACTCCGCGACTTATCCTTGAAAAACTCGTCCAAATTCATATAATTTAGTTTTTCTTTCTGGTAGTTAAAAAAAATGATCTTCACTCTCTTTTCTATCATCGGGTTTTCTCACATCTAACACCTTATGCAGCTTATCATTATTGTCCATCAAACCCATTAGGGTCTCCACTCCCAACCCCCACTAGTTATTAGGATCTTTGTTGGCAATAGACACTACACAAATGCTCTGATGTTGTCATTGATGGCAACTCATCTCAGTGCACCCATCCGCATGATAGGATTTGATCCAACCGGATGTCTTTTTGGAGATTTGGCTAAGTCTGGTGAAGAACAGAGCATTCAGCAATATTTGATATTTGGTCTGATACATACTCTCAGTTCAATATTTTGAGGCGCGAATCTAAGGGAAGATTTATGAATGTCTATTCTACCTTATTCCAGAGTTTGGTGATCCGATCTTATTGGGTGTGCAAGTTAGAAGGTTCTGTATATCAATTTTTGGATTACCAGTAAAGAACAACAGCATGGTGTAATAGATCCTTATGCGGATCGATTGAATCGTTTTTGGCGATTGATTTTTGTGATTGAGGATGATTAGCTGACTTGTCGGATAGTGTGTTGGATTATTTTGGTTCGCATTGGTGTTTCCACTCAGATATAGATGACTGATTGTACACTTTTCATTATTTTGATAAGTGTTCTTGAAGCCGACCTATAAGCAATATAATTTCATGTTGTGGATATATAAGGATGATATGTTTGGTTATTTTGGCATCGATGAATGTGTGTGGAAAGAGAATATAGTGATTGTGTGCAGTTTCATGTGCGCAAGATGATGATTTGAGGTCCGAATCAAAACAGATCAATGAAGTGTATGAAGTCGGTATTTTGTACTTAACTGGAACTGTATTTTGGCATTTGTAGATGTTTCTCAATTAAATTTTTATTGTGACATTGTAATTATCTTATAGGCAGTGAGCTTCTTTTGTATTTGAGCAGTGAACTCTAGGCAGTGTGCCTGAATGCATGTGCATTCCATTTTGTAAACTCCTAACAAGGTATAATATTTCTGCAGAGTATTTTTCATTTGTGGGTTCATACCTACCATGGTTTTTCCCTTGATTGGGTTCCACGATAAAATTCTTGGTGTTGTGTTGTGGATGTTTGCATTATGCTTTCGCATTTTACTTTTCATTATATGTGTAAAGTGGTTAAAGAAACAGGTTAATAAAGAGAAAAATTGCAAAACACTAATTCCCCCCCTCTCAGTGTTCCTTAATTCCAACAATCTCTTGTCGTATAAACTCTAGTTTTGATTTATATATGATGGAAATTAGTGATATGATCAACAAATTTAGTAACATGTGTGTTTTTGAAAAATATTTTATAAAATTTGTATTTTAAATTGTTTGATAAATTTGCCGATTTTTCCTGAGTTTTTAAAAAAATTGGGCCAATCGAGTATGAGTTTTTCAACTATGGGTAGACCAACTACATGTTTCAACAAGAAGTTGAACAAGGCTAGATTGAACAAGTGGAGGCATTACTTGCTGCTGAAAAAAATGCGATGTATATAAAACACTAGACATTGAAGTTGACAACCA
This sequence comes from Thuja plicata, assembly GCA_018584345.1. NCBI lineage: Eukaryota > Viridiplantae > Streptophyta > Pinopsida > Cupressales > Cupressaceae > Thuja > Thuja plicata. The sequence continues at coordinate 261,417 of MU225830.1, read as the reverse complement.
ATCAAGCCAAACTCAACCAAAGGTGCATGAGGTGGGTAGAGTATCTACAAGGTTATTGTTTTGAGTTGAAGCACTACATAGGGAAAACCAACAAAGTTGCAAACACCTGGAACAAGAGGTAGGCATTATTGTCTAAAATGATGATTAAATTAGTGGACATCGAAGTGATGAAGGATTTGCAGGGGGCAAATCCAGATTTTGCAAATGCATAGTGTCCCATAGGCTATCTTTAGCCTTGTGGATGTTAAAATTTCTTTCTTTCTTTCTTTCATTCTGTTACATAAAACCCTAGGCTAGAGACAAGAGTTCATATGAGAAATACTTTGTGCAAGAGGGATACCTATTCAAGAGGAGATAGTTGTTGATTGTAAAGAACCTACCTGGCTCTTTCTTAAAATTCAATGCTAATTTCCTCTTACTCTGTTAATAAATGTTTTCAATATTTTCTCCATATACAAATATATATTTTTTTTTGTATTTTCTAGAATATTTGAAAGAAATCAAATTCCCACAAATTAACAATTTAATTTCATGATTCCAAACAGTAATCACGCCACACATTCAATATTTAATTGGCAATGGCAATTATTAAACCATACAACATTCACCAATTTTATTATCTTAAGAAGCTACCTCCTTTTCATCATGCACTGGCTGCGGCTAGCATCAAACTGCTACGGCTGGTGTCTAAAGAAGAAATGGAGATGGATCACGCCCAGCAACCTCCTTTTCAAACGCCCACCAATATGCAATAAGCCGTAGGTGCTGATTCACGGCGTAAAAGTATGAAACGGCTTGCAGGAAACAGCAAGCAATCCGTACAGCCCACAATTCACTGGACTTGGGCGTCCAATTCAAAGTGCCAACGCTGTATTGAATTTGCAATTCAATAAACCCTCTCCTTGTATCCACGATTCCAAACAACTCACTAAGATGTAAAAATGATCAATTCCTTTCACAATTCGCTGGAATATAATACCAGTTCACAGTGATGATATGCTGAACCAATAAACTATTCAATCAGCAACCTTTCGAAACCCTTGTCTCTAAGCAATTCCCAAAATTTAGATGTTTTAGAATGTTCAAAAGATCTCTCATCAAGAATTTGATCCCTTTTAACAACATTGCATCTTCTTCAAGAAGCCACGACTTGGCTTCTCACTTACTCAATTCATAACTTAAAACATGAAAGCCATTAATCCTTGGTTTGAATAAATCAAATAATCAACCCTTATAACTCCACAATAAAATATTT
>MU225830.1:235267-257323 GCA_018584345.1 Thuja plicata | reverse complement strand
TGTTGTTGCAATCTATAACAAAAATGCAAAAAAAAACATACTTCAAAACTTAAACAAAAGCTTGAAAAAAATTTAAAACTTTTCAAAAACTTGAAATAATCTATCAAAGATTCAAAAAACTAAAGAACATGGATGAAATGCATACCTTAATCACTCAAATCTGCTTGTGGAAGGTATTTATCACTCCACAATCGATCTCCTTTGAATACAACCACCTCACCAATAATGAGAGAGCAAAGATGAAATGAAATCTATTTGGAGGCTCCATAAGAAGGGTCGAATTAGGGTTAGAAGGAAAAATAATAATAAAAAAAACACTTTTTAAGTGTTTTGGGCCCACTTTTCTCTTTGCCTGCCTGCGGGTCCCTGTGGATTCGTGCAGATCCGCACGGGATCCTCGAGGATCCTCGAACTCTCCACCTGAAATCAAAAGCACCACTGAGAACCTCACTCCAACTGAAATCAAAAGCACCACTAAAGGTCAAATGAAGGTGTGAACTCAACATTATGCCAACCAGCTCCCTGAATTATTACTAACCATGAGAATGTTCCTCCTGGGTCCCACAAACAAAAAGGCCATCCATCTTTCCAGCTGTCTGTAATATCTTGTCGATCCATACCCATAATGGGTGGAATGTCCAAAATGTCCAACTGCCACAACACTGCCCCTCTAACATGTATCCCAAATCGGTGACTGTACTGAAGAAGCAAACTAGCAACACTGCTGGACATGGCTTCCTCCTTCATGAAGGGAAGCGTATCAAACCAATCCCCCATCCCACACCTATGCAATAATCAGAATAGAAAGTCCTTTGTCGGTGGGCTGAATGGGAAACAAAATGCATCCCATACAATGTGACCATAATGTGATGCACTAACCGACTCCTCTGGGAATCCTAAATCGGCACTAGGATTCCATAATTGTCTCTCTATTTCAAGAGTCATACAATGCACATCATTGTGTGAAAAATTCACACCATCAAGCATGATCAGCATACCAAACTCAACAATCCCATACTGAATAGACTCTACCCAAACGTCATCACCGTGCTCAACATCTATGACGGTAGACTTACCATAGGCACTGGATGAATCATTACCGTAATGTGGTTGAGTCCCAGCTGTGTGAAGAGGAGAACGAATCAAAGGATACTCATCAACACTGTCTTCTCTCCTTATGTACTCCTTGGCCATACTGATAGCCAAGTCTCTATCCAAGGCTGATTTGCAATCAGCATTATGTCTATCTGTGAAATGTGACAAGGCCTCCTAGATGCAATCAGCACTCATCTCAAAGAGTAAGTTATCAATCAGCTTGAGTTTTGTATTTTCACTATGCTTCATCCAATCAGTCTGCTCTCTAAAATAATTGGCCTCAAGGTCAATTCTTAATTCTTGAGTGCCAACATCATGCTGAATCAAAGGATTGCCATGATAACAGTGATTAGAGTCATTTTCCTCATGCCTTTCCTTAATTGCTGCTACAAAATCAGACTGGAAGCAGCCTGAATTTTCAATTTGCACCTCATACGCTTGAGTGTCCTCAATGCCTTGTTCTGATTTTTCTTGATGTGGCTGATCAATCGTTGTTGCTTTTGCAGATTCCATGACATCATACTTATCAACCTTCTTGTTATCATGAAGACTCGTGTATTTCACACCCATGGATGCATGAAATGATTCTTCTTCATCCATACCATACTTATGTTCGCTAATAGTTACTTCAAGTGCTCCACTTCCTCTATCTTGTCCACTATTAAGAATGGCTTCAATTTTTTTTCACATTGTTTGACAACAATGTTAACCAAATCACAGGCATTAGAAGAAGTAACATGTGCTTGTTTCAAAACAGCCAACATGGAAGATAAAAAAGAATTGAGAATTATCACCTCTCCTCAATAATCAAAGACATAATGGACTGCATCGAAGATAAAACATTTCGCATTTGATTCTTTTAATAGCAATCAAAAACAAATGGAACATTTCAAGAATTAAGTCTTCACAACCAAGATCCAACATGATCACACAAGCTCTGATTTTTGCAACTGATTCTAAAATTGACTTTCTTACCAAAGGAAGGATTATGGATATCACCCAATCCTTGGAAACTTTCTACGATCAATTGGAATACCTCCTTCATAACTTCCTTGCTATAAGGATCATGTGGCGCTGTTATCCTCATAACATTAACAATACACAGAATAACTGCAAGTCTTACCTCTCCATCAGAATGTCTCAACAACACTCGCTTAACCAAAGGAATCACAGCAAGAATCATGGACACTTGTTTTACCTTACAACCTAGTTGTTCTATCATGGATAAACAATTCTCTATTGCTTCCAAATTGCAAAGTAATCCATACTTTGATTGAGCCAAACATGCAAATTTCCTTTCTATATTGTAGAGTTTTTCTTCAAGAATTTGTTCCTTATCCTTGGTGATAAATTTAGGTAGCTGCCTAGACATGTCTGTGATAAATTTGTTACTTGTCCTTGGCAATACCACTGTAAGATTCTCTGCTATTCTTTATCAAAATTTGCAATATGTACTGTAAGAAGCTTCCACTGTTTGTACCAAATTCTTTCATTCATCTATCCAGAGAACTTGGTTAGTTGTCCGAGATAATAAGAACTTGTTGCAAGTCTCTATTTTTGCACTGTCAGCACCATGCACATTCTTAGTTAATAGATCAGCTGCACAGCTATATCGCAGATTGTTGTCAATGTGGCCTGGCCTGCAAGCTAACAAAAACTCTAGAACTCTTCCTCGGTGACCTCTGTTACAAACTATAAATAGTTCAAAAATGTCTTCCATCCAATCATACGCAACTCTGTTTCTGATTTATCAATATTGGCTAGGAAACTTCAAAGCATGACTTAGGTGACAGTGAATAGACTGATCTTGATTAGGCGTTCTGAAGTCATTTACAAAAGAAAAGATGAATGTTACAGGATTGATATGATCAGAGACACAAAAGGAAATCACAATTTCAGTGTACCCAAGTGAAGTCTACGCAAGTCATGTCACTTCCAGCACTTAAGTCTTTCACGACACTCCAAACATTCTCCATCTTCGATACAACTTCTAGTCAAGAACGTCAAGGAAAGGAACGAAAACCTTGAGTTGTATAAGCAGAGATCACAACTTAGACTTGTACTTCACACCTATAGCATCCACGATGAGTCTCCGCAATAGTTTCCTGTATACTAGTGAGGAGCCTGCACCGCTTATTGAGAAATGACTAGCAAATACATCCACGACAGAAACTTGCAAAGAGTCTTCAAGTGTCGTCCTTAGAAAGCTTCCATCAATTGTTTTGTCTAAATGAGTGAAATATTATTCTGCCCAACTATAGTCTCTGCAAAGTGTGTGAGGCTTATCAAATGTCATTAACTTCAAAAAACACCCAGATAGATTCCATGAGAAGTCAAAGTTGTTGTCTCAGGCTGCACTAGTCCAGGTAGTAGTTGCTATGAAATATGTTGCTCCCGAAATCACATCAGAATTTCATAAATACCAGAGCGGTAGCAATGTATAGAAGTTGTCACTGCAATGGATGATTCAAGGTAAGCAATTTCAAATGACTCCACTCTTTACTTGACCTTAATGTATTTATCCACATCAAGAGGTCAGTGTCAGCAATAAACAATGGGCTGTGATCAAGATTTGATGCCAAATAATGAATTCAATCTCCGTGCCAATAACATCTTCCTTATGTCATTCAATACAAACCGTCTGTGATGAAATGAATGTTTCAAAGCCTGTGATAAGAGTCGGGATGGCAAAGCTAATTAATTCAAGGTCTCATATAATCACGGCATTAATATTTTCCTTCAGCTTCCAATGTTTGATTATAAAATAGGGTGTCGTAATGTAGAAAGAAGCCACGATTTACAGCCAAGCACCTGCAATAAATATAAAGGCTTCCGCTCCAAACTATAGACTGTCGATTAATATTCCCATTCTCTACATCCACGATTAAACACCCGTTCATGCCAATGAAGATGTTTCATGCCAATGAAGATGTCTGCTTGATTCCGCTGGCATACGACTCAGGTCATGAAATATTTGTCAAATGCTAATGTCTGTAACAAAATTTGATTTGCTCGCACAAAATTTTATTGAACTCGATGATTTTAGAAGTCAAATATTATCTTCCAACTATAACGGAAGTCCCAAATGTTTTTAACAACCAAAGCTAATTTGATAAATCAGTTTTCCCGGGAAATATCTGACATCCGCAACAAAGAATTTGGACCCGCAATGGCAAACACGGCCCATATAATTTCTGCCTCATCGAAGGTAATTCAAATATTTCATTCACCTGACTATAGTCCTCTTGCCGGAAATATCCCAACACCCTTCTTGAGTGCGATATATTTATGCCAAGACAAAAAAAATATTTCTTATCGAACTTAACAGTAGTGCACCAAAATAAGATTGGCCTTAACATTAAAAATTCTGGTTCGAGGTATTTTTAAAAATATTTAACCTTCAAACTTATAAAACAATTTCAAGACTCTCTCTGTAATAGTATGATGCCCTGCTTGCATTGGCATAAAGGAGGATAAACATTCAAGGCAATAATAATTTGCTTTTCTCCAATAATTTGTGGGACTTTAGCATACACAACCAATATTTGTCTTATCAACTTCCAAAACAAACGTTGAAAAATCTCTGGCAACACTTCAGATTGTTTGAACCATAAACTTCAATCTGTCAATTTCTATTTTATTTTGCTGAATGTGCAGGTTGTCTGTCTGCTAGATCTTCGAATATAAAAATCTGAGGTCTTTCAATATGTAAAGCCACTATTCGAAATGATATTCACTGAATTCTTGAAGTACGTGTCTTCTTGTTTGCTAGATTCAATATTCAGAATACATAACACTGAATTCTTTTACTCATAAAACCCTTCTGTAAATATGTCTCTGCTAAAACTCCACAGGCTAGCAAGAAAACCAGCTCTGATACCACTAAATATCCCCAATGGATATTTTCCCCAAAATTTCTCAAAGATATCTCAGAAGATTAAACAAATAATTTCATGCAGTAAACTATTGATTCAACAACAAATACCAACAAATGCCCAAATAAAAATAATCTCAGAAATATTATTTTATTCAATCTTCAGCAGTTTAATAACACGATCCAATCTTGGCCCGCTAATGGGCTTGGGAGGGCACAACCTCTTGCGGATGGAAATAGGCCTAGACCTAGTGTTTGGCAAGCTCCATCCCCTGGATGGGTCAAAATCAATTTTGATGGCGCTTCACGTGGCAATCCGGGAGTTTCAGGGATAGGATTTATTGCACATGATGAGAAGGGAGAAGTTCTAGCTCTGGGAGCTAAACGGCTGAGAGACGGAACTAATAATGAGGTGAAGTGTCTGGCCGCAGTAGAGGCAATCCTGATGGCGAGAAGACTAGGAGTAAGGAAATGTCACCTGGAAGGGGATTCACTCCTAGTTGTGAATGGTATAGCCAAAGGACAGATGGACACTTGGTACTTGAACAAACATATTAGAGGATTCGGGACCTGATTAGCGAATTTGAAGACTTCAAAGTCTGAAATGTGCCAAGAGCGGCAAAGGATATGGCGGACAGACTTTCAAATGTGGGTGCCGATGGATCATTAGAGAATAAATTTAATCTTTTTGAAGATTTTAGGACCTGACCCTAGCTAGGAACATTAATACTAAAGAGTGACATAATGAATTAGAGGGCAATCGACCATAGAGGAGACCCAAGGTTTGGACCCAAGGTTGGGAAATAGTGGATCTGCATATGCTGATGAGCACGTGGAGTTGGCTGCATATGAGAATGGAGGCGGTATAACTCAATCCTTTGCTTCCTAAGGATTTCGTTACATGTGAGGGAAGAGGTGGTACAGCATTGCGTAATGAGAGGGCAAAGCACTTGATGGTAAATGATGGTATTGATAGTCGTGAGTCTAGAGGCTTCGAATGCCTATTAAACTAGGAGAGGTGGAGGAAAAACTGCATTGACACTAAATTCTGAGTAGCAGCAAGGCAGAGAAGAATGGAAGCCAATTTCTCGCTTGGCACCAAGGGGCAAAATCTGGCATTTGTTGGCCCCATTGCGGTGAAAAGGCTGGGAAATGTCTTCACAGAAGATGGGGAGGATTTATGGGCGGAGATCTGTAGCATTTTCGGGGAACACTACCTCCAACAGTGGTGGAAACCTCGCACAAACTTGGACATCTCGTCGTTGTTTGTGGCTCTGAGGCTCATGGTGGCGGCCTCAAAGGATGAGGTGCGAGCGGTGGTGCGGCAGTGTATGGCTATCAAATGGATCAAAGGGATTGAGGAGGTTTTGTAGAGGACGGAGGTTGGAGTGGGCTTGCACATGGGAAATGAACCCGTTCGTATGGTTGGTCATGGGCGTCGGGAGTTGCAGCCCTTGGTAATTTGGTCCTCTACTAGCCCGGAGGATGTGCTCGAGCTCATCGTGGCTGGATTGCTTTGAAGGAAGTGTTGGAAAAGTGGAAGAAGGTGGTGCAGGAAGGTGGTGGGGATTTTGGGAGGAAGCGTAAATGCACTCCCATCAAGTCAAGTGCAGTTCTAGGGGAGGATGGAAGACCGCAGGTCTGCAGGCAGATCAGTGCGGAACGGGGAAGAAAAACTGCCGTGGCAGAACGCAGAGCCAGCGAGGTGGATGGTGACACGAGCAGTGGAGGAATGGGTGCACTCTGAGGTGGTGGACTGGTGGATGACAGAGGAGCTTTCGGAAACTTCACAAAGGAGGACGCGACGGCGTGGTTCAAATGATGGAAGGGTCTGTTGGGTGCTTTTTTGTGTTTTGCATAGACGAACTGTGAAATGAATAGTATTGTCTCCAATAGATATAGCTAGGGACATATCGGAGGGATATAAAAAAATTTGTATGAATGTAATAGCGTAGCCAAAGAGCATAGCCAAAGATGGCAATTGATGTAATTTCCTTCTAATATTAATGAAAAACTATATTACCGATTTAAAAAAAACACAATCCAATCTTAAAAACAAAAGTTACAGTCAGTTCGGTAACTAGAGAAGAACCTGAAACACAATGTGAACTCCGTCGCGAATCCACCTCAAAAGATGAAATGGGTTTCCGTCCAATCCACCAAGAAATCCTGAAGGTTTCGGAATCGAAAGCTAGAAGCTTCCTGGATTCTCCAAGAGAAGAGAAATAAATTCATAAAACTAAGCATCCCAAATGAGTCTGCTTTCCCTCTTTTAAAGCAACAAGCTATGACTCTTCAGTTTCCCCTTCTCTGTCCTTTCAGATTTCCACTTTATGTCTTAATTAAATCACTTTAAATTAATATATCCATTTAATAATAAAGTGGCATAATAATAGACTATTAAATATTCTGGCATTAAAATGGATGATCAAACGAACTCGGAAGACGATGTGTGATAGCTTGTCGAAAAGCTCTCGGTGATACGCTCCAAGTCCAACACTGAAATGCCAAGAACATTGAGCTCTGTTGACTTACTATAAATAGTAAATATCTGGAAACCCTGCGAAAACTACTGTGATTGGCCTGAAACTGGAGTTACCTTGGCCAAATATCACACCGATCAATGTAAAGTCCTGGTTAGCCCACAGGACCATGGTAAAACGGCTAACGATGCATCAAGAAATAATGTGCTAGAAAAAGGGGACATTATAGTGCCCTATTGGGGAAAGGAAATATTGAAAATGTAGCAAGAGAAAATAAATAAATCTTGGTTATGTGCATAGGCAAGAAGACACAACAAAGTGAGTACTAGGAATATCTTCTTTTCTAGAAGGGCAAAGGGCATGAGGAAGACTCTTGGATTCTTGAAGCTAAAGCAAGCTAACTTGGGTGGTCAAATCAGTTGTCCAAGCAGTCCTAATTGTGAGGAATTGTCTCACAATATTTTTACCAAGGTTGTTTAATGTAAGAGCATCCTTGGATCAGCACAATCTTGCATCCCCCAAAATATAGATGTGGAGTTCCAAGTGCAAGCTTAACTTGTGTGTGCGTTATTTTGTAGTTTTTGCATAATGGCCTAATTGCGTGTGTGTTGTGTTGGATAGCTTTTGATTTCTCGCATATTTCATTGTCTTTTGGCACATCTCCACACATCTTTGCCAAGCACAAGCTGTTTTACCCTAGAACCCATCATTTTTCATCAACATATTGTGTGCATGCATACTATAGTTCATTAGTTAATGTTAGATGTCAAGGAGTTGGTCATTCCATCAAAATGCTTGTGAGATGACTGTGATTTGATTTTGTGATGGTGTGTCTGTCATTTATATAAGATCAAAAGATGGGTTCTTATGTCACCTAGATGCAATGAGTGCCAAGTGTTCCTTTCATTCTCATGAGAGATGGGTTCTTGTGAGCCACTACTTATGAAACATGGGTCACTGAGTTTGACTCAAAACTACACAGTTGAATCCTGATAGCCATATCACAAGGTCAAAAGATGTTAGGTTCTTATTTATTAAGAAATGAATAGATTGTTTTTATGTCAAACAGCGCTAATTGGTCAACCTAGCTTTTGAGCACACATTTATTTCATCAATTTGATTCTATCCTAGGTGGTTATAGAAGTGGCATGTGCTATAAAACGAGAAGTGGTCGTTTGGATGGATTTAATTAAGTTAGTTGCTAAGTTTTAGAATCAACTTCTCCTTGAAATTAATTTTCCATCAATATTAATTGTCTTGGTCTAAAATACCTTTTGTCACAAGGATCTCTTTAAAAAAAAGCAAAAATAATGGATTGATCAGCATGCATGTGGCTTTTATATATAATATAGGAAAGGGAGACACAATGTAGTTGCAAATACATAAAGTTACTTAAAAGTTGATCCTTGGCTGATGATGTGCCTCAATGTATGAGGATGAGGCCCCAAATTTGTGGCCTCACTACTAGGGCCAGTTAAACCCTGAATTCAAAGTATCCAAAAAAATGTATAGTAATGATCCTCATTGCCAACAATATATTTTGATGTAAATACTTTAGTCGAAGCTGCGCTTCAGAAATTGTTGAAGACACCTATGAACAACAACACAGAGGGCATCTCAATTGACATACCATGTTTGGGCACAACCATCAAGAAAGCACCAAATGGAGTTGATGTAATCACATTGTTATCTAAGGCATGAACAATGGTAATCTCATTGGCCTTATGTTGGCAGCAATGCTTGGCATGATCAAAAATTTGAGTCAAGCCCAACATGGAGCAAATGCATTTTTGTGGAGAAAAGATCCCATAAGAAGGATAAAATTATGCTACAAGACAAAAGAGAATCTCGTGTAAGAAAATAGGACCCCTTACAGTTTAGATTTAGATTTTAAGAGGGTGTCTTTGGGTTTGCGGCTAAAGGTTTCCTCCACCAGCTTCCTAAAATTTTGCTGCCAGTGGCCTAGATGTCATTCATCTATAATTTTTAAAATTCTTAACAATGATCTTTTAAATTTAAATATAGACTTAATAATCCTTGTTGGTAAAAAAAAAATATGAGATCCCCCACCTTTCTAAAATTTTAGAGCTTTAAGTTTTTAAGCTATCCATTCTTACAAAATCCATAGAACCTTCTTATGGAAACTCCTAAAAAATCTCACCCTCCATGAGACCACAGGCTAAGTGTCATGAATTCATGTTAGTTTACAATATCCCAGGTACATCAATGTCATACACAACACCTCTCCTTCCATTCCACATTCGATACAAATTCAGCTAAAGCTTAAAGAGCCTTCACGTTGTTATTTGTAATTGGAAACAAAATTTTGAATGACTATCAACGTGTCAGCTATTTCTTTTGCGTGTCAACGCGAGTCTAGTTCTATAAATCTGCCTTCCTGTGTACGTTTTAAAATAATAGCTGCTCCTTTGGCATGTGACCAATATTTAGAATTTAAAATTATAAATGAATTGAGAAAAATAAGTGTTGTTAGGATTTGAAATTATAAAACTCTCTGTCGCACGTGTTACCAATTAAAAAATGCATGAAAGAAGAAAGAAGTGATACAAACCAGACGGATAGTGGAATCAAACACTTTGCTTTCCGTTTTTGCCCTTTCCTCCATTGCAGTGCTTCTCTTCATATCAAAAGCAGGAATATTTGGTTAAGTCAAGCTTTTGGCTTCTCGCTTGACTGGTACTTTATTTAATATTATTTTATACATTTTCTATTTTTTTGATCAAAACTAAATGAAGAACAGTAGTTTGAATTTAAGTAGTTTTAATATAAATCCATCTGAAAGAAGTGAAGGTGAGGGTTAGCACGATTAATTCACGAAAGCTTGTGTAGGCAACTATAGCTCCTGGGTTGGGTGCACTTGCTGGGTATGGCTCTTAAACTACTCCTTTGCCTTCGGAGTGTTGTAGGCTCTTAATATGGGACTACTTGCATGCATTTCTTGTTTGACTTATTAATACTTGTCGTTAGGCATATATTATTGCAATGAGTTTTTGCTAATAAGCGATTAAAATTTTTTATTTCTACCTATCAAAATCAATTATTTTCCCAAAATCCCTTTTCAATTTTCCCACATCTGACATGCTTTCAGGATGGAGATTCTTTTTACTTTATGGAAAGAATATATCTATGTACTCTAAAGCTTGTATATGTAATAATGTGCTTCTGCAGATACAAGTTAGACAAATAAGGTGGCTCTTGAAGTGGCGCATCTACAGGAGCTTTTGTAGCACTGGGGCAATGCCCCTTGTACTGTTGCTCGCGTGCCGCCAAACCCTGTTTCTGCTAGCAATACCCCTCCTCGCTGTCGTCGTTGCTCCTCTGGCAGGCGGTCTTTCACTGCCCACTCCCAGGCTCGTCCTCACTCTCCCAGTAGAGGTGCTTGGCAGGGTCATTCGGCTTCTCCGCAACCGCGGTGCAGTGCCTCAGGCTGGGATCTGCCGCCTCCTGGTGTTCTACCTGTTGCTGGTTCTGACAAGTTTCCTCGCCTGGCTTTGGCCATTTCGTCTCCCAAAGTGGAGGATGGTGAAATTGCGCAAGATAAAGATAAAGAAGATAATGATGGGTGGTCACTTCCTGAGCCCAACCCTAACCCTGCCTCTAGGTGGGGTAATCATGATGATCAGGATCCTCCCTCTGCAGCCACTGCTTTGGCTGCATGAGGTTTTTTTTTAATGAATAGTTGTTTTATGTGATTCCGACCTTGGGCCATGTGATTCTCGTAGGGTGACTTTTTCCCCCGACCCCTTTTTTTGTGAATATGTACTTTATAACTTTTAATTAATAGTAAAAGGCCTATTCATAAAAATAAAAAAAATCAATTATTTTTAAATTTTATTATACAATTAACACTTTCTATAATAGAGATGCATATTTCTTACATTTCTAAATTAAGAAAATTAATTTACGACTATCTCATTGGCTAAAAAATTTGGGGTCTTATACACAGATTTCCCACAAGCACTATGTTTTTTGTTATATATAACTATTACACATTCTAAAATATTTACTATTTAATTATATTATATATAATATAATTGTATATTATATATAATATATAAATAAAAAATATATTAGTAAAATAAAATTAAGATTAGCATTGAAATTATTCATAATTTATAATTAATAGTTGTTTAAATAATTATAATTAAAAATGATATTTTTAATTGTTATAATTATAATTATTAAAAATATATTATTATAATTATATAAATTTATAATTAATTAAAATATATTTAATTAAAATTAAGATTATAGTTAAAAAGATAATAATTAGGTTAAGATTGTTAAAATTTTAATTATCATTACAATTAAGTTATCAATATAATTTTACATTATAATTTTTTAATTACAAAAAATATTATTTATATTATAATTATAAAAAAGTATAATAATTAAAAAATTAATATATTTAATACTTATAATAAATATAATAAAATCTATATACAAAATTAAAGCTATAATTAAACATAATTAGGCAAGTACTAAAGAGGTTTAAAGGATAAGTCAATAGGAAATTATAATTAGAATTTAAATGTGAAAAACAAAAAAAAATAGATTTTTACATTAAAATTAAAATTTTTATTATTAGTTAAAATATTAATCAAATAATTGATAATTAAATTAATTATAATATCTTTTATTAGTATTTATCATTTCATAAAAACACTTAGAGGTCACGCACAACATAGATTTTAATGAAATAAAACCAAATTGAATGTCTTAAACCATTGTGAGAGACTTGAGCAAGAAGATTGAGAACATAAGCATTTGTCAAGATAGGGAATGTTTGATAGGTTGTAGATATTGCAACTTTGAAATCTTCTATAGACATGCATGCAAAATGTGCAAACATCAAATAGGGTGCATGAATAATATGTTGTAATTGGTTGTTATTTCATAGAATACAATAATTTAGTGGTAGAACATTTATAATTTATTAGAAAGGATTTTACAAAACCTCAACTTGAATTAGAAACATTCAATCAAATGCAATATGTATAAATTTGAAAACAAAGAGGAGACGTGCAATTAAGCATGCAACCATGGTTTGTGGATCAAGAGTGGACAATTTGAAGCTCATGTGTTCCCCATAAGCAATCCTTACATGCAAGGGTTAATTTCATTCCTCAAAGTTTGCAGATTGTGGAGAGAGTAAGGATAGTTGAATACATGTATTTGTTTATGGTCTGATAAAGAAATGCAAGTCATCTACTACAATATTTTATGTTATTCATCCAATATTTTAGCAAATCACAATGAATGATCCTCAAAATTGTGAAAACCCATCAATAAAGGTATGCACATTTAATCAAAAAGTTTAACAAAATAGCAGCACACTATGTAATGTACTGAAACTTAAAAAAGATGTTACAGATACCTGTTCAAATTCGCAATTTGCTAACAAGTGTTTGATCTAGTTTTGAAAGTGATATTGAGTACTTGGACTCTTGTTTATCCCTATTGCATTTCAATAGAAACTGAGGTTTGCGAAATGAAATGTGTGTTTAAAAAATAATTACACAAAATGTGTAAAATACATAATAGATAAGATTAAAGATTTAAAAATATAAAGACCTTGTTCGTGGAGTGTATGCAAATCTCAAATTGTTGTTTTAAAAGCAAAAAACATGATTAGTGTATGTTTATGCAAATCTCAAATTATTGTTTTAAAAGCAAGACAACACGATAAGTATTTTTTCTGTTTTGTTCATTTGTTATTCAATAACATAGATAATTAACTCTAATATCTTTTATTAGTGTTTATCTTCTTTTTTAATATATATTTTTTGAAACATTAAAAAAGATAGATTAATAAAATAAGATAATATTCAAATATATTCTTTTAAAAAGAAGATAATAATAAAATATAGATCACAGTATTTTTCTTAGTAATAATATTTAAATACATATTTTTTTTTTATTTTTAAAGCAATACGAAATCATTAGAATTGTATCTACGAGCACTGAAAAGAGTTTTTTGATCAATAAGCTTATTAGTATTTATCTTCTTTTTTAATAATTTTTCTTTTTTCATTTTTGAAACATTAAAAAAGATAGAATATCCTAATAAAAGAATATCATATTAAAAGATATTCTTATGAAAAAAGAAATAACGAAATGTAGAATTTTCCTTTTATGCACATTATTTTCCTTAGTAATAATATTTAAATAATTTTTTAAGGAATGCAAAACCACTACAACTGCTTTTGATCGGTAAAACTTGTTTGGGAGATTTTCTAGCTGAAAAGTTAATTTGAAAATGGTTTAGTGGGATACTAAGGTGGTTCTGAAATGTGAGACAGGTTTAGTGGGCAATTGTGGACAGTGAAGTTCACAATATAAAGCTTATCAGCTAATTAATATATTTTGTAATTATATTAAACTATTATTAAGATATTCTTATATTGTTATGATATAATAATTTATTTTTTTGGTAATATATATTTAATTTTATTAATAATAAAAAGTCTTTACATCATAAAAGTCTAATAATTTTCCACATATCCACCAGAACAATAATTTGCTAAACCCACCATCCACCATTCTAAAACCACACCCAGACTTTACACATGTGTTAAACACTACCATATGTAATTCAAAATCTAACCTTCTGAAATATTTACTACTCTGTCGTATGCTACAAGCTGGATACATCCCCCACACCAAGAGACTAACCTATATCATTTAGTTACATAACAAAATTCACAAACCAACCCAGATGACTTTACAGCTACATTACATATTTTTCAAAAATTTGCAAATGTGAAACTACATACTGACTCTCGATATCAAAATGCCACAAAAAAACTTGGTTTTCGACAACAATGTTCATCCTCATCGAGCTCTAGTTGTAGCCCTGGTTCTTGGACATCGTGGCACCCTTTTAGGAAACACTAATGCCATCTCATTTGCTTCAAATTCGTATCTTCAGATTGCAAGTTTCAGTGCTTCCCATTCTGTCAAAATGTTCAATTTGTAAACTTCTTTGTTCACCTTTCCCATCCAACAGATTAAGGGGATAATTCCAAATTCTATATCCTCCTCCCCATCCACGATTCCCTCTGAAATATCACTCCCTATGCCCGACATTGCCCATTCTAAAATGGATTCTAGCCCCAACAACAACTCCTCTTCAAATAAAGAATTTGCAACCAAACAAACTGTATCAATATCTTTGGCTAATTCTAGCCTCCAAGCTATCACCATCGATATAATATCTACATACATCCTATAGATCAATTTTTTTTCCATAAACTATGGCACTAACACTCTAAGTACTGCATCAATAATATCATCTGCCTTGATTTTAAGCAATCCATTTAACCTCTCTGGTCGCATCAATCCATAAAATCATGTTTGTTGCTTCTTTGTTGAGACTATGAAGTTTGTTTCCACTGTAAAACCTTACTCCAAAGTCACCACCACTCACTACGCTCTTGAGAAGAAATGTAATGCCCCAAATAACAACTATCCAATCCTTATAAAATTTGCATCCAACAAACCATGATAAGAATTATTATTGAAGTGACTTTCGTCACACAAAACCCCCAAATTTTGCACTTCAGTTGTCTTATCACAAAAATATTTCTACCATATTTATTTTTTCTATCAATTATCACGCGCTCGAGCTCACAATTCAATACAAACCTTCAATTAACATGATTACAATTCTTTACCATGCATCCATCTGCATACTTAACATTAATTACGCCTATCACTTCACTCTTAATGAAATCATTAAAAAGACTTACAGTTTTTCTTTTGATTGAAAAATAATTTTATGTTTAAGATAACTGACCGTCATTCCTTTCAAATTGATAAATTTGAAAAGTTACCATTTAAGTCTTCCTCTGTGAACATCCTGAAATATTCAAGCCTTAATTATTCTTCAACCTCAAACTTTAAGGCCCATTTTGAGAGAGAGTAGCCTCTTTGTTCCCATCTCTACGCACGTGACTAACTTGAAAAACATCTAGTTGATCTAACTACTCTAAGATTGCAATAATATAATTCTATAGATGTCACGCCTCTGTGTTACCTTTTTCTATAGCTCAAACAATTATGAGGGATTCACCTTCCAAGTGAATCCGTCTAAAACCCAATGATCTACCCAGCTTCACTGCTAACAACTTTGCCTTGACATCGACAACATTATTCGTTGCATCTGATAACATTTTACTAACTATGACCAAAGTTTCACATTTGTAGTCCCAAATAATAACCCCAGCACTTGAAGGTCTTGGGTTCCCCTTAGCAGCCCCATCAAAATTTATCTTAACCCACCCTTTATCAGGCTTCTCCCAACAAACCTCCTTCATATTCTTTGCTACACCCTTCCCAACAACCGCTCCACAATTAGCTTTGATCCTAATTCCTGGCTAATTTGCTAGAATTTTCTGATCTCTGAAGGTAAAAGGCACATGAATCTAAATATGAGAAGTAGCAACCCCAACAACTTCCTCGATTGAAAGATCAATGGACTATGTTTTATTCTTTTAGAAGATTTATATTTTCCTAAAAAAAACTTCTATTCTCTCTTTCCACGGTTCCCAAATCAAGATTGAAGGACTAACAACCCAAACACGTGAAAGCATTATTTTATTCTGATTTGTGGGCCAACTATCAAAAAATTCCTTTAAAAAAATTTGCAAAGGCCCATGCCAACCTAATTTATACTTGAGCATATTCTAGTAATCTACAACAGATTTGCAATTTAAAATTAAATGATCGGAATCTTCTGTTGGAAATAATGGGAAGTGTGTACTAAGAGGGAAGGGGTGAATCCGTACCTCCAAAACTTTTAGTTAATTAACCTTTAACCTTATGTAATCAAATCTTTGCTTTACTGATCATATCTATTATTCTTTCTTTATGCATATGATGTCAATTCATAATATTAATTCTATGTAGACATTCATTGAAACATTCATGAAAGTAATTAACACATAACACAAGATATGGTAACGCAGAAAACCCCTGTTAGAAGGTAAAAACTGCAATGGGGATGGCACCCACAAAAACTTCACTATCTGCAGATTGGAAGGGGTCGGTTAAGGCTTACAATTTTGATCACTTCTGATGATCTACCCTATTAGGATTATTATATGGAGACCGGTTAAGGTCTACTTTGTTAAGAGCTTTAGCAACACTGTTTAGTGTGCACTCAGTTAAGAGATTTTTAATAAGATTGTTAAATCCACCTTTCTTGAAAGGATTTCTTCTATTTGCTACACTTGTTAGAATGTAGACAAAAATACTCATTGACATGAGTGTATGCAATCTAAAATTGTTGATTATAGATCCATTAAAGTTTACATGTACAATGTATCACCTAATGTGATTGATTAATACCTCTGTTGCTCAGTAGCCTTGATTCTTGGTTCTTGATAACCAAATTCATCTTTTACTATTTTGCTTCTTGAAACTCTCAGTCTGATCCATAGATGTGCTTGTTGGCTACATTCATCATCTTATCCTTCTCAAATGAATGATTAAGAAATCTATTTATAACATAGATTGACCTAATTTAGTTTCATGTATTACAAAACTAACTCTATGATGAAAGGTTTACAACTTGACCTTGATCTCCTAGTTTGCATCTTTTTAATCAGTTAGATTGATTAAAACAATTACAACTATGTTTCTTACTCCTCAAGAAGTGGATTTAAAATAATCAAAACTCTAAATATAGAATATAACTATTTTATCTGACGTGGAAATCAGATTCACTTTTCTCAGGATATAACTGACTTTTGGTGTCTGATGCTCGATTTGCTCTGAAATCAGTTTATCTGTCTTTCAGTATTCCTTTGTTGAACTGTTTGTCAGGTTCCTCTGTATCATCTTCGGGTTGCATTTTCAGTTTAAACTGAAACCTGACTTTCGGTGTAGTGTAACCGATGGTTCATAACAATTGTTTTCTCTTTGCATACTAATGGCAAAACTTATGTCATCAATCTCCCTCTTTGACATTAGTATCAAAAACTGATAAGTGCATAATACTAAAATAAAATTTATAGTATGTACACCATGTATATTACTTAGTCATTTCATGACTCCCCCTATGCATATGATGATATAGTATAGTATATGTGTATGTACACTTGTCTTTATACTATTTCATCCTTTTCACCTTTTTACTATGTGCCTTGTACATATCATTTTCCTTTTCCCCCTTTTTTGATAGTAAGGGAAAAGGTGTATACCTATAGCTTATCAAATATATGAGAGTGAGAGGTCTTCATTTCCTCCATCATCTTCTCCTATTTCTCCTTTAAATGCTCAAGAACCATATGCTCTAATGTGATCATGGCATGCATGTCGTAGATGATGTCTGTTACAGACATATCGGGGGTAGCAATTAGTTGTTTTGCCAAACTTATGTGTTGTTGCAGAAGTGTGAGGTTCGGGAAATGTTGAGCCAGCATCTCGGTAACCTCTTCTCTGAATTGTGATTTTGCTTCCCAAAGTTCTTGTCTTAACCTTTTGATTTCAATTATCTTCTCATAATGAAATTTTATTGCATTTCCATCTGTGGTTAGACTTTGAGCACTTGCATTTAGATCGGAATCAATCTTTGCAATCTTATCATTATTATCTTTTGTGAATTTCTCTAAAGTGCATAGCTTTTGAATTAACGAAACAACTTTAATAATGATTGGATCTAATTCATATGTTAATTCTGAAAGCTTTACCTTATTTTTTGCCATTTCTTGGCTGATCTTTTCTGTCAATTTATATTGGAACTTCTATCCTTCTCGTTCTTCAATAGCCTTTTCTGCATCTACATTTTGTGTTGTGATGGCATCGATGAGAATGACAAGTTGATCTATAATGGGGGCATTGTGATCAACATCAGTATCAGGAACTATTTGTTGTAATATATCTCTTGTATTTTCCAACACTAGAGAATCTTTGTGTTCTTTTCTTAGTTTTTCCTGCATTGCTTTCCTTTGACATATCTCTCTATATTCAATAAGAGATTCATAGTCCAATGTGGTTGGATCACACTTTGGTATTTCAATGATTTCATCAAGTGTGACCTCCAACTTATTCTTCTTGGTTTTCTTCTTCTTCTTTTGTGATGCACCTGTATGAAAAACCATTGCAAGTTTCTCTGCTTGGTCTGATGTGCTACTTGATGGCTTATGTGGTGTTGTATCTTTTTCTTTCTGCTCAGTATTTTCATATTGGTTTCCTGAGGACATCTCCTTATCTACCTTTGGTGTATCTACACCTTCGCCTTTGGTGTCCTTAAGCATGGTATCAATTGTATTATCTTGTTCACCTTTCTCCTTTTGCACTTCATCTGTATCTTTCATTTGTGCATCTTTTTTGGTGTGGTCTCCATCTTTTTTTTCTCCATCGATGACTACCTATTCACCAATTGTATCCTTCTTTTCTTTAGATGTATCTTTCTGTTCATCATTACCCTTATTCTCGGGTGTGCTTGATTCCTTCTCAGGTAACTTCTCCTTATCCAAGATAATGTTGATAGCATGTATCAACAGTGATATTTGTCCTGGTGTGTCTACCTGTGTTGAATCTGTTGTAGTGTCATGTTTTTCAGTTTGGTCCTTGACAACAGTGACATCTTCATCTCTCTGTACTTCATCTGTAGGATCTCCTTCGATAATATCAATAATTTTATTATCCGGCCATGTTTCATCTGCAATGTCCATATCCTTGTTGGCTTGTGTGTTTGATGATTCTTCATTAACATCTTTATCTATGATAATAATATGTTTGGGGCTCTTTTTAGCCACATCATCTTTACTCTGATGTTTGTCGGTAAGAGCAATTTGTGGCTCGAGACTTGTATCCTTTTTAGGCATATCAATTATCTTTCTCCATTCAGCCTCACTCTTCCTATCTAGTTCCAGTAGATGTCCTTGAAGCACTTGGTAAGCTCTCAACTTCGGTGAGAACCTTTTGGAGTCATTCTTCATCATCTCTTCAATCTCCTCCATTTTAGGTTCAGGAGGCATGATAGATACTAGGGTTCTTTCCCTAATCTCTCTCTCAGAGTGTAATGAAAATGTCCATCTTGCCGATAATCTATCCTGAAGTTCTTTTGGCATATTATCTTCCAATTGTATTGGGAGATATTTGAATATACACATCATTTTGATAATTGCCTCTTCAATTTTATTTTGATCCTCGGGATCCAATGTTAGCCATTTCTTAATCTTGTGATCATTGACTGTTCCTGATTTGACAATTGAAGCACATACCTCATCAATAGTTTCAGGAATCTTATTCTTTTCTTTTTGGACAGATTCATCTTTCTCAGTATCTTTGATATCTTCCTTGGTTAGGATTAATTTGCTTCTCCTCTTCGGTGCTTTCATCTGTTTGGTTTGAGGTTTTCTTTTGTAGGTCCTTACTTAACCTTTCTTGATTGGTGAAGGATTTTCATCCTTTTCTGTCTGACTCCTGGTCTTGGATGCAGCAGTAGTCCTAGGTTTCTTTGCTGATGGAGGTAGTGGTGTATCTGACTCTGTGGACTCTGAGTCACTCTCCTTCTCAGCTTCACCGACGGGTGACTGACCCTCAGTTTCTTCTCTCTTTTTAGTTTCCTCTTCATTCACCAATAGCTTCTTCTTAAAGTTCATAACCATCTTATCTTTCTTCCTATCAATCTTCTTTACAACTAAGTTAGTTTTAATCCTTTCTTTGGATTCTTCATAAGTTCCAAACTTAGGTTGTGATTTTTCCAATGGCTCATTTATCAATGCCTTAATAGCATTTGATGGTTGATCAATGTTCACCTCATACTCAAGTGGAGATATCCATCATGTCCTTGGTACATCTGCCTTGACATAGGTTTAGTCTGTGTCCACCATAAAACATTTGTCAGTCTTGAACTTTTCTACTAATAACTCTAGAATTCTCATTCTTTTCTACATTCTTTCTTTGAATCTAGAAAAATATTCATCCATGACTGATTCAAAATTGTCTCCTAGTGATTTGATGAACTCACTAATCTATATGGTCACTGGTCTAGTAGTGTCCCATTTGACATTTCCTATGGATGGGAAGGATTCTTAAAAATAGAAGAATATTCACATGATGAGTGAACCAAACTTACATGAGTTGGACTTTGCAGTTCTTATTGTCTTCATGTTCTCATCCAATTATCTTAGCAGAAGTTCTGATAGATCTAACTGTAGTCCCTTTTTGACAATCTTGTATGGTGTATCCACTACTCCGGATGCTATATTGTTCAACCCGTTAGCTTGAAAGAACTTGTATCCTAAGATACATGCTCCAAATTTCATTTCATCATCGGTGATGGTGGATACCTTTAATCCTCTTCCATCCCATGTTGCTCACGTATTATTATCAATTTCAGCTTTAGGCAAGTGGTTTAGTGCCTTTACCTTAGTGGTTATGGGATAACCGGTAACAACATGTATAACACCCCTGGTTATTGGTTTTGGCTCATCCAGCCATAGCTTTTGGTCATGTATCTTGCTTAGTACTAACTGAATCCATTTGATCTTGAACTCCTTCGTGAACCATAGGGCATTTGTGAGCCCTTTTACCTCAATATGATTATGTTCTTCCTTGATAGTGTCATCATTGTTGAAAATCTTCTTGAAAGCTTTCTCAACTTCCAGGTCTCCTATTTCTTCTATCTTGCAGTGTATGTATGCTCGCACGTCTTCAACGAGCAAAACCCTAGCTAGTATTCTGGAGAATGCACCAGCATTATTGGGTTGTGAAGCAACCCCGGGACATATCTTGTAATGAGGTTCTTTATAGGTTGCATTCTTGATTAGGTTGACCTTATTCTTCTTATCATTCTTTATCTTAGAGATTCTAGACGTAGTTTCCATCCTTTCTGAAATTAGGGTTTTTTCTCGTAAATGAAAGTAGAGTTCTCGGCTATCTTTGTTACTTACTTCAACCTTTGTAGCTGTTAGGAATTTGTTTGGAGTGCAAGGAGTCAATTTGTAGGTGCTCTGCAACCGGGTCGCTTCATGCTCAGGTTTTTCTCTGTCTCTTCGCTCTAATCACTTGGTGAAAAATGAAACCCTTTTTTCGTCTATTTATAGAATTTTCCCTAACTCAAGTCATTAATGCTCAACCACTTCTTGGTGTGTGAAGACGGAGTCTTTGGGTGATACACAATAACATTCTTGGTAGTAACATGATGCTTTGGGGCATATGTTAACTTGTTACGTGTTGTCAATCAGGATTGCGCCATTAGCTTGATATGGAATCTAGCTATCCTGTTGAAACATGGAAACGTTCTCTTTGATGGGGTTGAGAACGAATCTCCGGATTCTAGGCCGGTTCCTCTTAGGTTTGGAATATCACTTGCACAAATTGTATAAGGTAAAGGAAAGGGGAAAAGAAATGCTTTAATGAATCCTAAAACTATGAAGGTGATACACCAAATCTGACTTATAACCTAAATTGATTCGGCATGATTTCAAGAAATGGTTATAATTCTCAATACCCAGACAGTCACGTAACTACAAAAATGTTTCTATGTAAGGATTTGATATTTTTTCAAAGGTAGGGAAACGTAGCTTCACCGAATCAATGCAAAAAATTAAGACACATACAATAGAC
>MU225830.1:201307-229090 GCA_018584345.1 Thuja plicata | reverse complement strand
CTTGTACTTTTATTTCTTTGAATTCTTTACCATTCTGAAATTTTAAACAGCAACTTTGAAACTCAAATTCCAATGCAAAACACTTAGTCAAATTATCAATTTAGTGTAAACAAAAAATGATAACATTGCGTTCACCGACAGATTTCGGTGTATGGCGAAGATAACTTTGTCAACTCACATGATTACCGACGGATCTCAGTTTACACTAGCAACTTGGCCTTTATGTGTTAACCGACGATTCTCGGTAAGTATAGATAGCTTAGCTTTGTATTTACACTGATGCATTTCAGTACGTATTGACCGACAAGATTGTTTTCATAGAATCATAACAAGCAATACCATAATGCATCTTTAATCATGTTGATTTGGTATTTTAACTATGTATAATGGATCTGATGCAAAATATAAATTAGTATAACGCAGTTCCATACTTACTTGATCTGCTTAGGTGGGGGTGGTGATGTCACCAGATCCATTGGATAAGGTGTCACCAATTGCATTGCTCAATTCAACTTCATCAGTGTTTGTAGCTTTCCTCCACATTTTGTTTCTCATCTTCCTGATGTCTTCAATGGTGTTTCCATTGGCAAAGGTGTTGGTCTCTGTCATTCGGTCTTTGCAGTATTTCTTTAGATGACCAACTTTATGACAGTGTAGACATGCCATTCTAGGGTTAGTCCAACTCCTATAATTTCTTGTCCATTATCTCATATAGTTTGCAGCTATGTGACCAAATCTTCCACATGTTGTATAGTTTTCCCATGTACTACAATCCCAAACATATTGGTTTCTGACTCTTTTCAATTGATAGGTAGTTTCTTGACCTTTAGGCTTCCATGCTTGTTTTTTCTTCTTCCTTCATTCAAGAGATGTGTGCCCATGCATTTTTGCAAGTAGGAAAATATTTGTCCATGTACGTTTCCTTCTTTGGTTGTTTCACCTCAGATTTACATTCATATGCTTTATGACCTTTCTTGTTACATTTATAACAAATTCCTATGAATGAAAATGTGGATTTAGGTATACCTTTCATTTTTCTCCTGCAAACATTTGATGGGTGGCCTTGCCTTCCACAGTGATTGCATGTCAGCTTTCTTGGTCTTGGATTTGCATAGACATTCTTTGGATCAGCTTGGTTGGGTGATTCTCCATTCTCAGTATAGCCAAGTCTGGTGTTTTTGTTGGATCTTCTTTCTCCATCCAGAAAATCATCCATCCTTTTGTTTCTTTCTTTAGCTCTCTTGATTATTTCATTATATTGTTGCTGAATTCTTACTTTATGTTTCATCTTTTCATTTTCTTCTCTTAGCTCACCAATAGCTTCTATTCTTTCAATGAGTTCTGTATTCATTATGTTTGCCTCTTAACTCATAAGAATAATCTGATTTGTGATCTCATGATGATGTTTAGTAAGTCTTTGTATTTCTGACTCTTTCTCTTGTAGATTTTTAGTAATCTTCCTCCTATCATCAATAACTAGTGTTCTTTCTTTCTCAGCTTATCTAGCATTGTTCATGACATCAATCATTCTTACCATCTACATCTCTTGACCTATTTGTAGAGATTTTACTTGTCCAGCCAGATGTTGATTGATTTCATTTAAGATTGTGATGCTTTCTTCATATGTGTCTGATGCTTTGCCAGTTGTAGATCCTGAAGACTCAAATAAATCTGGTATATCTTCTTCATGATAGTCTTTTTCATTGTTCCGAGTTGCCATAACTTTTCTTTCATCCAGTAGGTCTCTCATTTTGTTTCTTGCTACTTTGTACTATTCATAGAAGATCTGTATCTCTAGCTTCTGATTCTCAACACTCTTCTCAAGCCTGTACTTCTCCATTGTATGATCTTTTCTCTTAAGTTTTTAAACTTTTCAAATAAGAGATCTAGCTTTGATACCAATTGTTGGAAATAATGGAAAGTGTGTAATGAGAGGGGAGGGGTGAATCAGTACCTCTATAACTTTTAGTTAATTAACCTTTACCCTTATGTAAACAAATATTTTCTTTACCAATCATATCTGTTGTTCTTTCTTTATGCATGTGATGTCAATTCATAATCTTAATTCTATGTAGACATTCATAGAAATATGCATGAAAGTAATTGACACATAACACAAGATATGGTAACACAGACAACCCCTGTTAGAAGGTAAAAACTGCGGTGGGGATGGCACCCACAAAAACTTCACTATCTATAGATTGGAAGGGGTCAGTTAAGGCTTATAATTTTGATCACTTCTGATGATCTACCCTACTAGGAGTATTAAGTGGATATTGGTTAAGGTCTACTCTGTTAAGAGCTTTAGAAACACTATTTAGTGTGCACTCGGTTAAGATATTTACAATAGGATTGTTAAATCCACCTTTCTTGAAAGGATTTCTTCTATTTGCTACACTTGTTAGAATGTATACAAAAATACTCATTGACCTGAGTGTATGCAATCTACAATTGATGATTACATATCCATTAAAGTTTACATATACAAAGTATCACCTAATGTGATTGATTAATACCTTTGTTTCTTGATAGCCTTGATTCTTGTTTCTTGATAACCAAATTCATCTTTTGTTGTTCTGCTTCTTGAAACTCTTAGTCTGATCCATAGATGTGCTCATTGGCTACATTAATCATCTCATCCTTCTCAAATGAATGATTACAACACCTATTTATAACATAGATTGACCTAATTTAGTTTCATGTATTACAAAACTAACTCTATGATCAAAGGTTTACAACTTGACCTTGATCTCCTAGTTTGCATGTTTTTAATCAGTTAGACTGATTAAAAATATTACAATTATGTTTCTTGTTCCTCAAGATATGTGTTAAGGTTTAGAATTACCACCCCAACTCAGGCATTGGGGCTTTGACAGTATCCTATCCTAACAATGGAAACCTTCTCTAGTTGTGGGTGGACTATGATTGAGAAGGAGTCTCCGGATTCTAGGCCGGTTCCTATTTGATATGGGATATCACCTTTTGATTAGTAACTTAATGGGAAAAAGGGAAAAAGGGAGCTTTTGAAAACAAAACTGGAAATAAAAGTAAGGTGATACACCAAAATTGGGGTCAAACTTTCTTTGGACAATAATGCAGAAAACCCTAACTTATATGCTTAAGCTTGGTACTTTGGATCTCTGATCAACATATAGGCTAATCAAATCTTACTAATAGGGTTGAACCATGAATAGCTTGGCTAATCAGCAAACATACAGATTTCTCACAAGGCTTTGAATTGTTGATTACCTATGGAAGGAATATAAAACTCACTTCTTTCAGATATCAATTTAATAAAACACTTGCAAGAAAAGATGAAAACAGGATGTGAAACTCAAACTCAAAAGCATCTAGAAAAAGAATGAAATGTCTACTTTATTATCCTCCAGAAATCTGATAGAATAGATTACAAAAAATGGTCTCCAAAGACATCTAGGAACAAGAAGTTCACTATATTCCCTATTTCCGGAATCTACAACCCAATGGATACAAAATGCATAAAAAGGCTATAGGAACAAGAAAGTTCACTAAGAGCTCTCCTTTCTAAAATCTTGAACCCCCTACAAATGAATATGAGGCTCAGTTATATAGCCTTCAAGGCTAATTTTGAAAATGAAATCTCCCTCCAAAAATCTCCTCTAAAATAGATAGACCCCATGAAAATTAGGCCCAATTGATGCCTATAATATAGCTTTAATAAAAGCTCTCCATGATCCCTCTAAAACCCTAAATTTAAGGCATAATACATGCCTAAACCTAGCCTTAAACTCAAATTTTGAAAATGAATTCACCTAATGTTGGCATCTTTAAACTATATTTTTACAATAATATTACCAACCCATTCAAAATCCTAACCCACAACATGAACACCCACTATATTTGCATAAAAAACACAAACTCTAAAGCATAGTCGACACCATAGTATCGTCAATATGACCCATTTCTAAACAATAACCAATCTCCCACAAAATATCAATGTATCCATCAACTAATTAGTTGTCATGGCATGTGATTTATAGGGTCTTTACTACCTATGCATTATGGACTCCAAAACTCTATTGAATTTGACATAGGCATTGATAGCCATTTCATTTTCGCAATCTACAGCTTTGTATTGGGAGATGAATAAGGGATTTCAAAAACCCTAGTTCACTGGTTGTGCCACCATGCTACTTCTTCTTGTGCTCTCTATATTTGATCTGGAGCTGGAGTTCACCATTACTATCTGGGAGTGGAGTTATAACCTGGATTTCTTTTTTTCTAGTCAAAAGAACTAGGATAGTGGTCGGTTCTTAAGTGCATGCTCACTGTTTGTGCTTGAGCTCGGGCTCTGCTTTTTAGAGTGGAGTTTCACGCACTATTTATGTATGAGCTCAAGGTGTCCATAATGATAGTGACGTATGATTATGCCCGAATCTCAAGCTTCTATTTGGAGTTAGAGACAAAATTTTGGTCTCTACAAACACCACATGCTTTTTCCTGATCTGCAGGCCTCTGGTTATTCATGGAGCTCGAGGTCTTGCTAGAATAAAGTGCACGTACTATTTTATGGCATGAGATCAGGCTCTCCATAATGTCGTGGACTCCTCAAACTCAAGTTGACTCATTGATGTGAGACTGGGACTGCGTGGGCTTCATTGACCTTCAAACCAGAGATAAGTCGCCCTTCTCTTTATCTTCTGCATTGTCTTCTGTATCAGTGAAGTCACTGTTGTATTCATCTTCGCATGAGCACTCCTTTGCAACAATAAATAAATACCACATAGCTTTTGTTGTCAGAGAGAGGTGGAGCCTCATCTCGGTTAATATCTGTAGTTTATTAATAGACAAACATTGTCGACTTTAGTGGCATTGGTTCTTTTCTTGTATAAATGGGGTTCCTTTGTGTTTGTACTTATCGTTGACTCCTCCATTGTTGTCTATACTTATCCTCATACTATATTCTTAGGCTCCATGCCTGAACACACACTGTCTGAGACAAAGAGCTTGCTGTTATTGTCGTTAAATTTGTGCTCTTCCCTATTTTGTCTGTTGTAACCACACATTTTTTGCTTAGCCCGACCCTCTCACTATTGGATGGTTGTCTTTAGCTTGGCACTAGAAACAATAGAAGCTCATCTCAATGTCCTAGCAACATGTATATTTATATTATTTGGTCTCTTCGACTTCAGTAAGAAACGTTATTTTTACTTCAAATATTTACATATGCATTTCAACTTTTCTTGAAGTTTTGATGTCTGTGGGGTTCGAGCAGGGGCTCGTGACACCCACAAATACTAACGTGCTTAGCTATTCAACACTAAAGTGCATCCTTTTATATTTTCTCTTAGATAATACTATTTGCTCTGTATTTGATGAATTCTGAACTTGATACCAACTGTGTTAGAATATACATTGTCCAATGTCCATGTGCTTTGGTGCCACTATGAAAATCACTGCACCTTTTATATACTTTAAACAAAATCATCATTGATAACATGTATAAGAGTAACAACATTTTAATTTATTGATAATTCTGGCATATATACTGCATTTGGACATCTTTTCCTTTATCATGTAAACTTATAACAGCCTTTGATAATATTGTTCTTACTCTTCTGGCATCTGCATATCAACATCCATAGTGCCAAAATTGTAACATCATGTATGCACCCTATAGTAACTTGTTATGTACTACATTTATCAACCTTCTACATCTGCATACATCACTTAATGTTTATGTATATTTGCATACTTGTAAAAAATCTGTCATATTTATGCACAAATGATGTCATACACTCTAGCTTTGATTTGTTGTTATTGCTTGCACATGTTGAAAACTTGCACATGTAAATGAAGTTCAAGCACGGGCTTGTGACACTCACTACATCTTTTAAATACAACAAAGGTTTTTATAAAAATATGTCTCTTTGATGTCATTATTCTGTTAATGCAGATGTATACCTTTCTACTGCATTGATATCATCGGTTAATATGCAGTTCAGGGAGTTTGACTGATGTATGGTTCTCTTTAGTGAACTATGTATTGCTTAGATCCAATTGGATCTAACATATTTTTCTTTCCATGATGATGCAGGAAATAGGACTAACAGAAGACCTAGGATGTAGGACAGACAAAAACAAGACCAAGACATGAAGACTTCAGATGACGCAAATGAACAAATCTAGAAACTAGAAGACCTTTTAAAGGAAATACATAGATCCCTAGGCTTCATCATGCCTTTCTCTTACTTTCTTTTCTGCATATGTCCTCTAAGTTTCAGTATGCAAGATGTAACCTTGAAGGAACACTTGTCTAATACATTCAGTTTGAATGCACAGTGTAATGATCATTTATGAATCTGAAATTTTGAACCTGATCACTACTTAGGGTACAATTGCAAATTTGATAATATGAAATGTAATAGCAATGTATGCATCTTCATTAGTTGCATAGTAATGTCAAAGAGATGTTTTTTTATCCAATTTTTTACTGTTATGATTTCTATCCCGCATGTGAAAAATATGGGTAACAATTCTGGCGACCTTTGATGGATGTATGCCTGCTTGACATTGGGACCAGTAGCCTAAGACAGTCCATTGAGAATTGAGTTTGTTAATCACCTATGGAAACCCTAAACCTAGTCTGTGGATATAAGAAAACCCTTTCTCAATGATTGCGTGTAAGTTTATGGTTTGTGGTAGTGAAGCAAAAACTTCATTACCACAAATTGTAAATGTATTCTTGATTATTGAGGAATTATTTCCTTGTATTCACAGATTTTGACATCAACCTTGGGAGACCTTGGATCTTGAAGACTTATTGAAAAATGGGAAAACTAAACTAAAACTGACCTAATTGGGCTTGACAGCACTTAGGGAAACTGGAAAACTAACCTACCCTAACCTAACCAGCCATAAACTCTGCTAAACAAAACCATTTACTAGCTCATTGAAATATTTGCCCTTTCTCATCAAATTGCAATGATGCACATGCTTATTGGCAAATAAAAGATAAATGAAGAATGAAGCAACCAGCTCATGCAACCTTTTAAGAAGAGAGGAAGTGTTTTGACCTACTTTGCTCTGCTGGTAGAAATCTGAATCAACATGATGCACTGGATCTTCCCCACCAACCTCCTCACAATCAGGAGTTGATGTAAATGGGGACTCTTGTTTTCTCTCCAACAAGGCCACATGCCTGATTGGACAACCTCTAGAGAGTATGAACCTAGAGCCTTCCTTGCTGATTTCTTTACTTTCCTCTGGTTCCTCATGGTTGTCTTGCATCATTAGAAGCCATGTGAGCTCCTCCTCCATGGTCAAAGGACTGTCATGTTCTGTTAAATCAGCTAGGATCTCATCAAAACTATTGATCCACTGGGAATCAGGAGCACTTGGTTCCATCTCGCATTCCTGCACACAATCTTTAGAAAGAATTTCCTCCAAAATAGAGCACCCTTGAAAAGGAACATATTCTGGTATCTCAATAGCAAGATTTACACAGAAATCTGCAATAATGTTATCAAAACAATTCTCTAAGATTTGATCAACTTCTTTATCATGAACACTTTGTTGTGTTGATGTGACTAGAATCTCCTCTTCCTTCTCTTGATCAACAAAAGAGGGTAACTCCTTAAAGAAAAGCGTGACCATCTCTTCTTGCTCAAAAGAGTCTCCTATAGCCAATGATGTAATTTGTTCACTATCTATCTCAGAATATGCAGGCATATTTGCAACTGAATCCAATACCTCTTGTTCTGTCAAATTAGAAATAATAACCTCCTTTTTAGCTTCTTTTTCTAGAGATGACTCACATGGAATCACCTGGATAATATTTGGCATTTGGAATCTAGGGTGCTTAGTCCATGAGGGCTGCCATGACAACTTGTTATCTTTCTCATTTGGTTCTGCTTCATAACACATCTCTGACTGAGAATCAATAAAGTGGGTTGGTTTACCATGCTCACTCAGGGGCTCTTGTATGGGCTATCTTATTTCTTCTGTAGGCTTATAACTTGGAATCTCTAGCTTGGATCCTTCTTGGATTGTAGGCTGACTAAGGGCACAAGAAGCTGCTTGAGCTTCTAGCTCCCTTAGTCTTTCCATTAACTGCCTCATTTTCTCCTCTTTATATGCAACTTGCTTGGCATACAACTCTTGCTCATACCTTTGGGCCTCCATCTCTTGCTAGTGAATGTGAGATTGATAAGATAGCTCCTCTTGATGCATGCCATACTCTTGCTCTTTCTCCACAGATCTCATTTGTTCTTGAAAGTTCCTCAGAATATCATCAAGGCTCATGTTCGGAACATGCTGGGGATAATTCTGAGAATCCTTAAAGAAACTGCCTTGTGGCTACTGATACGCATGCTGCCAAGAAACTTGCTGCTGGGTTGGAGGGTGGTAAGCATGAGATGAATGTTGTCCTTCAAATTATAGAACAAAAACAATAGCATGACTGTGTTGATATGATTTATATTCAGTGAACGGAGGAACACCTTCATAAAATGGAGGATAGTGATCCATCTTAGGCATCAAATATGCATAAAACCAGTAGATATAACCTTAGAGTTGCCAGATATGCATAACATTGACCTCCTAAAGGCCTCCAACCTGCTTGATGCATATAAAAAACCAGCAAGAACTGTGAAATCCATAACCCTCTGGTCCCGCCGGGCGTGCCAAAAACTATTAAGGTTTAGAATTACGACCCCAACTCAGGCATTGGGGCTTTGATAGTATCCTATCCTAACAATGGAAACCTTCTCTAGTTGTGGGTGGACTATGATCGAGAAGGAGTCTCCAGATTCTAGGTTGGTTCCTATTTGATATGGGATATCACCTTCTGATTGGTAACTTAATGGGAAAAAGGGAAAAAGGAAGCTTTTGAAAACAAAACTGGAAATAAAAGTAAGGTGATACACCAAAATTGGGGTCAAAATTTCTTTGGACAATAATGCAAAAAACCCTAACTTATATGCTTAAGCTTGGTACTTTGGATCTCTGATCAACATATAGGCTAACCAAATCTCACTACTAGGGTTGAACCATGAATAGCTTGACTAATCAGCAAACATATAGATTTCTCACAAGGCTTTGAATTGTTGATTACCTATGGAAGGAATATAAAACTCACTTCTTTCAGATATCAATTTAGTAAAACACTTGCAAGAAAAGATGAAAACAAATGTGAAACTCAAACTCAAAAGCATATAGAAAAAGAATGAAATGTCTGCTTTATTATCCTCCAGAAATTTGACAAAATAGATTACAAAAAATGGTCTCCAAAGACATCTAGGAACAAGAAGTTCACTATATGCCCTATTTCCAGAATCTACAACCCAATGGATACAAAATGCATAAAAAGGCTATAGGAACAAGAAAGTTCACTAAAAGCTCTCCTTTCTAAAATCTTGAAACCCCTACAAATGAATATAAGGCTCAGTTATATAGCCTTCAAGGCTAATTTTGAAAATGAAATCTCCCTCCAAAACTCTCCTCTAAAACAGATAGCCCCCTGAAAATTAGGCCCAATTGATGCCTATAATATAGCTTTAATAAAAGCTCTCCATGATCCCTCTAAAAACCTAAATTTAAGGCATAATACATGCCTAAACCTAGCCTTAAACTCAAATTTTGAAAATGAATTCACCTAATGTTGGCATCTTTAAACTATATCTTTACAATAATATTACCAACCCATTCAAAATCCTAACCCACAACATGAACCCCCACTATATTTGCATAAAAAACACAAACTCCAAAGCATAGCCGACACCATAGTATGGTCAACATGACCCATTTCTAAACAATAACCAATCTCCCACAAAATATCAATGTATCCATCAGCTAAGTAGATGTTGTGGCATGTGATTGATAGGGTCTTTACTACCTATGCATTATGGACTCCAAAACTCTATTGAATTTGGCATAGGTATTGATAGCCATTTCATTTTCGCAATCTGCAGCTTTGTATTGGGAGAAGAATAAGGGCTTTCAAAAACCCTAGTTCACTAGTTGTGCCACCATGCTTCTTCTTCTTGTGCTCTCTATATTTGATCTGGAGCTGGAGTTCACCATTACTATCTGGGAGTGGAGTTATAACCCGGAGTTCTTTTTTTCTAGTCAAAAGAACTTGGATAGTGGTCGGTTCTTAAGTGCACGCTCATTGTTTGTACCTGAGCTCAGGCTCTGGTTTGTAGAGTGGAGTTTCATGCACTATTTATGTATGAGCTTGGGTTGTCCATAATGATAGCGACATATGATTATGCCTGAATCTCAGGCTTCTATTTGGAGTTAGAGACAAAATTTTGGTCTCTACAAACACCACATGCTTTTTCTTGATCTGCGGGATTTTGTTTATTCATGGAGATCAGGGTCTTGCTAGACTGATGTGCATGTACTATTTTATGGCATGAGATCGGGCTCTCCATAAAGTTGTGGACTCCTCAAACTCAAGTTGACTCATTGATGTGAGAATGGGACTGTGCGGGCTTCATTGACCTTCGAACCAGAGATAAGTCGCCCTTCTCTTTATCTTCTGCATTGTCTTTTGTATCAGTGAAGTCACTGTTATAATCATATTCGCATGAGCACTCCTTTGTAACAATAAATAAATCCCACATATCTTATGTTGTTAGAGAGAGGTGGAGCCTCATCTCAGTTAATGTCTGCAGTTTATTAATAGACAAACATTGTCGACTTTAGTGGCATTGGTTCTTTTCTTGTATAAATGGGGTTCCTTTGTGTTTGTACTTATCATTGACTCCTCCATTGTTGTCTATACTTATCCTCATACTATCTTCTTGGGATCCATGCCTGAACAAGCACTATCTAAGATAGAGAGCTCGTTGTTATTATCGTTAAATTTGGGCTCTTCCCTATTTATTCTGTTGTAACCACATGTTTTTCTCTTAGCCCAACCCTCTCACTGTTGGATGGTTGTCTTTAGATCGTCATTAGAAATAATAGAAGCTCATCTCAATGTCCTGGCAACATGTATATTTATATTATTTGGTCACTTCAACTTCAGTAAGAAACATTGTTTTTACTTCAAATATTTACATATGCATTTTAAATTTTCTTTAAGTTTTGATGTCTGTGGGGTTCAAGAAGGGGCTCGTGACACCCACAAATACTAATGTGCTTAGCTATTCAACACTAAAGTGCATCCTTTTATCTTTTCTCTTAGATAATACTGTTTGCTCTAGATTTGATGAATTCTGAACTTGATACCAACTGTGTTAGAATATACATTGTCCATGTGCTTTGGTGCCACTATGAAAATCACTACACCTTTTATATAATTTAAACAACATCATCATTGATAACATGTATAAGAGTAACAACATTTTAATTCATTGATTATTCTGGCATATATACTGCATTTGGAAATCTTTTCCTTTATCATGTAAACTTATAACAACCTTTGATAATATTGTTCTTACTCTTCTGGCATCTGTATATCAGCATCCATAGTGCCAAAATATGTAACATCATGTATGCACCCTGTAGCAACTTGTAATGTACTGCATTTCTCAACCTTCTGCATCTGCATACATCACTTAATATTTATGTATATCTGCATACTTGTAAAAATCTGTCATATTTATACACAAATGATGTCATACACTCTAGATTTGATTTGTTGTTATTGCTTGCACATGTTGAACACTTGCACATGTAAATGAGGTTCGAGCACGGGCTCTTGACACTCACTACATCTTTTAAATACAACAAAGTTTTTATAAAAATATGTCTCTTTGATGTCATTATTCTGTTAATGCAGATGTATACCTTTCTACTGCATTGATATCATCGGTTAATATGCAGTTCAAGGAGTTTGACTGATGTATGGTGTTCTTTAGTGAGCTATGTATAGCTTAGATCCAATTGGATCTAACATCTTTTTCTTTCCATGATGATGCAGGAAACATGACTAACATAAGACCTAGGATGTAGGACAGACGGAAACAAGACCAAGACATGAAGACTTCAGATGACGCAGATGAACAACTCCAGAAAGTAGAAGACCTCTTAAAGGCAATACATAGATCCCTAGACTTCATCATGCCTTTCTCTTACTTTATTTTCTGCATATGTCCTCTAAGTTTTAGTATGCAAGATGTAACCTTGAAGGAACACTTGTCTAATACATTCAGTTTGAATGCACAATGTAATGATCATTTATGAATATGAAATTTTGAACCTTATAATATGAAATGTAATAGCAATGTATGCATCTTCATTAGCTGCATAGTAATGTCAAAGAGATGTATTTTTATGCAATTTTTTACTGTTATGATTTCCATCCTACATGTGAAAAATATGGGTAACAATATGGATTTAAAACAAATCAAAACTCTAAATATAGAATATAACTATTTTATCTGACATGGAAGTCATATCCACTTTTCTTGGGATATAACTGACTTTCGATGTCTGATGCTCGGTTTTCTTTGAAATAAGTTTTTCTATCTTTCGGTGTTCCTCTGTTGAACTGTCTGTCGGGTTCCCTTGCTCTGTCGGGTTCCTCTGTATCATCTCCGAGTTGCATTTTTGGTTGATAACAACTATTTTCTCTTTGCATACTAATGGAAAAACTTATGTCATCATCTTCTTCAACTTCTTCGCACATAACATATCTAGTCAGTCCATAGAAACCAATTCTCTTTCTTCTCTTACCAATTAAGATTCTCCCCTTACCTGCAAGCCATATGAATGATCCTTCCTTTGGAAGACAATCTTTACCCCAAAATAATTTTGTTGGCCATTTTTCAACCACCTCAACCCTATCTAGGATCTAATATCCTAACTTCACTTAATAGTTTCCACTTTTGTTACACACCAGACAATCTTGTGTTTCTTTTGAGTTAAAAAGATATTTCTATTCTGAAACAAAGTTCTCATTAAGTCTAATTATTGGTCTAATAAACCTAGACCATCAACACTTTTCCACTCTCATTCATGACCAAGTTGACTTTGTTTTAGCTCTAAATAATCACTTGCTTTATCTTCCCACCTCATTAAAATAGGTTCTTGGATCATGAAGCTCTGTTTAGTCCTTTAAATCTAAGAATCCACTCTAGGATTCATCCCAGAACTTAGCTTTTAGACTATTTCCAACTTTCCAAGTAATATGATCAATGATTACTAGCCTACAATCAATAATAAAATTCCAAATAGCAGACCCTTTGGGTGGATTTCAAATAGTCAAAATCTGATTGTCTGCATTACTGGCTAGATATTTAGCCTTTACCACATTTACCCACAATAAATCAAGATTCAAATTTATGCTCCAAACTAACTTCGTCCCCAAAGCTTCATTCATCGGTTTCTAAACTTCGGTGTCTTCTCCTCTATGTTCCTTGACCTTACAAATTTTGCTCCAAGCAAGAAGATGGAGTTTGTCTTCTTCACTAGCCATGTTCCAAAAGAATTTATGAATTCTTTGAGCTATCACACAAATCCTACATTTATCTATTGCATGTTATAGATTGTGTCCATGCATGTTCCTACCTATGCGCATACAACAAACAAGAAACTGGGATACCAACAAACATACATGTATAATCAGACACCCACATATTATTATCAAAATCTAAAATCCATTTGTGGATCCCATTGAGGACCTAAAAAAATGTACACCATTGAGGACCTATATCCCTACCCTTTTCACAAATTATTGTACATGCAACCCTTTCCTCCTAATTTTGAAACACCTAAACTTAACGGGTATAAGGAGAGACAAGACCCAAGAGACCATATTTGAGTGTTCTTCATGTCTTGTATAGAGGTTTCCTATAATGAAACTTACTTAATGTGCCTCTTTCCATGAAGTCTTAGTTGGAAACTCTTGATAAACATATGGATCTTTTATTTGGTTGGTATGTGAAAGGAGGCCTTAGAAGCTAGATTCCTCCAAATTTTTAGGAATGAAGAGAATATTTTGCCATTATTTTGTTTGGTGTTACAAAGATCCATTAATGTGACTTCAGTGACAATGTTGTGAGAGTAATGGGAAATGAAATTTTCTATTAGTTCATTCCAAGATCTTATACCTAGAGGTAATCGAGAGAACCGCTCCGTGGTAGACCCACTAAGACTTCATGGAAATAGTCTCATTAGATAGGTGTCATCATGGGCTACCACTATAAATGTTGTGAATAATTCTCTAATATGATCACGACAGTCACCCGTTTCATTATATTTATCAAATTTGGGTGTTCAAAGATAACTGGAAAAGGTGGCATGTATAGTGTCTTATCAAAGGGATAAGGGAAAAGATCTTCCAATTAGTCTAAACTTTTCTTACTTGTTGTTGAAGGGTATGTATTTGTTCTACTAGGACTTTAGTAGGTGTAAGTGGGGTATGTATTACGTTAGGGCCAATAAGGGGATTCCTAGTGAGATAAATTTGTGTGTGATTGTATGTGGGTTGGTATCTGTGGTTTGCATTGGAAATAGGTGAGTAAGATAGCGCTACAACTTGGGGTGGCAAAAAATAATTGAATGGATTGTGCCTAGTTGTCATGTTTTGACCTAGAAGATTAGGCATCCCTTGATTGCAAGGATTTTGATTGATTAGGGGTTGGTTGTAGGGTGCCCATTGAAGAATTAAACGTGTTCCTTGGTTAAGGGGCACACATTATTGAACAACACTATTTTTTTTGTAGTCTCTTGGGAAACTGTGTTATTTGGTCTAGAGGATTTGACGTACTTGTCTGACTAGGTGGTGCAACTGTGCCAGATGAACATGTTCTCACAGTTTAAGGATTGATCATAGGATTAGTTTGAGATGTAGTGGAAGGTGCAATTACATTTATGGTAGCACTATTTTTAAGAGTATTTATAGCAAAGAGTGGGTTATTGTACTATTTCCCAAATGAAGTGGAGGGTGTCATAACTCGGTGTTGTTGTGAGATGTATTGCCAGAAGTTATGGTTGAGGAAATTTGTGAGGATGATGACATTTGGGAAATCCCTATGGACAATTTTTGGGTTGATGGTGCATTTTCCATGATGGTAGACGTACCAAATCTTGTGGGAATTTTGGCTCCATTTTGAGCAAGCAAGTAAAATTATTTGATGGATTCAGCAGACAACAGTGTGTCCATAATGACCATAATCATAGGGTCTTGTAGTGCTTGATTGATTTCATCTTGGGTACACTGTGCCCTAATGTTTTCAACTAAAAATTCATCTCCTGGTGGAGGTATAGGGAGTAATGGAAACAATGAAGTGTTTCCCCTATAATTACGTCATAATGTCCTAGGTGTGCTAGAATCCATGTCACTAGTTGGGTTGTACATTGGGTCATTTTTGGGGTCCATTTGGTCTTTGGTATTTTGTGATCTTGTGATTGGCATATGAAAAATGACTATAAGGCATATGCAAGATGAAAGGTAGGTAAAATCAATTGGATTTTTGATATTTTGGGAATGCAATATGCAGAAAGGTAAATGACAACTATATGAGACTATTTTTTTTTTGAATTTTTTGGATTTTTTTAGATGCAATATGCATAAAGGTAAATGATAATTGTATGAAATATGATGATTATTGAGCTATGTATGAGATTAAAATGATGTCTAAGATATGAACAAGGTACCCTTAAGAGAAAGTTTGGAAACTTTGAAAGCAATATTTCTAGGAAAATCCTAAGTGGTCGGGAGAATTCTCTTGACCTCAAATTTAGGACTAAAAGGACAAATTGATAAAAGGTTGTTAATGTAAAGATGATATTTCTAAAGATCACTATATGGATATCCAAAAAGATATGTTTTCTAATGTCAAAAGGTGACTCTAAGGGTGGAATATTCAACCTTAGGGAATGCAACCTATGTATTTTTATTTTTCTTGGGTTTTTAAGTGCAAGGGTGTGCTAAACATGCAAGGATATGACTTCCTATATGGAAGGATATGTTAAAAATGCAAAGGTATAATTTCCTAAATGAATATGCAGTCTTTGATTCCAATTACAGGAACATATAAATCTGGATGGAGGTCGAGGAAAAATCTAGAAACCCAAAGTCTAGTTTGATATAGATTTCAAATTTCTTAGAAAATTGTGTCAAATGATTATGATAGTTGCATTTCAGAATTTATCAGTTTTGATGCAAGGAAGTAGTAGTTGTGATGCAAGATAGTAAAAGATGTGGCTATTGAACAACAATTGCATAGCAGGACATGATAGTTGTGTAGCATGAATAGGTTAATTATGTTGTAGAGTTTTTAGTTGAGTTGCACTGTTCTGTCAAATGTGTCTTATAATATGTGTAATGTCAATTTTGTATTTTTTTGTCAAATTTAAGTGATTAAAAATACATACTAAACAATATGGTTGGTATGATAAAAAAAGATAAGAACAACCTATGGAAAAGGCAAGTACTCTCCTTGTTAAAATCCTTTACAATAAAATATCACATTCAATTTGGATAGATAGAATCTTGGTAGCACTAGCTCCCCCTTACACGACACTCACTTCTCACGCATACCAAGCTTCACATTTCTCAAGACTAGGAGATCTCAATAACTTTTAGTCTCAAAAAGTGGGATACATGAGGGGTGTCTTTGGGCTACACGTTTCACAAACCCTGTGCCAACAAGTAGAAGGAATTTTTGGCTCTACAAATAAATGATGTTTAGTAAGGTTTGGGGCACTAGCCAATAATGGGATGCATGGGTGAGACACTTAAGTCTCTAGTCAACCATGTTGACTCCTTAGGCACGCTCATCTGATGTGAGCTATTACTAACAAACTGAGCCCGAGATGACTAGTGTAAAATTAGAGTTTACTTATAGTCTTATTTATATAGCGATTGTGGGATTTAACGGTTTGAATTTTTCCCCTAGTGTGATGAAATCCATAGGCAAGCCTATCTAATAAAATAAAAAGTGTATCTATCCTAAATAGAGCATGCATGCACACCAGACACACCAGCCACGGGGTTCAATAAATCAAAATGTTATTTTATCTAAAAATAGAAAGAAATGGAAAGGTTCATTTTAAGCCCCAAAATGAAATATAAATTATTTCATGATATATAGGAGTTTCTTCATCACCACACGCTAGAAATTAGATATTAGTAACAAAAAGCACTAGATCTAGAAATAAGAAATCCTCATTATGGAGATTGCTCATATTAATGATCAAATTATATTTATCACAATAAGCCAATATTGTTCGAAAATAATTATTGAAAACCTCTTTAAATTCAATGTCCTTTTGATGTTCTTCAACTTTTACAGCACGTGTGAAACTTTGATTAGCCTAGCTTTCTTCATTTCTTCTTCTGTACTCGAGAGGATGCCTCAATTTGGCTTTCTTATGCTTCTTATTTTTGGGCATCTGTGTCAGGAAATTGTATTGTTTTACAGGTGATTGTGACTCTATTTCTGAAAGTTGCATTGTTTTATGTATGTAGTTGTGGTGTTTGTAAATTAGATGCATTGTTTTACAGTCAATTATGTTGAATTGTCCTACACGGACATAAATAAAATAATGTCAGAACAAAGAAAAATAAGACATCACTAAAAAATAGTCACGTATTTAAAACATGCAATTGTGGCTTCAGATCTACAATTACGATGAATAATCTTGTAAATAACAAACACAATAACCCATAAATTATCAGAAAAGACAGAGTAATTGCAATGATTAGAAAACAATTGCAACTCTGAAACATGTGATTGTGGTGAATAAACAACAAGTCCATTGAGTTCCCTTGTGTATGCACAGAAACTAAATTTGAAAAATCATAATCATCAAGCGTATTCATGTTGGGATCACCATTTTGTGATAGGGGTAAAATATTCATAAACCCGTAACAACCAAGTTAGATCCAACCACAAAGATCTAGATTGATACAAACAATATTCCTAACATCAAGGGAGAATGAAAATATAATCATTGCAAATGAAAAAAATCAAATCAAACCATTGCAACAATCAACAAAACCTCCCTTGGCTCTTTCCTTCTCAATGCAATGTGGGCTCTCATAGTTGCTCAAGTATGAAAGCATGAGAATTCAACATTGTGGTTGTAAAGTTATGAGAATCAAGCCTGATTATATAGCATTTTGGACTTCAATCAGGGTTGGGTGATTGGAGAGATAACAAGAATTGATTGATCAGATGACTAAGCTTGATTGAATAGATAAGTAATTTGATTGAATAGATGACTAATCAGATGACTATGTTGTCAAGTGGTTGTACAACATAATAGATTGGACAATTAACTAAATTGATTGGAAGTAGACATGATAGACTAGATATTGAACTAAATTAATTGGACAAAAGACTAAATTGATAAATCAGAGGACTGAATTGAATAGGGGAGAAGAACTATTAGTCAGTGACAATTAGAAGAGGTGAAAGTGAAAGAATAATTAACATTAAATAAATTCAAAATTTTATTTAATTATGCATGTGAGGAATAAATAAATTAATAAAATTTATTTATTTCCAGAAGAATTAGTTTGCATTGGAGAAATAGACAATTAAATAAATTGATAATTTATTTAATTTTTAAAGATGCACATAAATAATTGGAATTATCACTTAATTATAATGATAATAAAAATGAATACAGGATGCGAGCGATGGCAGAGCAGGATAAAAATCATGATTTACTGCTTTCAATATGCCCTAACTCAATACAGGAATGACATAACTACTTCGAGCCTAATGGCGTATTCAAGCAGAGTTACGGTTTTCTGGCTGGGTTTTCGCAGGTAGTAAATCAAGGGTTGACTCCATTCGGATCTTTGAGGAAGACCTATCAGGTGAATCATTTAACAAAAGTCAATATGGTAAATGATATAAATGCCCATATTTCTTTCTTTGATAGAACTAGGTATGCATTACTCGAAAAGCCTTACCAATATGGGTATCTCTCGAACCCTAATACCAGAGCCATTCAGTTAAATAATCAAACCCTAGGACATGCCTCCCATAGATTTTTCTCTAGGGAACTACCATGAAGAATTACCCATAATGAGAAAATATCCAAAAATGATTGGCGTACTGCTTATAAACAAAATGCCTAGAGATTTAAGCATTCTAGGAATAGGATTACTGGACGAATCAAAAACCTACAAAAAGATACCTTTGAGATGCCCACATTTAATTGGTTCAGTCATCTCCGGATAGAGAATAGCATAGATAAAACTAGAACCATTCCCTACACTCTGCCACATAGACGTTATCCCCTCATCATAATTCTGGAAAAAATTATAATTGTGGGTTATTCTCTTCGCCGTATTGTAGATTCACGAAACCAATTAACTCTAATACTTATGTGAAAGACATAATTATTAAAGGTAATATTACTTTCACAAATGGCTTGATGAATCATTATGCAGCTTTAGGGATTTACAGGAAATGGTATGGTCATGGGTTGGACGATAACAACATTAGATTATGGTTTAATGAAACCCTTAGGGAACAGGTAAGTATGGCTTCTCTAGTTGATAATTGTTTTTATCTGGAATGCAGAGATGATTCGGTTAAAAAAAGATTACTATCAGATGATCACATGTATTATTTAGGGTATGCAGTTAAATTTATAAAATGGAAGCCTAATTTTAAATCTAGTATGTTCGATTGCATCTCTGTACTTAGATGGATAAAATCCCAAACATGCCTATGAAACTTATACATAGTGAAATTTTAACATATATTGGTGGAAACCTAGGAAGAATGATAGGTTTAGAAATGAAACTTCTTAATTCATTAGACATAAAAATGTTGATACAAATAGAGGATAGGAATGAATACCTACGCCATATCAAATTTGAGGCTGACCATATAACTTATCAGTTTAAACCGGAATACTTTTATGGGAATATTTATCATAAAATATGGCTTAATCCTCACCGTGATATTAAAAGAAATATAATAGACTATAATTCGAACCTCAAGGAGTTTTTTAAACATGAAGATGATGTTGTTCCATCTTCAAATTCTATCCTTTTTGAAGAAGGGGAAATATGTGTGTATCCCATATTTCCACAATCTATGGATATCACTCATGGAGTGACTTTTCTGGATTGTGGTGGTTTCGATATTACTAATGTATCAAATTGGAACAAGAAAACTAAGGATCATGTGATTCAAAATGAGTGTAGATCTGATATCTCATAGAATATGAAAGTAAATCTGGTAGAAAAAAAAATTGAGCATAAAAAAGTCAACAATAGTATTATGACAGAACCCTATGAAAATACAGGAATATTGATAGATAAATATTGTATCAGTAGAAAGAAGTGGAACTCTGAAAATACTATTAAAAACACAATAATTAAAACTAAAAAATCTCGGGTTAGGAAACAAGTTATGTCAGATTTAGGTAGTATAATGCCTTATAATGATCAGATATCTACTGATGAGCATCTGGTGGATATATCTGATGAAGAAACCAGTGATGTAGAGGAAAATAAGAGACTAAAAACTAAATAGATTAAAAAAATAATGGAATTAGACAAAAACATAACAATAGAGGATATTCTTCAATATCAAAGTGATATGATAGAGATACCAGCAAGCAAGAATGATATAGGCAAAGATGCTCTTATCATTAGTGACAATTATGGAATGGAATATGACTGTAACCAAATAAGGTCCCTTAATCTCGAGCCATTACAAATTATCCATAAACAAATAGCAGATGGTGCTGGAAAAAGCAATAAGGAAAAATAGGGAACTCTTACATTTAATATAGAAAATAGGTTTAATGAAGATCTAGATGAGAGTGAAATAGGAGAAATTAATGATTTCTTAGGACTAAACCATGATTCTGAGGATGTACTCATTCTTAGAGTTGTAGAATCAATGAGTGAAGGAAACTTGGATATGGTTTCTAATCTGGCCTATGAAACTGAGAGCAATAAGGATAGAACATTAGGCATTGCTATATCCTCTATTGGGAAGGAGAATCTGGATTATCCAAAATAGTCACT
Organism: Thuja plicata; assembly: GCA_018584345.1. Classification (NCBI taxonomy): domain Eukaryota; kingdom Viridiplantae; phylum Streptophyta; class Pinopsida; order Cupressales; family Cupressaceae; genus Thuja; species Thuja plicata. The sequence continues at coordinate 208,149 of MU225830.1, read as the reverse complement.
TAAAAGGGGTAGGAAATCCCTAAAATAATTAAGACAAAAGGAGGGTTCAGATTTAGGATAGGTTAAAATCACATCTATTCTGAATGCAGGGAAGGGGAAGAACCTTCCCAATGTGCCATGAAAATAATTTCATGGAATGTTAGGGGTTTAAATTCCCCTAACAAACAACGCCTTCTTAAGAGAAGTTTAACTTCTCTAGAGGCACATATTTTTTTAATACAAGAAACTAAATTAGGAGAGGAGGGGTATACTAATCTAAGTAAAAAATTAGGAATATGGGAGGTTAAAGGTGTAGATTTAGAAGGAGCATCGGGAGGAATTTTCGTTATATGGAATCCAAGGTTTATTTCTCCAACCTTCCTAGCCTCAAATTCTCATTGGATAGCGGCTAAGATAAATAATTTTAGCAGTAGTTTAGAATTTATTATTATTAATATATATGGGCCAAAATTCCTTCATGAAAATAAAATAGTATGGAAGGAAATTGATACTTTCATACAAAATTATCCTAATATGAATATTTTTTTAGGAGGGGATTTTAACTCTATCTTAGATATAAGAGAAAAATCGGGTGGATCTAAGAGTATTACTCCAACAATGATAGAATTTAAAAAGTGGATACAAATGATCAATTGGATGGATATCCCCTTGGATAATGGGTCATATACTTGGTCAAATAGGAGAATTAGAATTGAATTGATCACTGAGAAATTAGATAGGTTCTTTTATATTGGGGACTTAACAAAATTAAATGTAAACCTTAAAGCTAGTACTGTTGCACACTCACGATCAGATCACTTCCTAATTAAATTAAACCTAGAAGAGGATTTAGCACCCAAAAAGAATCCATTTAAATTTGGAAAAATGTGGCTTAAAGATGAAGAGTGTATGCTTAAGATAGAAGAATGGTGGAAGGAAAAAAATTTCAAGGGATCAAAAACCTTTATTTTAAATGCAAAACTCAAACATTTAAAACATAGATTAATAGAATGGAACAAAGCTCATTTTGGAAATATATTTGAACAGAAGCAAGCCATAGATAAATACATAGAAGAATTAAATGAGGTTATCCTCATAGATGGGATGAATATAGAAACATATAATGAAGAAAAAAATTGTTAAGTAGTTATAAAGATATATTGACAAAAGAGGAGTCATACTGGAAACAAAGATATAGAGAGGTATGGTTAACTGAAGGAGACAAAAATACCAAATTCTTCCATAAAAGCTCTAAAGCCAAATGAAATTTCAACAAGATCACAAGCATTAAAAAAGAAGATGGTACCATACTTGAGACTCCAGAGAACATTGCAGAAGAAGCAGTTAATTACTTCGAAGGAACTCTGAATAATATGGAAGGATCGAATAGATTGGCCCAAAATGAGATTCTAAAAAGTATTCCCAGTATTATAACTAAGGAACATAACAAAATATTAAATGCTAAATTCACTAAAGAGGAAGTGGAAAATGCCTTGAAACATCTTCATCCTGACAAATCCCCTGGTCCTGATGGGTTTCCTAATTTTTTCTACCAACAATGCTGGAGTTTTATTGGGGATGAAGTTGTATCGGCATTAGAGGGTATGAGGAACTCAAGAAGGATACTCCAAGAAATAAACAATACCTTTATAGCCTTAATACCAAAAAAAGATAACCCAGAAATTTTGGATGATTATAGACCCATATCCCTATGCAATACACTATATAAACTATTAACTAAAACTTTAGCAAATAGGCTTAAAATGTTCTTGCATGTGCTCATATCGGAGGAACAATCAGGATTTATTCCTGATAGATCCATACTAGATGGGGTGATTATAGCTCAAGAAGTCATACATACCATTCAACATAACCATAATCCTAGCATGTTTATAAATCTTCATATCAAAAAAGATTATGATAAGGTGGATTGGAGATTCTTGTTCAAATGTTTAGAATCCTTTGGTTTCTCGAGGCAATGGATTAATTTAATCTTTGAATGCATCTCTGGGCCAAAGATGTATGTTATGGTGAATGGTAACCCTTCCGGTTTTTTTAATATCACACAAGGTATTCGACAAGGTGATCCCCTATCTCCTTTTCTCTTCATCATTATGGCAGATGCCCTAGGTAGAACATTAACTAAAGCAAAGAATGAGAACATGATATGTGGTATCAAGGTAATTGAGGAAATGGAGGCGTGTAGACATCAACAATTTTTTGATGACAACCTTCTCTTGGTAGGGCTAATGAAACAAAAGCTAGAACAATAAGAGATATACTAAACCTGTACTCATTGGCCTCTGGACAATAAATAAATAAAGGGAAATTTGAGATCTATTTTTTAAACACATCTAATGATGTCCAACAAAGAATATGTAGGATACTAGAATATAAAATAGGAGAATTCCCATGCAAATACTTGGGGCTCCCCCTGGATAAGGGCAACATATCAACAAATTTATGGAGCAAGGTGTTAGAGAATATTGATAAAAAGGCCGAAACATGGAAAGGGAAATGGTTAACAAGTGTTGGGAAAATAACTATGATCAAATATGTTCTCTATGCTATTCCTATTTATCAGATGATGTGTCTAAGTATGTCAAGAGGAATAGAAAAGGAAATAAATAAAAAATTAAATTTTTTTTGGCAAGGATCTAATGATAAAAAGCGATTAGCTCTAATTGCGTGGGATAAGATATGTAAACCATTGGAGGAAGGGGGTTTGAATGTTAAGAATATTAAACAAAAAAACATGGCTTTAGGAGCTAAATTAGTATGGAAAATGTATAGAGATCCAGAGGCTAAGTGGGCTAAAATTATTAGATTCAAATACTTAGATGGAAGGGATCCTTTAAGTATCTTCCGGCATCACTCTCCTCCCAAGGGATCAAGGATTTGGAATTTTATACTAGAATGTTGGAATGTTATTATAGATAATATTACTTGGGATATTGGTAATGGCAGTAAGGCATTATTCTAGGAGGACTCTTGGAATGCAGGTCCACCTCTTAGTACTATTCTTAATAATGATCCAGAAATTGAGATGATTAAAAATAAAAGAGGGGTATATGTGAAGGATTATATAGAGATAGATGAAAATAACCCAGCTTTGGGCTGGAAGTGGAAATCCTTCAATGACCTTGGAACATCTGAAGATTGTAGAAATAAATTTGAGCAAACTATTTAGAATAGGAAATTAAACCCATCAAAGAACCCATATAGAATAATATGGGCCAAATCCAAAAATGGGGAATATAGCATTAATTGCGATTATAAATCCCTGGATAAAGAAGAACAAACTCAGACAACACTACCTATAGAATTATGCTAGAGAAAACATTGTTTTCCCAAGGCTGGAATGTTTACATGGGCTGCAGTTCAGCACAAGATTTTGACAGCAAAATGGTTTGAGAAAATAGGGTATAGTGGACCATCGAGATGTGCTTTTTGTGAGAGAGAGTGTGTGAGATAATAGATCATCTTTTTATGAACTGTGATTATTTGTACAAATGTTGGACATGGTTGGCCAATAAGCTAAGATGGAAAACTACATTCCCCAACAATTTGGTGGATTTCCTTACATCATGGCCAAGAAGAATGGACTCTGGATTGTATGGGAAGATATGGAATATATCACCTTCCATAATAATCTGGGAATTATGGAAGGAGAGGAATAAAAGGATATTTAAAGATAAAAATAATAGACATAGATCAATTGTTAAATAAAATTGAAGCAAGTATTGTAGAGGTAGTGAACAATCACAATATGATAGGAAGGAGAGATATGTTTTTTTCCCACTATGATGAAAAAATTCAAAAACTATGGTATGGATTAAAGATTCCCCCTTTCATAGGCCAAAATAATGTGGATAAGGAGGCGTTAAGGCATAATTGTACATGGAGACCCCCTACAGATGGCTGGGTCAAATTAAACTTTGATGGGGCATCTAAAGGAAACCCAGGTAAAGCAGGCGCAGGATGTTGCATTCATGACGAGTCCGCGAAATTGATTGCTTGCAAATCAGTTTTTTTAGGTTTGGCAACCAATAATGAGGCTAAAGGTAGTGCCTTGATAGAAGGTCTATTGATGTGCAAAAAATTAAATCTAGACAAAATAGAAATAGAAGGGGATTCATCATTGATTATTAATGCCATCAGGACGGGAAGTACACAAAATTGGAAACTTAATGGGTTAATTAAGAGAGGTTTAAACATATTAACATTAATCAAACAATATACTATTAATCATACTTATAGAGAGGGTAACCAAATAGCTGATCATCTAACTAATAGAGGGGCGGAGGGTAGGAATGAATAAATAATAGTAGGCACAAATTGAGAAGTATAGGCATAAAATATGAAAGAAACAAGGAATGAAGGAATATGGATCATGCGAAAGGAAATCCTTATTTGAAAAAGATAATAGAATCATTGATAAAAACAAAAAAGATAATTATTGAGGCAAAGAAGAATTAAAGGTAGGTTTTGTCTTATAGTGAGGATTACGAGTAAAACAACATAAGATATAGAAGATATAAATAAGAGTGATGGATAGGAATCGACGGGGATATTGAAGACCTATTATTTCATCTCTATTTGGGAAATAACAAGGGATAGTCTTAAGTAGGGTTATATAATGAAACTAAGTATCAATATGAGATAAGGCCAGTGAGGAAGAAGCTTAAATGGCTACAACAATAAAACTGAGGTGTACTAAATCTCAGTTGGCCTTCGATGGAAAGATTACTCTTAAAAGGATTAAAAATATGATGCTTGTTATTTATGATATAACTATTAGGGCTGTTTATATTATTCTGGGGAGTGAATACATTGAAAATGATAATAGTCACAGGGTTAACTCAGACATCCCAGCAATGTTTATTGCTTCAGCTTTACATGCAAATCTTGATATTCAGGATATTGGGAGGTTGTGTAGGAATTTTTTTAAAAGGAAATATCTTTTTGACCTTGGTAAGGTAATTGAAAGTGTTAGAGACGATTTAACAATTCCTAAACCAAGAGATTATCGGCATTACAGAGGAACTGAGAGCAACACTCCATCGTTTACCGTTATGATGGTTGAGGACAAAAATAGGTATATTGCAGAGTTGCCGGCCATAAGAAGGAATCTAGGTTTTCTGTTTACCTTTATGCATATAAGAATCACCAGAGAACTACATTAGTTTGATAAATTTGTGATAGAGGATGAAGTGGGATTGTGTATTCATTGTGATCAATTGTATGAAGAAGAATGAATAATAATTTTTTTTGCCAATATACTGCAATTTTAGCAATTAAAAAAATTGCATTTATAATGAGAAAATAAACAATCATTTATGATTTAATGAATATATAGGACATATGTATGTCTTAATGTGAGACAATACTACATATTCATATGTGGATATGTTTTCATATAGGCGGGAAGTTATAAATGGGTTTTTATTCTCTCACTATGAATGACAGTTGGAATTAGCACATATATAAGCATGGACTCTTGGAATGACCGAAGCTAAACAGTAGATGATAATAAATAAATAGCAATAATGATGATAAAGGAATAATGATTAAAGTTATTAATAATGACACCTTTGAAAAATCATGGTTAATACATACGAAAAGCATACAAGGAGTAAATATTGCAAAAGATAGATAAAAAATCATTTAATAAAGGAAAAAATTACTCTCACATATTCGATCATCACGAGGTCACAATTATTATGATAGATAAATAATAGTTATTGAGAAATAAATAGAAGTAATGGAACCATTGAGTTATGGAGAATTAAATTGAATATAATTTCTATTGAAATCACACTAAGTCTATAAAGGGAATGGGAAGCCTTCATTTGTACCGACATAATCAAGAGATCGAAGATAAGATGTATATTATTGTGTTACATTTGTGAATTTTTCTTAAGAGATATAAACTAATCGTTGGTGTGTTATAGAGATGTATACCAATCTGCAAATGTTTCATATCAAACAAATCTAAGATATGGCCTTTCTAGGTAAAATTACTCCAGAGTGGTGGAACAAAATCCTTAAACCCATGGATGACTTGGAAAGAAGGGATATGGAACGGGTGATAGGTGACACAAATTATGACTATAGTTTTACAATGCGTACTAATGGAGACATTGTAGGGGTTTTTATTTCATATCTGTTAAGAGCTAGATATACGAAGGAGGAAACCATAGAATTGAGTAGGAAGATTTTCATAGGTAAAATCTTGGAGGGCTTGGAAGCAGTAGTAAGCAGTATTAATTTCAGACAAATGGTTCCATATCCCAAAGAGTATATGACAATAACCATTGGAAGTTTGGAACATGATGGTAGGGTAAGTCGCAAGCCTTGCTTGGTGTTTAAGGATTTGGAAACCTTTGATAATAACTGGTAGGAAGTAAAAAGAAATCTCCACTTTCTAGTAGTATGGAAACATGTAAAGAGTGAAACAGAGCCCAAATGGCTCCGTTAGTACTTTGAAGTGGAGGGATTTAGTGTACCACCATCAGTTGAGCGGCTCGATATGGAGCAATTGCAGAGCAACCCTCCAATCTTCATTAAAAAGGGATAGTTAAGCCAAACTCCAAGCGCCAAAGCTGGAAATGGGCATGAGGAGGGCACAGATGATGAAATCTTGATCATCAAATGAGGGGAATGAATCATCATAGACAGTGAATATGGTTTTAGGTAGCATATAGTAGCTATGAGACTGGTAATACTTTTAATTAAGCTCTTTTAAGGTATAATTCCATAGGTATTGATAGTATAGATTGAAGACTCATATCCTATATAGATGTTTAGTAAGATGAATAGGTGATAAGGCTACTATGAAGTATTATGTCATAATATCTTTA